>JARHVA010005595.1:147500-650000 GCA_037957365.1 Torreya grandis | reverse complement strand
ACATATACATACATATGTATATACATATATATATGTATGTATGTATATATATATAGTTTTAACTTGATTGATTCAAAATTGACCACTATAAATTATATGTATATATATACATATGTATATATGTATACATATACATATGTATATATGCATATATATATATGTATACATATACATATACATATACATATGTATATATATATACATATACATACATATATATATATATATATATATATATATATATATGTATACATATATACACACACACACACATATATGTATGTATATATATGTATACATATACATGTATATGTATACATATACATATGTATGTATACATATATATACATATAATGTATATGTATACATATACATGTATATGTATGTATGTATATATATATATATATATATATATATATATATACATATATATGTATATATATGTATACATATACATACATATGTATATACATATACATACATATGTATATACATATGTATGTATATGTATATACATATGTATGTATATGTATATACATATGTGTGTATATGTACATACATATACATATATACATATATATATATATATATATATATATATATATATATTCCATGCTTTGCAGTAAAACATTGAATTGATCTAACAAATAAAAATTTTCAATAATTACATCAAAATAAATTATTAATTATTGTCATACTTGGCAATAAAACCATTGAATTGATTTAACAAAATTAAATTTAAGAATATAGTTGTTTAACACTGTATTCTAATAACCTTCAAATTAGAATCTAAAAATTATGATATCTAATACTGAAAAACATTGAATTGGAATCCAAAAAATATGATATCTAATACCAAAAAATACTAAATTGAAATACGATAATAACAATATAGAACTCTGATGTTTGATACTATAAAAGCTAGTAAAAAAAATTTTAGGTTTTGATCTAGACTGGAATATGTCCAGTTTTGATGAAATTATGGTTATATTCCCTTGTCAAATCAAAAGAGTTAATATCAAGTATGTTACATTTATATGTATGCTTAAATGTCATATCTATTGATCTAAATTATATTTCAAAATTGTATCTTAAATAGATTAATCTCACTCATTAACCCAAATAAAGTTAAAACACTAAGTATTTACGAGTTGGGTCAGTTAGTCCTTGAACATTCCATGAGAATATATTCATGAAAATATATCAAGGTTTATATTCTCACCATCAACGCCCTCTAGCACCATATGGTTCTTGTGCAATAATTCTTGTTTGTTTTTGCTTAGACAATTACCAAATTGCATTGGTCATTATTTTCCTTACATATATTATTTCTAAAGGGCTATGCAACCAATGGGATTTTTTTCCTAAGGAGAGAGGGGGTATCCCATGGATTGAAGGTTGTCATGGAAGCCATCACTTCAATTTGAGGCTATAGCATAGGTAGAGTATCCTCCGAGTTAGTAATAACATTAACAACTTGTGTAGTGTTTAACATTAATAATTATGTATCAACTCGAGAGACATTAGGGATAGAAGGAAGTTAAGAGGAAATAACCAAAATAAAAGAGTGAGGACTCATATTAGAAGCTCTATTATTTCTATTATTCTAGTTGGATTTTTCTATTGCTAACCATATTGTGTCCCTTTAGGATCTTTACCTTGCTTAGTCAAAGGGGCCACAAGTATGCAATCTCTAATCTTATGCTCTATTGACTTACACCAAAAACAAGTATTTGGCATGTTGATATACATATTGGGTGAAATTATTCCAACTGATTTGGATATGAATGGTCTCTTTTAACTCCTATGAAAATTCTACTTTAACACAAAGCCTATTCTGGGTTCAAGTGGAATAAAACTTATTCAACTTGAAATAGAATTAGCCCTATAGATTTGATGAGTTTATTAAAAAAATAACAAAGAGGGAGTAATAAGCTAGTGAATTCAACCCAAACTAGTATCTTAAGTTTGGCGTTATTAAAAACCATGAAATCCATAGTCCACACAAAAAAACATTCAAGTATTATTAACAAACCAAGGGTTGCATTTGATAATGGTTGCACAATATTTGATAGGGACATCATTGAAGACCCTTAGCCTTAACTAATTCCTTGGGACTAAGGGACAACTAATAAGGGAATGAGAATTAAGTGATTCCGGTTGAATATATGTAAAAGGTACTTTTTGAAAGTTACTTTATGTTTTCTTATTTCACTTAAAGAGGGGACCTTTAATGGTCATGGATGTTTAAGAGATTTTAAAAAGATCATAAGGAAAGGGTCTTTTAAATATTTAAATTACTCTCCTTTCTCCTTTTTGGGCACCACACTTGGGAAGGCTATAAAAGGCAAAAGAGGAATCATTTAGAGAGATTCATGTTATTATTGATATTCAAATACTAGTCATTAAGCATGAAACACTTGAGCCATTACCTTAAAGATGAAAACCTTCTAGCAAGGAAGGAGTGGGGATGCCAATCCTCATTTTTAAACTAAGGCAACTTCACCTTGAGGTTATACTTGAGCATAATATTCAAAAAATACAAAAATATTGAAATTAGAGTGGGTTGACTAGGGTTTGGAACCTCAAGAGCTGATTGAAAGGGATGAAGACCCCTCATTGGAGGGTTGCATGGATTGTGGTGTTGGAATTGAATATTTCCAGCTAGGGTGAATTGACTTGAGAGCTGGTTTGTAGGATTTGAGAGAGTTTTGAGACTTATTTTGGGTTAAAACATATTCTAATTATATTCCAAATTTTCTATAGTGTGGCAACTTATTTTGTGAGGTATTTTGGTATATTTTCAAGGTCATCTTGCCCTAAAACTATTCAATAAATATTATATCTATTTTTCCAGCTTTGACAATTTGATTTGAGGGGTTTGTGGCTCCAAATACATTCAGATTTTTCATCATAAATTCTACTTATTAATAATGTAATTTTTATGCAAACTTCTAAGGGTTTCATTGGAATAATTCAGCTGTAAATTACTATTAAATTTTAGCTCGGAGGCGTTTAGGGTTTGAGGATTATTTCATGCTTTTGGAAGGTTAAAATTGCTTGTTTGGATCAACCAATTGTTGCTTAGTGTTTAGCATAAATTTGTGTTATTTTTGGAATTATTTGGTAGCTAGGGTTTGCTAGAAACAAAAATTAGATTTGACTATTTACATAGGGTTTTGTATAAAATTTAGATTTCAAAGGATATCCCTAATTTGGGGACATTACATTCAAGGTTAAAAATCTTAAAATGGAAAAAATCCCTTGGTCTAATTTTGTACACCCTTAAACTTAACAACACCATGGGAATGACATGTAGAGTGTACCCCCTCTTGAACATATATTCAAGGGGGATTATGCCTATGAAGTAATGAACTAGTACATATATCTTAAATACATATACTTGAAAAACATTGAGAGATATCAATCTCAAGGCCCTTTTCTTGGATTTTTCACATATCACAATTATTTATAACTCCATCACCTTCTTTACAAATTTCCCTTTAACTAGTGACAAATTATGTCAATCTAACTAAACAATTGGGTCAAGTTCAAAATAATATCTCTAAAAAAATGGGATCCAAACTCCACCATATATTACAAATTTTGAATTGAATTCTCAAAAAAAAAGGGAAATTTTTCTAAGCGATGGTCAAATGGATGCCAAATTTAAGGTTGAATTAAGAGTGAACACACTCACCATATTACAACCCACAATGCCCTTTCCCTCTAGATGCCATTGTAGAATGCCTCATGGCATAATAAACATATAATTTTCAATCCATTTGTATACATGATCAAACTTAGGAAATTATGAAATAATATCAAGAGGATTACCTTGAGGAAGAGAATCATTTCCTCATGGAAACCCTTTAGGACTAATTTTCTAGCTTTCATTAGCGCCATTGTTTTATCTAATTGAGTTAACTATATTTAAAGATGGCAAACCTTGTGAAGAGATCATTAAACAATAAAATTCATCGCCCAAGAAGTGACGAATTGTTCTACAGATAATAAATACTCAATAGAAACAATAAATCATGTAAATGAATTAATGATATAATAAGAAGAAATGACCCAAAATCCAAAAACATGTCAAAAGGTTGTTGGTTCATTGGTGAAGTTACTTGGCTCACAAAAAGCCTACTAGGGATCAATTCTTGTTGAATGTAAATCCCTGACAACATAAAGAATGAGGTCGAGTTTGATCTCCAAATGAATTTGATGGAATGGAACCCCTTAGTCCTTGGCACTTCATTGAAGACTTGGTTAATTAAAAAAATTGAAAATCTAAAAAACATAATTACATATATATGCCAGATAATCTATAAACTTTCCATTCAAAAACATATGATACTTCTTGTTTCTAGAATTACAATATTATACATGCAAGAGAAAAGATATGTCATACTTAAGTGCATGCAATGATGGAAGATGATTCTTACAATATTGAAGCAAGTATAATGATATGGTCCCATGAAAAAGGCCTAATTTTACTATGAGATTGGTCCCATGGAGTGAAACAATCAATTATAGGAATAAAATAATTTTTTTTATGTGATTAAAGACTCTTGTATTTTTGAATACTCTCTCCACATAATACCCTACATGATGTTTTGCTTTGGATTACCTATTTACACATGTAACTCTTGTAAAATTTTGGATTTTTTTATTTTTTATTATTGGTAAAGGTGTGTTCTTTGAAAAGGACCCTACCTTTTTACAAACAAGGGCAAACTTGTCCCACGAGCCAACTACACCAGGAAAAATCACCAATACTAAGAGAAGCACAAACACAACTAACAAACAACAACCCAACAGCAAAAGAGTAATGATCACGCTGAACAATAATGCATGAAATGAGACCAATAGAAGCACAATTACTAAGGTTCTAAACCCTTATATGCAAGCTCCTAGCTAACAACCAATCGATTTAACAATGAAAAATCATCATAAGTAAACCAAGCATATGTTTCTGAGGGAAACTAAGCATACATTGCAGCCAACCTTCTTCCACATCGACTAAAAAGATCATCCATTGTCCATTGCACCCCATCACACACCAAATTTTCTACTTTCTCTCTCAATAATTTTGCCTCAAATCCAGGCCCCTTCTTCTTGGAAGTAACTCCCACATCAACAAATCTTTTCAAAAAAGAAGTCCTAGGAGGGGAAGAAACCTCCTCAACCTATTGAAGAGGGGTCAGAGTAGAAACATCCTTGGGATTCTTTTCTAAAAGATCCTCCAAAAAGGAGGAAGGAGGACAATAAAAAATTGTCATGATTATGCCAAATGAAGTCCTTGTTTGAAGTCCCATCTTTTTTTTTTCCAAACCTGTTGATCAAAAGAAGGTGAGAACCCATAAATCCTAGAAGCACACCCAACAATCCAATGTTCAAGAAGACTACAGTGGAAGTAATGAAAAGGGAGACCTTCATAATTGAGGAATCAATTCCATGCTTTGTTAGACGAAAGTAGGTTCATCGAATGGAAGAGAGGTTTGGATAAATCCATGAAATCACAATTTCAAACAAACCTAAGGCCCCAAGAAAGATCATCAACTTTCACAAAGGATCCCACTTTGTTCATCAAGAGCTTGATGTTTTCCTCTTTTCTAAGGATTGGTGACAGATTATACAATTTGATCCACGTGGGAACCTTTAAGATAACCTCCTTAGATAGGTTGAAGAAGGGGGACCAAGGGCGGAAATAAAACCCAATTTTTTTGAAAAACTAAGGTCCATTAAGTCAAATAAAATCTCTATCAGAGGGGCTTTAAAACTCCACCAAGAAAAAACCCTACACTAAAAAGTGTAAAAGAAGGAAAAATAATGCCACTCCAAGACTTTGAAGCCCAGGAAGAAAGCATAAAAAATAATAAGAAAGAGAGCACACACTTCTAAAAAAAATTGGGGTCCACCTCATCCTCCATCTCTTGAATGGTAGACTTAGGGAGAACCAGATCAGGAGTGCCCTTTGAGAATACAATAGGAACATCCCCCATCTTGAAACAATATGAGGGAGAACCATCCTAAAGTAGAGTAGCATCAATGAGAGGAGGAGCAACTGAAGACCTTGAAGAGGTATATGATTTACAGAAGTCTCTGCATTCATGAAATGGGTTAGCCACATTTTTACAACCTACAAAGATGCAACGCATTTTAGTAGTTGGTATTATAGGCACAACTGAAAGAGGGGGGGTCAAGGAAGTCCAAGCTAACGATTTGAGGAGCCAAACCGGTGGCCACCTCAACTCCACCAACATCTGTCGCCTCATAGAGAGGAAGAACAAGATCAACCTTGTTCATCGCCACAGGGGAAAGATAGTTCTTGAGAAGGGGAAGAATGAACTTCTACGACATCACATCTAAGCATAGGCACCATAGGCAGAATTGGGCTCGCAATAGCAATAAAACTAATAGGATCAACTAGTCAACTAAGATAATGCATAGAAAGAAAAGATCATGAGACCACATCTACAGATGATTTGGGAGAAAACACCCCATCAATAATCTAACCTTTCTCCCCAGATTGCAACCTAAGAATTGGTTGGTAAGAACTCAATGCTCCACTATATTCTATAGTGTTAGAAGCAAAATGACTGAGGGGGGAGGGTGAATCAGTCTTCAAAAACTTTTATTCGATTCCACTTAAACATACATGAACCATTATAAAAAGTATGCACATCTGAGCAAGCATAAACACCAATTTATAAGAGCATGAAGCACATGAACATGGTATATACATGGGAAACCCTTAAAGGGAAGAAAATTCACTAATGATGTAAATGGACTATAGCCCTATAAGATAAACACCGATATTTTGTGAAGTACCAACTCCACATGGAGCACCAACCCTAACTAGCTAAGCACCAACTCATCTAGGCTTTAACAAGCACCCACTTACAAGTAGGCACCAACCCTCTATATGAATCAACACCAACTCAGCCACCTGATACACTTTATAACCTTCAAAAACCCTTGTTGCTCATACAACAGATGATGCTCTTCTTCCTCAGCTCTTCACACACTTCAATCCCTCTCAAACTGGCCTCTAGCCTTCTTCACTCAACCAACCCTCTTCTTGACTTGATTAGGTCATCTGACCTTAATCCTCATATGTATAGCCTTTCTAGATATTCATGACACTTCTCTGATGGTCTGCATGACCTCCTTCTGCTCACCAATTATCTATATCATTCGCTTGTTCTATGCACTCTCTAAACACACTCAAATAGGCCTAATTAGCCTTGCTTTTATACAAGACACTTGATCATATCCTTCTTAGTTGGTCATACATTATTATATTCTTAGGTCGGTCATGTAATGGGTCTTAGCATATTATAATAACATGCTTTGATCATAGTTTGATCACACATTGGCCAGTCATAGCTCAAATAGCCCTTACTCCTCTTTTAGGCTTTATGGAGACCTAATAGGCCTTCTTAACAACACGTTACCCTTTGATATTTCTTGAAACATATTCAAACACCTCACACGACGAGAACACATCATATGCCACTCCAATAGACCTTAGACAACTTCACTTTAGGTCCATAACACCTTTTAGGTCCAACCACCATTTTAACCCTTTCTTAAAACATTGTTCATAAAAGGCTTGTGCATACACATAAAATTTGTCTTGAACAACTAAGACATAAACTCAATTTTGCCAAAAAACTATAGTTAAAAAATACATATTAAAAAACCTCATGACCTCAGGGTCATCTCAAACTTCATCAGATGCTTCAACTTAGGCTATATAGGCTTAAACTCTTCTCTATAAGATGCTCACTTAGAACTATCAATTGACATTAAAACACAATCAAGGAAACACAAACTTATGACACCTGATTGAAAAAATTCAATGGCTTTCAATGCATGAACAAGATCTTATACTAGCCTCAGAGAAACCTCCATCAAAATGATCACAAGTGCTAATGGCAACTATTGGTCTTGTAGATCAATCTATTGATCTTACAGACCAATCTGTTGATCTTCTCTCCCACAGACTTCACTCAACGAGATAAGCCATTTTGGCTTCAATGTTCCAACCTCTTATATTGACTTCCAAGCTTCTGTAAAGTATGGATATATTATTTAAGTCCCAAATAACATCATCATGCACTTCAATCCATTACTATTACATGAAAACACATCAGGAATCATCTTTTCGCTTTTGCTTGATTTTTTTACTGTTTGCATCATTAGGTTTGTTAGTGACTGGCTGAATTGGATCACCAGCGTTGCACACTTGAAATCTAGAACCTATCCAGAAACCTTCATGGACAACAACTACAAGTCTCACACTTTGACCTTCATCCATTTAACAACTTTGACTCGATCAACTTTACCTACTACAACAAATCTCTAAAAAACAAACACGTTCTTGTAGGGTTTGCTCACTCACCTAAGAAACCAATTACACTTGGAGATGTATGAGAGAATTGAATTCAACCTCCAATCACTTAACTAGCCATATCAAACTGTTTTGAGCTCTTTAGAACAAGATCTTCAACATCGGATCATTGTTAGGGTTCTTTGAGGGTTTGGACCAATTTCCAGTCTTAACAATCACTCATAAAGCTTGGTTCCTCTTTATAAAAACCAATGCTTGAAACTTTGAGCTAAAACCCTTCCTTATCTACCATGAATAGCTTGGATTCTCATGTTGATGTTGCACGTGCCAACGAACACTTGAAAAACCTTCTTGGGTAGACAACTCTTCATTTTGTGCACTTAAGAAACTTTGAAACACTTTTTCAAGCCTTTTCTTGCAAACCATGACCTAAAAATTTATGCACATGCTTAAAATAATTTGACTCACCTCTGTCAATGTTCATCTGCTCACCCATGTCATGGAAACTGATCCTCATCCCTCATTTGGCCACCATCTCTCTTTTTGCTTTCTATGTCTTGACTTGCAAGTCTCATTAAGCCTTGAATCCGACCTTCTAGCCACCCTGTAGGCTTCACCTTGAAACTCTCATATATTCCAATGCCTCTTGTGTATTCTCAAACAACCTCATACACTCACTCTTTTTTGGAGCTTCAATAAATCATTTTTGTAGCTTCAATGGAGCATCTTCAGAGCTCAACTAAGGATCTTCGTAGCTCACTTGGAGCATCTTCAAAGTTGTATACATAGATCTTTGAAGCTGACCTTCTAATCATTTTCAAAGCCCTCAACACCTTATGTACAAACTCAAATAACTTCTCTCAGTGTCAAACATTGCCAAGCATTCTTCAGAGCTTCACTAAGGATCTTCGCAGCTCATTCAGAGTATCTTCGTAGTTGCTTACATAGATCTTCGAAGCATACAACTTCTTCTTCGGAGCTCACTCATTTCATCATGCTACCTGCACATAGCTTCTCACAATATCTAGATAAAGATTTACAAGATGCTTGACACTTGACATACTGACCCGTACTTACTCATGCTAATCTCAATGGTATTTCTCAAGCTAACATAATATCATTCTTCAAACAATACTCTCACATCATTACT
This sequence comes from Torreya grandis, assembly GCA_037957365.1. Classification (NCBI taxonomy): domain Eukaryota; kingdom Viridiplantae; phylum Streptophyta; class Pinopsida; order Cupressales; family Taxaceae; genus Torreya; species Torreya grandis. The sequence continues at coordinate 640,491 of JARHVA010005595.1, read as the reverse complement.
CTCATACAACAACAACACTCACTATGCTAGTAAAAGAACTCATCATACACACACCTCAAAGCTTACTTGACCATGCACCTTCACAAGAACCTTTGACATCAATGACAACATTAATACCAAAACTCAACAATCAATGATAATGCTCAACACATAAAACTGAAGATAGAGGTGGGTTTTCACAGGTAGAGGAAACCTTTTTGGAGCCCAAACAAACCAATAGAAGAATCTTTAGGATCAACAAACACTGCTTTTGTATTGGCTTTATGGCAGATCTCTGTAACAACTTCAAAGTCTACCTAACCATAAGGCAACGTATTGTCAATCAATCCAAAATCCAACATTTAAACTAGGGAACCAAAAAATCAATATAGAAGATATAGAAAACCATTGTATAAATAATAAGTTAAGAATTTGATTTTGAATTTTTTTTTCAATTCAATGCAAAAGAATAAAAAATCCATGACCCCAAAATGGGAAAGGCTCCCATGATTTAGTGAGCCCCCTACCATGGGACACAACCATAAAAACGCTGGAGGAAATGCCTAATGCGTATAAAATTAAAGACATTTAAGTTCATGGGATTGGAAAATGTTTTTTAACTCTTTGATGCTCTCCTTATCTGTTTCCGCAAATTCCGAATTCCTAATTCCTCTCGCCTCTTCAATACAAACAACTGTGAGGAGCGCCCCTCCCTCAATTTCAGAGATGGGTTTTGGTGGGGTTTTTGTGTTTAGAATTCTTTGATATGTAAATTTGCTATTCCATCAGAGGCATTCATTTGTGAAATGTTTTTTTATCGGGTTTTTTCTTTGAGTCCACAGGTGGACAACACTACATTTACATTTACATTACATTACAGGTGAATGTTGGTTGTCTCTTATCATGGCCCTTCCTCCTCCCTGTGTCCGCTGAGAATGGAAAGCCATGAGCATTGTTGTTGGCAATGACTTTCTTCATTGGAACAATCCCAGTCGAAAGCGGTGTTAATGGAGGTTTGCGTGCTTTGCAACGTGCAACATATATGGAGGTCACGAGGAGGCATTGGCCTCCAAAAGCGACTTCCCCCCGGACCCCGTTTTTCTTGGTAAGTTGTCTTGTCAGCAGCAACTCCATTTTAAATAGAATTTAACCATGGGCTTCAGCTTATGCTTTCAAACACATAGCACTTTGGCTTGTCTTTATTCTTACCAGGAGAAGTCTCATTTTTGTGGGAAGAAAATCTTACTCTGTGCTACAATATTACAATGAAAATTTATCTAAACACGTTATAAATAAAGAAGACAGTGGGTACCTTGCTGAAGTCCCCCTTACTCTTTTCGTTAAGGACACATATCCCCAAGTCTGATGCTACGAGTTCCATTCTACAAGAAACACAGGGGAATGAGCTTTTGTTGCAGAAGAAGAAGCTGCAGTTGAGGCACCTAAACTTGATTTCTCAGGAACAGATACATCAAACATGTTCCGCAGTTGTTTTAATAGGAATTGGACGTACAAGAACTAGCCCATTTCCCCTAAAAATTGATCCTTCTTATTCATAGGCGTTAAAACCAACAAGTAATGTCTAATAGTTTACTGCTCAATTTGAGCATTGTAATGGTGTCTGAGTTTTACAATGCTAGCACCAGTGGATACCAAGTGGATGCAGTTGCTGGGAGGAGTTAAAACCTCATTTAGCAAAATTAACCGGAATTTTTAATATTGTTGAGGTCATGGGTAATGCTTTTGTAAGCTTGTCAAGAGATCTGATTCCCCTTCCTTTATATGCAAGGTGCATTCTTCTTCTTTTATTCTTGGCATCACTCCTTCAATGGACCGCATTCTTCTTCTTTCTTTCTTGGCATCACTCCTTCAATGGACCTCTTTGCTATGCCCCGTTTTGTTGGGACATGTGCTTCCTTAGCAAGACATGACAACAACTGTTGCCTCCAAGCTTCTTCTTGCAATCTGAAATTAGACAAGGAAAATGATGCATGAAGAGGGACAATACAAAAATTTTCTTTCTTGGCATAAATTTCTATTAAGATATTCTTGCTCAAGCTTCCCCTTTGACCCTTTGTAGGCTCATGAAGTTGTTGAATTTTTTTTTTATGTAACTTCCTCATTAATGTCAATTGTTTGCAACCCCATTGGTTGCTTCATAATTTGTTGGAACTCTTTTCTTGGCTGTTCTTTATGAAAAGCTTGTTCCATCCCTTTTGGGGTCGCCAACATGGGTATCCCTGCTTAAACCATGGAGAACAATTTCCTTGTTGGCTGCCATAAATTTCAGTTCTGATTTTTGCAAATTATTGGTGTATTTACCAAGGGACTGGAACCATTGGGCTCCAGGTACAACATCTATCTTCTCATGATCTATCACATTGAATTCTCCTTAAAAAGTATATTCACTCAAGGTTAGTCTTAACTCCAAGGTGCTGGAAATGCATGCGATGAAGGAGCCATCCCCCACAGTTACCTTAAATCCACCATTTTCTTTAGTGGCAGCCTATGTCTTGCAACAAATTTAGTATCTATAAAATTGTGAGTGGCTCCATTGTCCATTGACACAATTACTTTTTTGCCTCTAATAGTTCATTTCACATGGAAAGCATGGCATCTAGTGGCACTAGATAAGGTAGCAATCATCTCTTTCTTTGTCACATGTTGGCTGTCCTCTTTTCGTTGATGCATTTTTCCTTCAATTTTAGTTTGGTTTACCTTCACATGCTCATTTCTTTGCTCCCAATTTTCTGATTGTTCTTCCTTAGGTGGCTGCTCTTCTATTCCCTTTTCACATGTCTTTACTTCTAAATTTTCTGCCTTCAATCTCAGCTGATTGCTCATCTCCGTGGGTCCACAATTGACCGATTTTTAATGCTCAAATATCAATGATTCATAATTTGGTGGCTGCCTTTCAAATTCAGCCTCACTTGCCATTGATTTTTTGAATTTTCTGAGTTAGTTTCCAGCTGTTCACATCTCACAAAGGGGCTATGTTTGACTGAATTTTGGTCATTGTCAAACTTGTGGAGTGGCTGCCCCTTCTACAATTGGAAATTAGGCTTTGTTATTTGTTTTAAAGGTTGCCTTTCATCCAATTGGGATTCCTTGTTATGTGCCCTTGTTGATTTAGGCATAGGTGGCTCCATATTCTTTCCAAACTTATCAACTATCTTTTCCAACAATTCTTCATGTGTCCCAATAGTGCTATGTCCTTGTGTCCCAATTTTCTGATTTTAATTCCAGCTGATCGCCCCTCACAAGAGGCCCATAATTAACTGAATTTTGGTGTCCAACAAATTTATGGAGTAGCTGCCCCTTGTATAATTGGAAACTAGGCTTAGTTCATTGTTTTAAGGGCTGCCTTTTATCCAATTGGAAGTCCTTGCTTGGTGCCCACAGTGATCTTGGTTTTGATGGCTCCACCTTCTTACCAAACTCATCAATGATTTTCTCGAAAAACTTATCATGTGTTCCAATGATGTTATGCCCTTGTGTTTCCCATGATGATGCCACCATTCATGGGCAGCCCCATCCAAATGTTGGATGACAAACATTAGGGCTTCCCTTCTACCCTAGGCCTCAAATCAAGGTACTCACTCACTTTGTCCACCCAAGCTCTCACCAAAATACCTTGATCACCATCAAAAGTTGGAAGAACTATCTTCTCCAAGTCGTCATGCGTAGCTATGTGCCCATGGTGCCCTTTATTATGTTTCAAACCTAGCCAATACTTGAAGCTCCTTTTCTTTCTGTACTGTGGTGCAAGTGTCAAGTATCCATCATAATCTTTCATTAAATCCCAACGAACCAAAGGCTGGTCATTCACTTTGAGGGGCTGATTCCCACGCTCCTGGGCTTGATTAAAACTTTCAATCCTACCTATGTCCATGTCATTATTTGATTTAAACCTTGAATCCCACATATAGCCAAGATATGGCTTTGATACCACTGTAATGTCCCCAAATGGGACAATTACGCAGAATTGGGGTTTTCCAACAAACCCTACCTAATCCAAAACCCCTTCTTTTAAAGAATTTGAAAATACAAATTCACCCAATAACACACTTTGAAAAATGAAGCAATATTCAACAATTTTTTCCACTAAACCCTTTGGCGATTAGGGCAAAAATCAGATTTGATACTTCTAACCCTCCGAAAAATATGAACTAAGATTTATATTGCAGCAATTAATTTTAGAAGTCAAAATATTCATTCAAAAGTCGAAACTCAGAATTTTAGAATTTATTATTGTAAAATTATAGTAGAATTTTATAAATTCACAACTTCCACAATACTTGGAATTTCAATGCAAGTGATAGCTCAAAATGATCACAAAAATAGTAGCTATCAAACAAAATTAGAATCAAAATTTTTTCATCACGGGAAGCCCATTAAAAGTTGTCTCGAAATTCTCAAACCCTAGTTCACTGTTGAAATAATATAATAAATTCAGAATATTATCTAGGGCACAAAATCATCCTATATCATGTGTAAATCAATCCTCAAACAATTCGCCAAGCTCGAATAAATTATTAAAAATACCTCTAAACCCTAGAAGAGGGTTCTGAAGTCAATTAGCGCTCTTGAGAGGGGTTGTAACTCCTCCAAAGCAAGTTGCCACCTTAGGGATGGCTTTCTAGACCAATCCAAGCTCTTCAATCAAGTTCGTCCACCTTTTTTACCTGCACAAATGCAATCATGAAGCGTTCAAAGGTGTTTGCCAATCTTTTGTACAAAGTGGTGTCCAAAAACACTTTTGTAGGTCCAATTACATGCAACCATGCAACTCTGAAGTACAATTACAATCCTTGAATAGAGCTGCCCTAGATGTAGGAATGGAGGTTTTTATCCTCAAATCCTTGTCACACTTGAAGCTTTTCGTCCTCAAGTTGTGATGAACAAGCTTAACATACTTGATCAATAATTCAATATTCTAAAATAGCATAATCCTCCAAATGAATCGTCAATTTCTTTTTATATTCATCTCCCAAGTGTGGCGCCCAAATTAGAAGGATGTCTTTTAAATCATAAGCAACTTTACCTTTTTTAAATTCCTTTTTGAGGGTTTAGGTTCCCATGACCCTTAAGGGTTCCTTGCTTAAGTGAGAATTAAATCAACAAACACTTTTTGCATAACTCAACTGGAAATTAGAATACTTAAATACTTTTCACCTTTTGCTCTTAGAATAGCCCCCTCATAGTTCCCCTTTCTTTCTGTGCCTTGTTAAGCATGCGATACACTGAGGGGGGGTGAATCAATGTATAATAAAACTTTAACTTTTAGAAATTAATGTTCACAAAGAAAGCATTCACACAAGATCTAATAATTAAACAACACAAGCTTGACGTGGAAAACACTCTCTTGGAAAAAATCCAGTCGTAAAATAATAATCTTTTTACAAAATTTTGTAGGTACCAACCTACTTGGAGACACCAATCCCCACTGCTAAGCATCGATTTAGCAAGAGACACCAATCTCTTTGTTTTGAGGCACCGACCTCTACTGAAACAATCTTCCACCTTACTATTGTTGCTTCATCAACAAATGATTGCAAATTCAATCTCCTTTTCTTCTCCACAAAAATCTGCTTATGTTTGAATGATGAAAATAATTATTTCTCATATCTTTTCCAATCTTTTATCCTTTTTATATAGCCTCCAAAGGCTCTTCACAAAGGAGGTGCTCCATCCAAGAGGCACCTCTTCACCAAAAGATGTGTCCATTGACATTTTCGTTGATATTTTCATCGATATTTCCGTCGACATTTCAACATTTTCATTGATAATTCCGTTGACATTTTCGTTGAGAATTTCGTTGAGAATTTCGTTGACTTCCATTACATTAATTATAATACCTTTGACATCAATGACAATATTCCAACAATCTCCCTCTTTGTCATTGATGGCAATCCTATAGAAAAATAGTACATGAACTCTCTCTTGCTGTAGTTCTCCTTTGCTCGCCCTTTTTTTAATTCTCTCCATTTGACATCAATGGCAAAGAGACATACAACACAATCACAATGTATATCACCAAAATATTTATGGAGTTGAATAATGCAATGATTAGCTCCCCCTTAATCCATGCTTCTCTTGGCAGATTTAATGACTAGACAAAGAATGGATCACTCCCAATTTTTGTCGTAGAAACTCAAAAGTTTCTTTTGGGAGGGGTTTCGTGAAGGTATCTGCTATCTGTTCCTTTGTGGCAATGCACTCCATCTTTACTTGCTAATCTACAACTTGTTCTCTCAAGAAGTGATACTTGATTGGAATGTGTTTTGTTTTAGAATGCGTAACCGGATTCTTCAAAATGTTTATTGCACTAATGTTATCATAGAGTATTGAGATTGGATGTTTATATTCTATCTTAAAATCTTTCAGCATTTGCTTCATCCAAAGGACTTCTGTACAACAAGACACTGCTGCTATGTATTTTGTTTCAGACATAGATAAAGAAATGAAAAGCTGCTTTTTGCTTAGCCATGACACTAGATTTTTGCCAAGAAAGAATGCTCCTCTACTTGTACTCTTTCTGTCATCAACACTTCTTGCATAATCTGCATCTGTGTATGCTGTTAGTGTGAAATCTTCACCTCTTGGATACCACAGGTCATAATCCAAAGTGTTTTTTAGATATTTGAATATCCTTTTGATTGCTTGCACGTGTTTCTTTTGGGGCTACTTGAAAACGTGCTACCACGCCTACAACTTGCATGATGTCTGGCCTTGATGCCGTGATTTATAACAAGCTGCCAATCTTGGATCTATAAAGCCTCTGATTCGCTTTAGGAGATTCATCTTTACTTAACATGCATTCTGTAACCATGGGTGTGCTAACATGTGTGTAATATTTCATTTTAAACTTCAACATCTCCTTTATATATTTGGTTTGGGAGATAAATATTCCTTTGTTAGATTGAGAAATTTGCAAACCAAGAAAAAATGACAACTCACCCAACATGGACATTTCAAACTCCTTTTGCATATTTTTTGCAAATGCTTGGGACATTCGTTCACTATCTCAAAAAATGATATCATCCACATATACCACAACAATCAACTGATTCTCACCTTCAGTCTTGATATAGAGATTACTATCAACAACTCTCCTTTTAAAACCTTTTTCTTGTAGATATTTATCAAGCCTTGAATACTAGGCTCTGGGGGCTTGCTTTAGCCCATATAGTGCTTTCTTCAATCTACACACATAGTCCTTGTTTTCCGATAGAAAGAATTCCTTTGGTTGTTCAATATATACTTCTTCCTCTAACTTGCCATTTAGAAAAACAGATTTCACATCCATTTGATAAACTTTGAAGTTCTTAAAACCAACATATGCCAAAAACATTCTAATGGCTTCTAATCTCGCAATAGGGGCAAAGGTTTCTTCAAAATCAATACCTTCCACTTGACCATACCCCTTGCAAACCAACCTTGCTTTATTTCTTGTTACTTGGCCATCTTCATTCAACTTATTCCTGAACACCCACTTGGTACCAATTACATTCTTGTCTTTTGGTCTAGGAATGAGTTCCCATGTCTCATTCTTTTCAATTTGATTCAGTTCTTTTTCCATAGCATTGATCCAATGCTTGTCATTGCTAGCTTCTCCAAAATTTGTGGGCTCTATTTTGGATAACAAGGAGAAGTTTACGTGCTCAGGTGAACTCACAAATCTTCTTCTAGTTTGAACCCTAACATCAATATCACCAATAATTTGACTTTCAGAATGATGCTTTTGAACAAATCGAGATGGTGCCTTTGTATATTCCCACTCCATTTCTTCTTGTTTTTCTACTTCTTATACTTTGAAGTTTGGTTCCTCTGAACGATCATTTGTTTGTGCATTTACTTTCTAAGGCCTTGTTTCACCCATCTTTACATTGGCACTTTCTACGATTGTTTGCAGCTTTTTATTATAACATCTATAAGTTTTACTTTTTGAGGAATATCCAAGAAAAATACCTTAATCAACTCTTGAGTCGAACTTTCCCAAGTCTTCTTCATCTCTCTTAATGAAGCATTTGCTCCTGAACACTTTGAAATATTTGACTGATGCTAGTCTACTTTTCCATAACTCAAGGGGTTTTGCTATTGTTTTCTCTGATTTATCTTTTGTTCAAAATATAGACTGCGGTGTTAACTGCTTCTCTCCAAAACCTGTCTGATAGCTTAGATTCATTTAACATTGTTCTAGCTATTTCTTGAACAGTTCAATTTTTTCTTTTTACAACTCCATTTTGCTGTGGAGTCCTTGCAACTAAGAAATGCCTTTTTATTCCATGCTGCTCACAAAAATCATTGAATTCATTTGAGATGAACTCACCTCCTCGATTTGATCTCAAGCACTTGATCTTTAAATTCATTTCATTTTCAACCAAAGCTATGAAAGCTTAACTTCTTGAACGCCTCAGATTTTTTTTTTAGAAAGGCAACCCATGTCATTCTGGAATAATCATCAATGAGTAACATAAAGTAGATCTCACCTTGTATGCTTTGTGTTCTTGTAGGCCTGCAGAGGTTTGTATGAATTAGTTCCAATAGCTTGGTGGTTGACTACTCCTTTGACCTGAAACTCACTCTTGTCTGTTTTCCATGTTGACACTGCTTGTAAAGAATGTTTGACGGTTTTGTAATTTTCGGCATCTCTTACAACTTGCCTAGTGCTGATTTTCATTAGATTATTGAAGTTCATATGGCCCATCCTTCTATGCCCTAGCCAGCTTTTATCAATTTGACTCATGCAACATTTCTCTCCCTTAACTTCACTAAGTATGTACAGATTGTTTGTTGTTCTGTTTGCATTTGCAACTAATTTTCTTATGTCTGTTTTCCTGATCTCACAACCTTGAGCATAGAACGTGAGAGTGTGTCTTTGATCACACATTTGACTGACACTTAGAAGGTTATGCTTAAAGCCTTCAACATACAATACATTTTTTGTTTTTGTTTTTCCATTATCAAGGCTAAGGGTACCTTTTCCAACTATTCTTGCTGTGGCATTATCTCCAAATTTGCTCTTGTCCCCAGTCATTTGACTTGAGCATCCATTGTCAATTTACCATTGCTGCCCTTCGTCTTGTCCATGAAATGTTGTTTGCACAAGCATAGATTACTCCTTGCCTTGATTATCTTCCTCTTGCTTCTGTTTTCAGATTTTTGTAGGTTCTCTTTTCTTTGCAACAGGGGCATTCACTTTCTTGTTCTGTCTAGGGGGTTCTACAACAACACTTCTACAGAACCATGTTATATGTCCATAGTTATTACAATCATAACATACAATGTTATTCTCTTTGTAATTCGATAACGGGGCAAATGAGTTATAGTTTCTACTTTAAACTCCATAAGTACTTCTGCCATTGTCCCATGAATACCTATTTCTTGCATGTGTCCTACATTCCATTGCTCTATGCCCAAAATGATTGCATAAATAACAATAACCATAGAAGGAATTTGTCTACTTTATCACATTATATTGTCTTGGAGGGAATTTCTTCTAAAATTTTCTATGGGTATGTTCTTACCTTTGTTGTCTTTGGGAGGAGTAACATGCTCTTTCTTAACATGTTCTTTCTTTTTATTGCTTCCACCATTTACGGACCCCTTTAGTGCATCCGCGTAGCTTTTGGGCTTCTCTGCATATACTTTCTTTGGTGGTTTTATAACATTTGAACTCTGCCCTTCTTTAGTGCCCTTCTGATTCTCTTCATAACCAAGACTAGTTTTAATGAATGACGACTTTTGACAATTTAGGATGTCACCCAATTTTTCGGCACTCTTTTCAAACTTTAAGTTGTTTTTCAGCTGGGTAGTGGTTTTCTCCAATTCTATTCTTAACACAACCATTTCAGATTCTAACTTTCTGCACTGGTCTTCCTTTGTCTTTAGTTGGGCTCTCACCTCCTCTATCCTTTTTACTTATTCTAATTGAGTCTTTAAGCCAATGATTACCTTTTCTGATTCCTCAACATTTTGCGACATTCTTGTTTTCAAATCACAATTTTCATATTTTTGAATATGTAATCTTTGTTTTAGATTATTTTTCTTAAACACTTTTATCTCACCTAAATCATAGATGAGTTCTTCAAGATCTACCTCTCCATCTTCATCATCTTCTTCCAATGTGTTCATTTGTAGAGGCATCACTTTTTATTTCTATAGCCATGAACAAAGTTTTTTCTCTGTCACTGTCTGATATGCTCTCATTAGTTGAGCTACTATCCTTTTTGGAATAGAGGCTTTTTTTGTGCTTACCAAACTTTTTCTCATATTTGTTTTGTTTGAAGCTTTTCTTGTATTGAGGTTTGCTTTCCTTCTTATTCCTTTCCTCATCTCTATCATCTTTATGTGGACATTTAGCAACAAAATGTGCTATTTTACCACAATTGAAACACTTGAAAGGTAGCTTACTTTTGTATTTGTTGGATCCCTTTTTAAGCTTTCTTACAAAAAGGGCATTTTTTTCATCTTGTTCATCACTGGTGTCATTGCTTGATTCAGGTTATTTATTCTTTGCTTTCTTTGAAGCTTTAAAAGTTTCTTCCTTCTTAGATGGCTTTTCCTTTTCAGTTCTCATTGCATACGTCATGAGAATCCCATGCAACTCATCCATTGTTAACGAGTCTAAGTCCTTTATTTCTTCAATAGCCGAAGTTTTTGCATCGAATCTCAAGGGAAGTGACCTTAGCACTTTTTGAACGATCATGGATTCTTCAACCTTTTCGCCGAGTCCTCTAATGGTGTTAACAATCTCATCTACACGAAGAAGATATGCCGCAACATTTTTTTCATCTTTCATTTTTCAAGCTCTCGAATTGTCTTCTATGAGTTTGAAGTTTTGCCTTCTTCACTTTCTTGTCATCCTCATAGATGTTCTGAAGTTTGTCCCACATTTCCGTTGATAAATCGCATTGCATAATCTTGACAAACTCTGATTCTGATAAGCCACACAAAATAGCGTTCATGGCTTTGGCATTATTCTCATTAGCCTTCTTTCTGGTTGTATCCATTGGTGGAGTTTGTGGCGTTATATATCTAGTTGCTACTGCTTGCCAGATATCAAAGCCAAGGGCCATTAGATATGTTCACATCCTTATGCTCCAGAATGCATAGTTTGTTCCATCGACCAATGGAGCCTTGTTTGTGGAGAAACCTTCTTGAACATGATGACTAGCCATGTGTGCTCCTGGGATCCACCTTCCAATGGTTAGACTGATTATGAAGGATCTGCTCTGATACTAGTTGTTAAGCACACGATACACCGAGAGGGGGGGGTGAATCAGTGTATAATAAAACTTTAACATTCAGAAATTAATGTTCACAAATAAAGCATTCACACAAGATCTAATAATTAAGCAACACAAAATTTACGTGGAAAACCTTCTCTCGGGAAAAACCACAAAGCATAGGTGTTTGGATCTACCGTCCAAATCTAGCCATAAAACAATAATCTTTTTACAAAATTTCGTCAGCACCTACTTGGAGACACCTATCCGCACCACTAAGCACCGACTTAGCAAGAGACACCAATCTTTTTGTTTTGAGGCACTGACCTCCACTGAAACAATCTTCCACCTTACTATTGTTGCTTCATCAACGAATGATGGCACATTCAATATCCTCTTCTTTTCCACAAAAAAATGCTTGTGTTTGAATGATGGAAATAGTTATTTCTCATATATTTTCCAATCTTCTATCCGTCTTATATAGCCTCCAAAGGTTTTTCACAAAGGAGGCGTCCCATCCAAGAGGCACCTTTTCACCAAAAATGTGTCCGTTGACATTTTCGTCGACATTTCAAAATTTCCGTTGACAATTCCGTTGACTTCCATTACATTAATTATAATTCCTTTGATATCAATGACAATATTCCAACATCCCTTAGCCCTGTGGGAACAAAACCAAGCTAAGGGTCCATAAGCGAGTTATGCCAAAAAGGGGGACATTACATTGGGATGGTTTCCTGCCCATAAATCACCAACAATTTTGAATTTAGTGACAAGAACCAGTTTGGGGACTGCCAACATATGCTTATTGCCTCGATATGCAATATTGGCAGCCTGTTAATACCCTCCTTGGCAACATAAGTGTGTTTCCAGCCACTAGAGGGAAGGAAGTTTTTGATAAGGATGCAAGCAATGAAGGGGACTTGAACTACATACCTATATGGCATGGAATAAGGGGTGAAGATGGGAGATGGATACCTTTGGTTTTGTTTAACATGTTTGTGCAAGGTTTGCAATGGGGACAACCATACCCCAAATATCCAACAACCACCTTGCTGTAGCAAACATCTTCAGCCTTCATGATGCTGTAGTTTCAAGGTAATGCCCATTTCCAATCACCTTTTTGGGGCCCACTTGGTGGATGCCCTTGATGAGGATAGAGGTGAATAGATTATACTACTATGTGACACTTCCGGGACACTTGGACAACAATTATCTTTTAGGTATAGTAATGAATGGTTTCAGAATAAGGTTTGTTCTTCAAATGAAGTCGTTAGAGAAAAAGACCAGTTGAAACAAAGTGTCATGGCAACCACCTTGCAATTGCTTGAGGACAAGCAATTTTGGGAAGGGAGGATTGTAATGCCCCCTTTTCGGAAATAAGTGAAAAGAAGACCCTTAGCCTTATTTTCAATACATCCTATAGGCTAAGGGAAAGGAGGTTCAAAAGGATGCACTAAATATTCCTCTTCAAATAGTTAAAAAAAGTACTTTTGGATAAGTTCTAATTTTGAGTTGAGGGGCCCTTTTTGGTTCACGAGACTATTTAGCCCTTAAGTGAATTTTATAAGCTTTTGCTTTTTAAAGTTCAAATCGCCCCTCCAAGTGGGGCGTACCACTTAAGGAGGATCTCTTTTTGAGGAAAGGGTATATGATGAGGATTAAGGTTCATTTTGGAGGGCAGAGGCTATTTTGGATAAATGAATTTGGGGTTTTAGCACGAAAATGCTTGACTCTTTACCTTGAAGACAAAAACCTTAATGGTAAGTGAAATTAGGGACAAAAACCCTTAATTTCAGAACCAGGGCAGCTTCACACAGGGGTTGTATTGAGCTTCAACATTCTGTTTTTTTTCAATATTTTCACCTTTGGAAGGGTGGCGACTTCACCCTAGGGTTTGGTGATTGCTTTTAAGGGTGGCGACTTGCTTCTGGATGTTGGCGACTAGGGTTAGAGGCCCTAATAGAGAAGCAATCATTGATTTCAGGTTTGAAGACCCCTTTTGTAAGGGTTGCGTTGGATTTATAGGTTTTGAAGATCCCGTTTAGAGCTGCATGGAGTTGATAATCAAGAAAATTCTTCATTTCCAGCTGGACGACCCCCTTTTGGATGTAATTTGAGGTTTTTTAGGGCTATCACAGCCTGAAACACATTGTGGAATTTTGCAAAATATTCTAATATTTATTCTCTATTTTTAATAATATTTTCCAGCTCTTTATATCAGAAAAAATATCTTTAAAAATTTGGTATTTATATTGCTGCAATTTTCAGAATTAATTGGTGCCTATTGGGCTTAGTTTTAAGGGTGTTGGAGTCCAAATTGTTCATTGGCAGCATTCAGGAAATTATTGGCCTGGGTTTGAATATTTAATTCAACAATTTCTAATTTTGACGCTAGGGTTTACAAGTGAAATTTCAAAAATACACATGTTCGGTTAGGGTTTGTTCCTTGTTTCAGATTAGCTTCATTTGGCCAATTTGGGGACATTACATGTTATAATTTTTGTCATATTTATTCACTTTGGGTTGTGGCATGGATGGTTGTTATCTACCATCATCACCCTTACCTATGCAATTTTCTGTGCATTATTGAGCAATGATAAGAGATTGTTCCTTGGATATCTATGAGCCTATAATTGACAACGTGTCAAATATTCAAAAAAGTAGTAATAAAATAGACATTGTTTTGAGCTGTAACCTGGATCATGAAAAGCACCCATACATTTTGGTGCCATTGCAAATTCAGAAGTAGCATACAAAACCCAAATACATTGGAGACGATAGCCTTGGTTGGATTTCGGGTTGAAGGCTGGAGAAAAAGTTAGAGAAAAGTCTAGGAGGAAATTGTTGAGACGTAGTTTTAGGAAGCCATTCTTTCTCATACATAGCAGTCCAAGGAAGTTGTTCCTGATAGCTTTCTGTGGAGGTTATCCTTGCAATAAGCTGTCAAAGTGGAAGCTATGACTGCAGTCTACATCATAAAAATAAATTAAAGTCAGATTTTACACTTATGGGAATTTCATTTCCTGAAGCAGATATTGACACTCGTTAGAAGGTTGTACTTGTAGTAGACTTCACCTTGTTGTGGAAGATTCAAGATTATGCGAAGTAGAAGGTTGAAGAGATTGATCAAAATGCCCAAGAATAGAAGTTGAAATTATTGTTGGGTCTTCAAGTAAAGAGGTTTATGCTGCAGAGTTGGCCAAGGAAGAGAGGATTATGCACCTAAGCACCCTTAGAGAGATTACGAGTGCAAGGAAAGTTCTTTTTTGAAGATTTTTTTTTGTATGGAGGTGTTTTTTATCCTCAGAAAAAGCACAAGCAAGCTAAACATTATCGTAGGATCTTGCCATGTAAAATTATGTACTATAGTCTATTGAATCTACGCATTGTTGCATTTGTTGAAATTTGAAATTTGTGCATTTGTTATTGACTCGTTTTCATTTACAAATCATGTTAACAGTGTTAGTTGTTCATGTTCATTAAAAAATTTGAAATTCCCATTATTCACAATATTAACATTAATATCATATATGTACCTTCTCTTGTATCATGATATATCTAGATTTTGTAAATGTTGTACTAATAGTCGCCCCCATGCCTATACCTTGGTAATTATGATGACAAGAGTTGAATAGTAGGGAGTAGAGGTGGTGAAAATTATGCTACTATGTATCCGAGGGACTATTCATGACCCCCCAAGATCTTATCGACATAGCCATACCAGGTCCAGTCCCAGGAATCAGACTAGGTCCACTAGATCGTCACGGCGGGCTACTCCCTCCAGACGGCAGCGCACGGGACAAACCAAACACTCCACTTCCTCCTCCACTAGTTATCCATCCATTTTGAGCTTTTTCTCGACGGCCTTGGATGTTAGGAGAGTTGGGTACACTCCTTGATGGACCTCCTTCATTGCTTTTCCTGGTTCTTCTCTAATTTTGTATTTTCCCACCTCTCCGTTTGGCTGGGGTTGTTGGCTGTGTGTTGTTCTTCGCCTCTTTCCTTTCTGTCTACTCCCGCTATTTGTTGTATTATTTCTCTTTCAGCTTTGTTTTCTCCTTGGGAAACTGTTTGGTCTTCCCGCTTTGCTCTGACACTTTTGTACTCTATAGTTCCTTTGACCTACTTTTGTGGTCATTTGTCGGACATTAATATATTTATCTTATCTTATCTTATCTTATCTATAACTGTAAGTGCCCAACATTTGATAAAATGCCTTTTTAACATACCCCCCCCGAAAAAAAACCAATAAAACATCTTGTTTCTTTACAAGTTTCTTTGTTTCAAGTTCCTTCATTCTACTAATAGTTTTGGAATCAACACTTCGTCTATTTTCCCATGGAATTCCATGCATTGAACATTTAGGGCCAAACTACTTCTGATTTTTTTTTGCAAAACTCTGTATTGTAATGCAAAGTGTTTATTTATCAACATCTCTTTGCTCTGCTGTTTTGTTTTTTTAAATTTGAACGTTGATTTTGCAATTTGAGCATTAGCCATTGTTTTTCCATTCGATAGAAAACTAGCTTTGTTTTTGAAACTTGGCTTGAATTTTGTCTTCAGTACATAATATGATTTGCTTTGGTCGGAATGATCTATTGTTTATTGCATATGATTCTATAATTTAGTTGGGTTTATTATAAGCCTTGCTTGGATAAAAAATGATCTGTTGTTTTGTGGGTATAACTATATACTCTGGTCATATTTGTAATATCAGAGGTTTATTTTCATTTTAGTTCTGCCTCTTGCAGGGCATTTCAACGAAGGAAACAAATAGAAAATGGTTTTGGTGTCCTTTGGATAAGAACATGTGATCCTTGTGTACACATTCCTCTAATGGCTTTAAAAAAAGGTATCATGCAAAATCACTTTGGCTCTTAGTTTGCAATACAAGAAACACCTTATGTTTTGCTTATTTTAATATAGAGTTGAGGGTGGAAATTTCTGTGATATTTAGTTGAATTCGTCTTACAATTATATTGGGCTACTAACAAAGAGTGATTGATTTGTGATTTTTATTTGAAATTTGCTTATTTTTAAATAGAGTTGAGGGTGGGAAATTGTTAGTTTGGTCATCACAGAGATAGCCGCACCTGATTTTAAAGATAGACCATTATGACCAAGCAAGAGCACATGTAGGATTGCAATCATTTGAGAGTATTTTGTTTTTCACTGAAATTGAAGACATATTTCACCTTTTAGATTGTTAATATTTACTAGTGTAACTTCATACTTTATTTTTGACAGATGTCTTTCTCAAGTAGTTTGTAGTCATGCTTGTTTCCTTTCCTTGGCCTCAAATTGAAAAACCTCAATATGGATTTTGTTTCCACTAGTTGTGTTCGTCATGCCTTAGCCTATAGAATTCATTGGATGTATCCATCTATCCTAAGGGGTTTCATGATAAGTCTTTTTTGAGTCTTTTCAAACACTTTCTCTTTGTGCACTGAGATTCAATTGTAGAACATAGCAAATCCAATAGAATGCATAACAAATTCCCACAATATCAACTGAACATAGCTGCAATGATAGAGCAAACCTTCATATAGCAATTGTATAGATGAGGTGCACATATCTCAGATCTAAAATAGATGTAGGCAGATGACAAATTCTGAAATATTGAATGAAAGTAGAGCCACTTTGCTCGGGAGACCTCCCAAAAGTACTTGGCAAAGAGTAGAACAAATAACATGATGCCTAACAACTGACTACCTAGCTTCTATATATAGAATACATTAGGTTGGAGCAACTCCAAACTCCTGATGAAGCCGACTACTTAGGAATTCTAACATATGACTTAGTCAACAGTTATGCACACCTCATGTCATTTGATCCTTTACCCAGTAAAACATAATAACATGCACAGGGTTAGGGTTGTAACACTTAACAAATGCGGGTGGTCCTACATAAAGCATTCGTGTGCTCTTGTAGTGTCCTCAAATGGCAGATTATTCCATTTGATGAGATACTTTGTGATTGCCTTGTTGCACTACTACTTCACTCACTACTCCAAAATTCCCTCTGGCAAGTCTCAAAAGCTAACAGCCCATCTTCTTGCATCAAAACTGCACCAATTTCATATCTTGAAGCATCACACTTATACACATATGAATGCATGAGAAGCTTGTGCTGACCATATGAATGCATCCTTTTTAAGCAATTCAGTGAGACGAGCAACTATTATCTCATATTTCTTCTCAAACCTCCGATAATACCTAGTCATCCCAAAGAAATCATGCAAACTCTTGCTGAATTTGAAGAAGTAGGCCATTCCCCCACGGCTTTAACTTTGGCGAGATCTACCTTAACTTTTCTTTGACTCAAAAAGCACACTTGTATGGTTTTGCATAAAGTTGAAAATCCTCTACAATTTGAAGAACTTGATCTACAAGCCTCAAATTATCTCTCTAAAATATTTACTAAATCAAAATATCAACAAAGAAGACTAATACAAATTTATGAAGGGCGGGCCTAAATACAAAATTCATTAGACTTTGGAATGGAGATGGCACGTTAGCTAGACCAAAGGGCATAACCAAAAACTCATAATGACTGTCATGGGTGCAAAAGATTGTTTCAGGCACATCCTCGTCTTTGATTCTGATTTGATGATAACACGATTGGAGATCTAACTTTGTGGAAAACATAGCCTATGCTATCATCCGATATATCATCAATAACGTGAATGAGACACTTATCTTTGATAGTGATCTTGTTGGAATCTCAATAATTTGGACATGTGCCACATAGAATCCTTGTTGTGGACCATGACTAAGGTGGAGAGAAAGCATTGTGACTTAGTTGAATAATCCTAATCTTCAACATTTTTCGAAGTAGTTTATTCAATCTCTCTTTTGTACATATGAATAATGGTTAGGCCTGATGTTGGGTGTAAATAGAAGAGCAAGAAATATGTAATGAACATGCTGAGGATCAATGCCTCACAAAGCTGGAATTTGAACAGACAAATAAAAATAAAAAGAGTAACTGTGCTGCAATGGACTTACATGGGATTGAATCTGAGTGCCTGAGATTCCTCTGAATTCTTCCTCTCGTTACCTTTTTTTTCATGGGCCTTTTCCCCTTCTGATGTGACGCAAGTGCATGTTCTTCATCTTCTTCTGCTATGTGCAGTGATTATTCCTGTTGCAACATATTAACCAACTTTTTAAAAGATGGTTTTATCTTTGATACATTGAGAGACATCACAAAGATCTTGTAAGCTGGTGGCAGTTCTCTTAGGACGATGGGTAACAGGGAGGTATTTGACACTGTCTCATCCAATGTTTAGAGTGAGGCTCATAGTGTTGCAACATGATGAAGAAATCCTTCAACTTTTTCTCCTATCTTCAACTTGAGACAATGAAGTTGACTTTGTAGATGCAAGATGGTATTCTGATTTTTGGCTTCATAGACGATACTGAGTTGGTTCCAGGTGTCTTTGGCAGTAGTGGCATTTCGGATATGAGGTTGAACCTCATTTGATACCCTGAACATAATGATCAACTTTGCCTTTTGGTTTGCTTTGTCAAAACTTCGTTGTTGGTTAGTGTTAGAGGCATGTCAGGGGAATGTGCCATTAACAACCAACCAGAGATCTTCAAACTCTTGTTGTGTTTTTGCCTTGGTTTTCCATGTTGCATTGTTATCACCATGAAAAAACTATGTATCTGGCAAAACAATCTTGGTTCATTTCTAGCCATTTGTGGGAGATGGCTTGGTTTCTTATCATTCTAAAAAGGTTCCCTTTTCTATATATTGTTAGTCCGATATACCAAACCTATCAATTCATACACCCTTCCTATAACTCGTCAGTTCATGGAAGAAGCTCGTCCTTTCTATATACCCAACAATATGTGAAAAAGACGTTAACACATGTGAGAGCAGAGTGGTATGTGGTATGTAGACAATACGCGAAAGAGATTCATTCTATCAATGACACTTGCTAAGAAGAAATACATTCCATGTGGACATAATTTCTCTATATACTTAGAATTTTTTACTTTTAGGATTTACATCAAACGATAGAGGTGAATGGGTAACAAAGGTAATGGTAAATGAAAATTTTTGAACCTTATTTCTCCCTGACAATTCATATAGACAATGCCACAGATGATGTTGCAACTATATTAAGCGTTGGATGCAGTAGTTCAAGTGCGATAACATTACTCGCAAGTGTGAAACAAAGACACCATTTATACTGAATGCTATGATTGTGAGATTTTAAATCTTCGGTTTCAGCTTGTTTTTATGCTTGGAAAATTACAAAACCAATTAAAGTTGCAATTTTATGATGGCTGGAAGCAAAAATTTTCAGACAATGATCTATCATGCAATATTACAAAATGTGGCGAAATTTCAAATCTAACTCCTTTTGGTTTGTGAGTTACTGAATTAATTCAGTTTTTCCGAGGCTCCTTAAGGCAAAAATTGGAAGTTTTCCTAAAGTTTAATTTTTTGGAAACTATAGGAGCTGTACAGAATTCCTTTAATGGGTTTTTGTAGACTGAAATTTCAGGTGTTCTCACAAAATTTTGGCAAACAATTCCTCCTGGAGCTCTAGATATCCTATTTTTATGATTCTAGGCAAATGCTCAAGAAAACAATTAAATCAGAAAATCTATAGGATTTGTAGCAAAATCCTTTGGAGGGAGTTTTTATAATGTTATCGGGGGCCTAGTGACAATTTTTTGGCTTCTAGGGCACTACAGTTTGTGAGAAAGTGAATTGGTTTGACTCCAGGCTAGTTCAGGGCAAATATTGGCGAGTTTCTAAAGTTTATTAAATAAACTTATATTTATGAATATTCAGCCATAACTTTGCATGAAAAATAAAACTTTGGGCTAATGAAAAATGAAATAATTTCTTAGCCAATCAAGTTTCACCTTTGCATGGAAGCTTGCTAGCACTCCAATGGAGGAATGATGTACCACTTTGGGCTTCTCTTGCTTCTTCCAGGCCGGTTTTGAATGGTTTCAGGGTGATCTTGGTCTTCCAGATCAGATTTTCTCTTTGTTTTGCACAGCTGGGAGCTCCTTTTGGCTTATGTAGACTTTTATTTGTTGGCTGGGTGTTTCATCTTTTCCCCTTTTTTTGTAATTTTGTTTTTCAGTGCCTTCCTTGGCTGGAACGTGCCACTCAATGGCAGCTGGTGCTTATCTTACAGTTGCTCTTGCTTGGAATTTTTGTTTTTGATGAAAAATCCATGTACCAAATCAAATTTGTTCAGATTTCCCACGTGCCACGCTTCCTTGGAAGGAGCACTTCTCCTTGTTTTGAGCTTGGATTGCTCTCTTCTCCCTTTGGCACTATGAATAGGTTTTATTTCCAATGTGGGAGCTGATATGATTTGCCATGCTTTGGTAGCATTTCAAATTTTGCTATGCTTGGATTGGGATGCCTCTTGTGGAGTGCTACACTTCTCCTCCGGGCTGAGGATCAACGCCTCAGAAAGCTGGAATTTGAACAAAAAAGTAAAAACTGAAAGAGTGACTGTAACGCTATGGAGCTTACACGTGATTGAATCCGAGTGCCCGAGGCTCCTTTTAATTCTTCCTCTCTCTCTTTTCCTATTCTCTTCTTTCCAAGCTTGCTTAGAACCTCGCTCTGATACCAAAATAGAAGAGCAAGAAATATGCAATGAACATTAGCTATTTTATCAAGCTGAAGCATAGTTTTATACAGGGACTGAATACAATAATAGCCCCTACAAAATAGGGAGGCTAAATTATCACGTAGCTCTTAATCTAAGCTATGGGTGTAAACAAACTAACAACCTGTCTAAATAAAAATATTATGGAATGAACAATACTGCAATTATCTAACAACAAAATAACTAATTAAATTAAACCCATGCGAGTTAATTACTCACCTACAAACTTCTACTATGGTGAATTAATCACCAATTTTTTAAATATTCTAACACGTGGTTGGCTTTCTGAAATGAATTTGATAGTGTGATTATGTTCCCTCGTTGGAGGAAGACCCTTGGGCATATCTTGAAACACCTTGGCATGCTTATCTGTAATGTCCCCAAATTGGGACAATGATGAAAAAAGAGGGTTTTCCATCAAACCTTTAACAAACCCAAACAAAAATTGAATTCTGAAAATTTAAAACCAGCCAACCCTAGGGCTGAATATATATCATCAAACTGAAAATCTTACACTTCAAATGCTTAAAAATAAGTGTAAAAATACCTTATGAGATTTAGCCCACAATGGCTCACACTGATTGAAGAAGGGAAGCTGAATTAATGTGTTTTCCCCTCCAAACTGCCAACACCCCAAAGCTGATTTTAATATCCTCTTCTTGTCACCAAATCCACTCCGAAAAACTCTCTACAACTGAAGATAAATTGTAGACAAATTCCAGCATGCATATTATGTCAAAATTAGCCAGTGTTAGGGCCTAAAACATGATCAATTTTTCCCACAACCAAGTCGCCACAAAAAAGAATAAATATCATGTAATAATTTCACAAATCAGACTTGTATTCATGCCATAACCCATTGGAAAAATATTATAAAATTCACCAATATTAACAATAATTAATGGCCTATTGTTTAAGGCCAAACAAGGCACCTTAAACCCTTGCACACCCATCAAAAGTGAATCGCCCCACTCAGAAAATAAGGGCAAAATTTTCAGAATTAAACCCTTGTCTTTCATTCCTTCAAACCCCTAAGATTAATTGCCACAAAAATCAGAAATAATATAACAATTTGTACCTTGTAAGCGGAGTCTAAAAACCCTCCGAAGATGCCCAATTTCTTCCCCAACTGATTTGCCCTACCTTAGAAAATATAGGAAATAAATCAGATTATTTTACTCACCAAAAATCTTCAAAATGGCCTCCGAAAAGGCTCCTAGGGCAAGTTGCCCAAGCTGGAAAATTAGTATAAAATAATTGCAATATTTTATACTCCGCGAACACTCCAAATCAGTGTCAAAATCCTCAAGATCAGCCCTCTAGTCAAGTTGCCATAGCTGGAAAATTAAATAGAATGTTATACAACTCTACTTGGCTTCTACGACCCCTCCAAATGGCTCGCCCAACTCTCTACACAAGTCGCTACACCCTGGAATAATCTTTTGTACCACAAACAAGCTCCCATGGTAATTCCTCACTCTCCAAGACCTGTAAAATTACCAAAACTAGTTTCCGATAGGGTTTGCAATATTTCCTCAATTAAGGTAGTGTCCAAAAACATCTTTGTAGATTCATTTGCATGTACACATGCAATTTTGAAGCTCACTTATAACCCTTGAATAGAGCTACCTAAGTAGAAGTTAGAGAGGTTTTTGTCCCTAAACCCTTGACATTTTTTGAAGGTTTTTGTCCTCAAGATGTGGTAATCAAGTTTGACATACTTGATCAAAATGTCCAATTCAATATTTAGCATAAACCTTCACAAAATTCCTTCTTTGTTTTTATAACCAACCTCCAAGGGTGGCGCCCAAGTTGGAGGGTTGTACCTTTTCAAAACATAAGCATTTCGTCTTTTTACAGCTCCCCTTTTTAAGGGTTTAGGCTCCCATGACCCCAATTTAAGTGAACATAAGATCAAAAGTACCCTTTTTGCAAACTCAATTGAAAATTAGAACACTCAAGTTGTTTTTACTTTTTTTGTTCATAGATTAGCCCCCCTCCATGTTCCATTTTCTTCCTTCCCTTAGCTTTGTGGGAACAACCAAGCTAAGGTCTCAAAAAGCAAACTATGCCAAAAAGGGGGACATTACATTATCAATGACGTTCTTTAATTCTTGAGATGGATCTACATGGTTGAGTTGTATCTCCATAGAATAAGAACGTGCAATGACTTCATGCACTCCTTTCTTCAACGTTATCCATGCGATGAGAACTAATTACTTGTGAATGCCCTACTGGGGTATCCTTAAACTCATGAACAATATTGTTGACTGCAAAGCAAATAAATACAAATTTATGGCAATAGATCCCCATGAATTCAACCATTGAACTCCCAATACCACATCTATTCATCCCATGGGCATGACCAAAATATTGCTAGTAAGTTGATAGTTTCCCATTGTGAGCGATGATCACTTGAAATATTGGACTTGTATAGTTGAGCATATTGAGTTGAATCCTCCAATTGTGAATGGATGAAGCCGTGGGTGCTACTCAAGTTGACAAGGACTATTGATTTTATTACTCTTAATATATCTCACCATCTGAAGGGTTTGAGGGGAGGCAGAACCCATTAGATTATGTGATGCAGGAGCATCTACAGTAACTTCATGGAGGACATGGTCAAAGTTGGAGATCATCAAGCAAGCAAGCTCAAGTCATGTTTTAGGATGGACAAGTTTTGAATTCAAATTCAAGTCCTTGTGTTTTCCCTTCAAATGTTGTCTTGAGAGGAAGAGTAAATGTAATTGTAAATAGTGAAAAGTGAAAAGGTAAAAGTTAGTTAAGAGAAGATCTCCCACATTGGAAGCTTGTTGAGCAAACAAAGGGAGAGGTTGAAATCTTTCAACCATGGAATATTAGTTTAGGAAATCTTCTCACATTAGTATGTTGTTGTAGATTGCAAATCTTCTTTTGTTGGTCTTGAGCCTAAGTTGGGCGTAGGAGTGAGAGAGGAGACTCTTTCAAAAGAGTAATATATGGAATGAAATGTAAGGGAGTACGTAGAGAGGAGAGGGAGAGATAATCTCTCATTCAAGAAAAGAGAAAGGTTAACCAGGAGAAAAGAATGTAAGAATGTAGGTATGTAAGAGAGAGAGAGCAGGAAGATTGGATGTGAGGACAAGGAGTGGATGTATCCAATAAGGCTTTGTAAGCCATAGTTCTTATATCATGCATTGAGTTGTAAGTATCTATGTTTTTTGGTTAAGAAAGGTCAGTGTTTTGATTCCCATGTTAATGCTATGCAAACAGTGATTTCACTTATGGAATTCTGGTTTCGACAGTGTACAGGCCTGTATATATGTGTGTGTATCTTCTCTAAAGTAAAGGTAGTAATGATCATTTTATGATATAAGACATGAATGAAGAACCCTTAGACCTCCATAAAGAACAAGTGGGAAATTGGATTTATATGAGAGAGATCTAAAGAATATTGAATGTGAAAAGGGTTATTAACAGGGTATATGAACAGAGCATTTTAACATATACAGTCCACTATCACACAGATAGATCAACGTGAAAATGAGTGCATGAAACTTGATGAACCATTGGAATAAGTCTGTAGGGTGAACAAGAATGTAAATGAAAAGAAAGAGTGTTAGGAACCCTCAAATGTCTTGAAATCATAGAAACTCTGTTCTCGGACTGTAGGTGGCAGGGTATAGGCAACATCACAGAGTTTTGCATGTTTTGTATAGTATATTGATTGATACGTCAATCTTTTGGCATTAGTATATGACTAGGGAGGCATTGACATATTGGAACACCACCTAAAGGGTCTGAAACAAAGGAATTTGTAAGGAAACCCTGTTGATTGCCATACACCTACAGTCAAGATAACTGAAGCTTCTTGTTTGGGAGTCAACATAGGTCTAGCTTGGCTAAATTGATGAATGAGGAAGTTGTATGACATTTAGACAGACCGTAAACAACAAGTTAGAACCCTTGAAACGTCCTAAAACACTCCCAGTTGCATTTAGTGTGCTCTTGGCCTTGTGCAGGCCTGGGAAAACCCTAAACTAGGGTTTGGAGGCTAGAAAGAGTTTCGATCGTGGAAATTGCCTGAAAATTTGTAATCTTACCTTTGATGAAGTTATCCAACTGTTGGAGATGGCTTAATGATTGTATGGTACAGAAAAGTACGGAAATATTACATTGTAAGCGAGTCACAGGTGAATGTATGTTGAAGAGAATAGGTCTATCTGAGAAAAAGTGATTATGTCCAAATAAGTGAACCAAAAAGTGATTGATTCACTTGTAAGAGCTAAATGGGTATCTGAAAAGGTGCTTGGTCCAGTGATGAAGTCCGTACATGTGTCAGGGCAAGGAAGTTTGAGTAAACAGAGGGCTAATTAGGCCTTAAACAAACAGAACAGGGTGTAGTTTGAGGAGGATGATCCAAAACAAAGGCAATTGATTTTGATATATATTGTGTAACTTGATAATGGGTAGTAGAATAAATCATTGGATATAAGAAAGAGTTTGTGGTTGGAAAAATAAAGGTAAAAACCTCCCTTGACAGGGCTACAAGGACTAGAGAGGCTTAGCAAACGAAATTGGGTTTTGAAGTAAGATAAAAGGCTGAAAATTCTAGTATAGTTTGGGATGGATATAACATGTTTATAATGAATTGCAGGGTTTCATTCAGTAAGGGATTGATCTAGTTCTTAAGAGTCACAGGTAAGCCATGGTAGCCAAATGAGACAATTGTATTGTTCTTGATGAAGATTTCTATCTAACATGGTATGCGTGACATTTTTTTTCTGAATGAGCAAGTTACATTGATAATCCTGATTCCTATATAGAACTATGTCACCAATAAAAGCATTGGTGACCAAACTAGTATCTTGGCATTGAGATAAGAAAAAGGTGCACAAAAGAAGAGACTATAGGAATGAACAAGGTAACCTAAGGTGTAAACAAGATGAGGGTTACATCATTATGGCAAGAGATGCCAACATTTGGATCCACAATTGTATTGTTGTAGCACCCTCGTTGTGCCATTGACTAAAAATACTTTTTTTTTTAAAGCTAGGTAAAATGTGAACTAAATTTTTCTTTTCAAAACTTAGATACAATACCCATGTAAGTGCTTGTGTTAATACTTTCACAACTGTCACTAACTCTAAAGAATGCCCTGTTTAGAATCTTTTGTTTCAGTGCACCCAATGGTAGTATAAATATTTCGAATCACCCCAAAAGGACCAAAACTAATATATAGAATGGCTATTGTTTTGTTCAAAACAAGCATCGGATGTGAAAGATACATAATGCATCATTAATTAAGTCATCAACAATTTCTTTTTGTAGCAATGTCAGAGCATGGGTATTTTACCCAATTTATCAATTCTCACATAAAGCTTTATTCATATTTCAATTGATATCTAAAGCTTTATTTTGTCCAAGCTTATTAATATTTAAAGCTCTTACTTCATCTAAGCTCACCCGAGAGCCTTTGTCCTATCTAAGACTTGTTCACGTTTTAAGCATTTTTTTTAATCTGAAGCTTTCTACTCATTCAATTCTCCCAAAATATTTTTACTTTAAGCTGTGCTTAAATTATTCAAAGCTTTTTAATTCAAGCTTACCCGCAAGACCCTAAGTTCTATGCCCATGCTTTTGTTCTAAGGCATATGTAATATTAAATATTTTTATTCTAAACCAAACTCGTTTGATTTTTTAAAGCTGTGTTTATTAACTATCCGCTGCCTATTTGCACTTACGTTTAAGCTTTTTAATTAAAATCTTCACTCATAGCTAAGCACCTAATATACATCAAAAGTTTTTGTCTTTGAAAGTCCTTTAGCTCACTTAGCTTAGTAACCTATCCTGAAAAGCTTATGGCCATTGATCAAGCTTTCATCACATGGCCATTAAAGCATTTCGCTTCAATAATAGCACATGCCAAATAAATGTTCCCAGCTGGACTGCATTTTCTTTCTCTTAGCTGTATCAATTTTTTTTAAAAAATTATTTAAAGCTTAGCAAAAGCCTTCACACTTGTTATTTATTACTTAACAATGAAGCTTTTCTACGCATTGTCAATCTAGCTTTTAAATCGAACGGTTAATATGCTCTTTTGGTCCTATTTAAGCATGTGTAGAAGCTAACTTCAAAGCACGCGAAAGCTTTCCTTTGCTGCAGATCTAACTTTGTAGATCAACAGATCACAAGTTTTTTTCCTGCCAAATTTTACCCTTGCACTCCAGCTTTTGTAAAGCTGCAAAAGGACACTTCCGCCGTTGATCTTAAGTTTAGATCGACAATGCCAATTCCTTCTTGGCTTTATACAGGTCTTTTAAGCTTTATCTTTTGTGCACAACTTGAGAGCCATTTCTGTTCATCGATTAGCTTTTTAATCTAATGGTCCCAAAACAATATTCGCTTCTTGAATTGTTACGTGGTTAAAGCTTGTCTCAAATGTCCTGAAAACCTTCCAACACAATTGATTTTGGTCTAGAATGCAATGGTTCTAAACTAGCCTTACAAACTTTTTTTTTAAAGCTTTCGCTATTCAAAATTTTAGCCCTATCAAATAAACTCTTCTTCACAGTTGATTCAAATTGGACGATCTCAAAGTTTTCCTGGACTAGTGAGGGCCTTAAGGTTTTTACTTAAGCTAACCGTAATTGAAGGCTTATGCATTATTTATCTTATCTAGTGCATCTTGAATCAAATTAGCCTTTTACAAGTGTCTTCGCAGGCCAATTAAGTGAATACTTGATTGACAAAGAAACATTGCAAATTTTATCTTTCTTCTAATTACCAATTAATCACCTTGATTAATTACCCTAATCATTCCTCTAATAGGAAATTCCATGGATTTGGAATAACCTATTTTCCTAAAATCAAAATTGAATAATTGTCTCACATAGGTGATGGCACTCAAAGAAGTCAATGAGAAAGAGGAGTGCAAGCAAGCTCTTACACCTCTCTTATACACTCTTCCTCTTACACACCTCTTACAGACTTCAAGAGGACTAATGAATGCACTTTCCTTCTAAAATGTCTTCCATACTCCAAAAGACCTTAAATGACATATCTTACACACTCCAAAGGTGTAATCATGGATTCGAGGATTGATCCTCAACCCCCCATCTTAAGATGAGATGAACAGTCCATATTAGTTCAGGAAATCTACAAATAGAACCCTCACACCTCTCATTTAAAAAAGCTTCCTAATGTAAACTTACTTTGCTGGATTATTCCAAGAAGTTTCATCAACTCTCTCTCATGCCAAGCCAAAGCCAAGACCAAGTGTAGGCAAGGAGAGGTGCTTCCCACGCAAGGAAATCAAGCATTGATGAAGACTCCTATATTTACAAGCCGACCTCAGCCTCTTTAGACCAATTTTCAAAAATATCTTCAAGGGAGGTAAAAGTGTTGTTTTTATCTTTCCAATTTGCATTTCTTGTTTGATTATCACATAGTAGAACTCCTGGATAAATCGCGATTAATCATGAATCACCAACAAAAATGTTTTATTCCCTGAAAAAATTGCGGTTTTTACATAGCCAACCCCCAGCGAACAGGTAAGCATTGAAAATCATGAAAAATCGACAAAAAATAGTTAAAAAATCACGATTTAAACCCGTTTAAATCGCAATTAATATTGTTATTCATGTTTTTTTTCAAATATATATACTAAAAATGATTTTTTTGGTTTATTTTTGCTTCATTTTCACATATTTTTGCCATCAAAGAGAAGATTTTCAAAAAACAATTTGAGGACTAAGGAGAAATTCGAGATTTTTAGCGAGAGGTTTAAGATTATCAACAATTTTTTTGAGATTTTTACTAGACATTGGAGAAAACCAAGTTAATGCTTTTTTATATTGAATATGTAAATTTAATAAAAACTATAAAAATAATAGTTGTCCCCTAACCCTAACCCTAACTTGTGGATAACCCTAACCTATATATTCAAATTCGAAGGTCAAAAGGGCAAGAATAGGTATAGATTTGGGTTCTTACTTTTCGAATGCAAGGGGTGATCAATTTAATGACACACTAGGGCCATCAACAGAACATGAAAAGAGAAAGGAGGGGTCTCAATTGACCTTAGGATTAGTGTCTCGTAGACCAAACACAGGTGGAGGAAACATTCATGCCTTCTTTAGCCCTCACACCATCCCTAGAGCACAAACTACACTAGAGAGTACAGGTTGGGTAAAAATTGTGCACGAGCAAGTAAAGAAGGCAATCTCCAATTTTTGATACTCGTCTAGTTTGCCGTTTAATGTGGTCAGATCTCCATACTAGCAAAATATGGTGGATGCAATTGCAATTGTAAGTCGTGGGTTCATAGCCTCATTATACGAGGCTTTGCAGACAGATTTGTTGAAGGACCCGGTACAAGATGTGAGCGATGTCATTGTAGAACATCGTAAGGAATTGGCACAATCATGTCAGATGGATGGACAGATAGAAGGAATCGCATGTTTGTCAACTTTATTGTGTTATGTGACATTTGCATAGTGTTTTTTAAGAGTGTCGATGCATTTTATCTGATAAAATTGAGCAAGACACTGTTTCATCTATTTGATGAGGTTGTGATTGAGGTGGGGCCACAAAATGTGGTCCAATTCATTACTAATAATATTGTTTCTTGCATGGCTGTTAGGAGGCTTCTTATTGACAAATATGCAACTATATTTTGGACTCCATGTGCGGTACATTGTCTTGATTTGATTTTGGAGGACATAGGCAAAATTTCATGAGTAAAAGAGGTTTTGCAAAAGGCTCGCACAATTATGAAGTTCATATACAATCATTCAAATGTGCTCATTATGATGCACAAATTCACAAATGGCAAGGAACTTCTTCGGTCAGGGGTGACAAGGTTTGCAACCCACTTTCTTGCCTTGCAAGCTCTTTCTCAACAAAAAATGAATTTGAAACGAATGTTTGTTTCAATTGAGTGGGTAAAATCTTTATTTGTGAAACATATGGATAGCAAAATGGTGAATAACTGTTTTCTCACCATCTTTTTGAGAAAAGAGCAAATTGTGTTATCTTCTGAGCCTCTAGTTTGAGTTTTGAGATTCGTCGATAGGGATAAATCCCCCATGGGTTATTTGTATAAGTCAATGGATAGGGTCAAAGAAGTTATTAGAGGCAGATTGGAGAATAATGAGGCCAAGTACATGCCATTGTGGGAGATAGTTGATAACAGATGAAATCGACAAATGCATTATCCCCTCCATGCAGTTGGATACTTCTTGAATCCAACATTGTTCTATAACGCCTTATTTCGAGTGATGCAAAGGTCACAGAGGGCCTATTTAAGAGAATTGAGAGAATGTTTCCTATTCAACAGGACTGTGAAGAAGCTTGAACCCTGAAAAGATGTTGAAGTGTAGACCTGTTGATCCATAGTCTACTTGTTTGTATTCGCTTTCTCCCCTTTTTTGTTCCCTTGTACAATAGTATGCATTTTGAAATGCAAATGTAATGAAATTTGAATAGTATTAAAAGTAATGAAAGAAAACAATTGACTGATCTTGATGGCGTACAATCTCACTTATCTTCCTCTCATAATTTGTATCTATTATCTATGCAATTGAAATACCTAATATGTATCTCTATGCAATGTAAATGTATTTAAATTTAAAAAAAATAGTTTTTTTCCACATTTTTTCGACGATTTTAAGTTTTCCCAAATTTTTCCTATTTTTTTCCGATTAATTGGGATTTTTTAAAAAACACTTAAGCTTTTGAAAAAATACATTTTTTCCCAAATGATTTATGCTACTATGGTTTTGATTGCTTCACTAAGAGTTGACTAACTATTCTTGGATCCCTGATCTACATAATGGCATGTCCAACGAGACCTCTTGAAGGATTCGAAGCATCCCACAACCTTTTTTAGACCACTAGCATTCTTTTAATTACCAGAATTAGCCTTCTAACAAGCTAATTCTCTTCTTTTTTCTCCAAAATTTCGTTAAAGTCCGTTCAGGAGCAAACGACGATTTTGTGATTGCGTAACGACAAATGCGATAACTTAATTGGCGAAATTGTCACAGGGAACAACGAAATCGCTCAGGACACTGGCAAAATCGTTTAAAACTGTGAAATTGTTTGTCTTTTGTTTTCTGTATTTTTTTTGCCTACAAGTCTTAATGGCAAAATTGTCCACTTCATCGGTGAATTCGTCAGAGAGAATGGCAAAATCATGCTAATTTCTAGTGAAATTGCTATGCAATAGCGAAATCTTTTCTTTATTATTTTCTATTGTGGTCGTTTTTTACGTAATTGCGAAATTGTAGCATTTAATAGCAAAATTGTCGAACTCATTAGCAAAATTGTAATACCAAATGGCGAGATTGTCATTACTGCTTTTTGTGTTTTTGCTTTTTGCAGGTCAAAATTGGTGAAATCGTCAGTTCCTGTAGCAAAATCATTCAACCCAATGACGAAATCGTCCTGTCCAACGACGAAATCGTCATTCTTAGCAACAAAAATGTCGAATGCATCGGTGAAATCATTTTTGGCAGTAGCGAAATCATTTTCTCACTATATTGTTCTCTATGTGCAGGTTGCAGTGGCCAAATTGAAGGCTTTAGCAGTGAAATTGGCTTGCTAAACAACAAAATCGTTTTGATTCAAGGCTGAGACTTAAAACAATCGAATTTCAAGCTCCTTTTGGCTCAAAACCACTTGTTTCAAACTTCTAATCTTTTTGTGCTACAAGACCTTAGCCAAAGAGTGGTGTTTTGAATCAAAACAATTCAAATTCTACTTCATATTTCGATTTGGGCATTAAAACGAATTCACACTTCAATTTGGGTTTAACAAAACTTGTTCATTTTCAATGTTAATTACTTTCATGCAAGATTGCTTGATTGCTTAATTGTCTTGTGGGGTTCTTTTTGCGCATATGCTCTCCCCTTTTTGGGTGACTAAGAAACACAAAAGTTTTTGTTTGCCTTTACCTTATTTTTCATTTGACTTTGTGGGGTGGATTTCATCACTTTCCCGCAAGTCTTTAGGGGTGTGTTGACTTAGGAAGTGATATCCTAGTATTTTACCAAACGCCACTTATCCGACGGGATATATAAATTGAGGAACATTGCCATTGTGAAGACCTGGGTTTGTGCTTGCACAAAGTCATGTGAGGAAAATAACCCCAGGGAGTTCTTTCCAATATCCTAGGTCAATGTTTGGTACCCTCGAAATGAGCAATTTTGGCAACGAGATTGAACTTATTCATTGACAGATTTGCGCCCATGTATAGTGAGGTATATAGGGACTATCTAGATAACCTATTGTAAAATAGCAAGCAAACCCCAAATCCAGTAGCACTCATTGAGACCCTTACGACTGAAGTGGTTACAAAGGGACAAGACCCTATTGTGAATAGCCCGATCTTGGATTGTTTCTTAGATGCCTCTTTTGCTGTGGATCATTTATTGACGTAGAGGTGCAAAGGTAACAACCCCAAAGATTGCCTTAATCGTATGAACCTTGAGAGAGAAGGGGGGGCCTAAAAACCCTATCAATAAGTGCAATAATTTATTTAATGAACACTTAAATTTTTAATCCTCTCTCAAGACAAGTGTTTCATAAGACTCAATGGATGTGATACAAACCCAAGTCAGTTATTAAATTGCCTTGTAAATGCTTGTGTGTTTTTGCTTGATTGTTGTATCAAAACCTTGTTTATACTTGAGCCCAAATCAAACCAACCATGTCCAAGACCAAAACCATTTTATACACACAATTCCCAAATATTAAGTGAAATCAAAGTGACATGTTAAAACTTGGTCTTAATACCTATCTTGTTTGTTTAAACCATGCCGTTAGGTTGCTTAAATTGAACCAAGAGTCTTGCCATTTCAAACCAAATTGCCATTTTAAACCAAGTCAACTTTCTTTGCAAAGTTGAACCAAATTCCAATTTCTTGTTCATGTTGTGCTGCTATGCCATTCATTTGATTTCAAATCAAGTGCCAATTCTAAGCCAACCTTCTTTGCAAGGTCATTCCAAATCTAATTGCCAATACCATTTCCAAGACCAACATCCAATTTTAGTCCAATTGTGCCTAGACCAATTCCCTTTGAAAAGTCCAAAATTTGAAGTCTAGTTCAAAACTTGATTTACTATTATCAACCAAGACCATTTATCGTGCTAACCTTTACACATTTTCAAAGTTTCTAAAGTATTTCAAATAAGCCAAATCTCCTTTCTTTGTTCGCAAAACCAACTTTCCAAGATCAGGACCTTTTCAAAACAAAACCAAGGTGCAAAACACATCTTAGTCCGGATATTAAGTATTTATACTTGAAGCTATTGTGCCCAAAACTTGTGAGTTTTCCCTTTAAGAATGTATCTTTGAAACATTTGCATTGATAAACCAATTGCCAAGTGATTCCAAGGGAAGTCACGTACCAAGTCAAAACATAGTTTTTGGCATTCAAAACCTTTTCAGGACGAAGATTATGAACCTAGACATGCCTAAGTACACACATAGTGGGGCCATTTACAACCCCTCATTTGATGATGAGGTGGTGTACAATCCCTATGGGTATGATCAATATGAAGAAGATGAAGCAAACCAACAATACCTTGCTCGTGCACCATCCAATGTTGAAATTGAGCAACATAACCCATACCTTCCAATTGTGTCACCCAATGTGGACCAAGACCAATACCTATCATACCTACCACATATGCCTTTTGAGACCAAACATTGACTAAATCCAACATATATTGTCAATCTACCACCTAATGATGAATATAGACAAGACCAATTTAATCGCCAATTATTTGACAACAAAGGTGAACATCTTGTTAGATTGTTGGAGATGGGTGCTAAGTTTTCCCCCCGGTTTCCCTGTAGAGAATTTGCAATATTTGGTTAGAACACCTAAACAAATACCCCTTGCCTTAATAGACAACCAAGTTGCCTCTAGCCAAGAACAAACTTTTATGCCAGCTTCTAGTCAAGCTCTTGTTGTGTCAAACAAGGGGAAAGGTCAACTTGTTGATCAATCTTCTCAAAGCCAACTTTTTAAAAAACCAAATCTAACAAGCTAAACAGGTTTTGGCTAGTCTCATTAGCTCCCTCGCTACATTGGATATTCAAAAGCCACCTTTAGTGGAATGCAATCCTCCAACAGAACAAACATTGGATTTGTCTAATTATCCCATTTATAATCCGAATCCATTTGCCACCAAAACCTTAGTTGTGGATGTGTTTAACACACCCATAGTTGAAACCAATCTAGCAACCAATACAGATTCGAATCTCTTTGTAGATTCTACACGTGCATAGCTGTAATGTCCCCCTTTTTGATATAACTTGCTTATGGACCCTTAGCTTGGTTTTGTTCCCACAAGTCTAAGGGAAAGAAAGAAAAGAGAACTATGAGGGGGCTATTCAAAAAGCAAAAAAATGAAAAGTACTCAAGTATTCTAATTTTCAGTTGAGTTATGCAAAAAGTGCTTTTGATCTGATTCTCACTTAAGAAGGGGACCTTTAAGGGTCATGAGAGCCTAACCCCTCAAAAAAGAAATTTAAAAAGGTAAAGTTGCTTATGATTCAAAAGACATCCTTCCAACTTGGGTGTCCTTGGGGATGAGTACAAAAAACAATTGATGATTCATTTCGAAGGCTATGCTAATTTGGAATATTGAATCATTGATCAAGTATGTCAAACTTGTTCATCACATCTTGAGGACGAAAATCTTCAAGTGTGTTAAGGGTTTGGGGACAAAAACTTTCATTTCTATATTCATGGCAGCGCTATTCAAGGGTTGTAATTTGTGCTTCAGATTTGCATGGTTGCATGCAATTGGACCTACAAGGGTGTTTTTGGACACCACCTTCATTAAAGATTGAACCAAACCCTATAGAGAGCTGAAAATTTGCAAATTGCAGGTCAAAGAGGAGTGAACCACTTTGGGACAGCAAGGAGACCACCAAAGCTAGGCAACTCCCTTGGAGAGTGGGGCGAATGCCTTAGGGCATCATTGGACTTGCTTCTGGTGGCTTAAATAAGGTTTTAAGCAATAATAATATTTTTATTATATTTTCTGATTTTTTGCAAATTGATTTTGAGTGGATTGAGCTCTGAAAATAAGGGAATTTATTCAAAAAAATAATTTGCATAATTTTTTCTAGTGGAGCGATTCACTTGGGCAGGTTAGAGTGTTTTTGGGCTCTAATTTTGAAGAAAATAATTTAGTTTATATTCTAAAAATTATTTTAATAATTTTTCAAGTCGGGCAAATTGATTTGCGGGACTTGGAGAACTTGTTGAGGGGATAAAACAAGGGTTTGAATTTCATATTTGTTTCTCCTATTTTTTTATAAGTGTGGCTTTTTGTTTGGAGCATAGTAGCAAAAATTGTTTGGGGTAAAATCATTTTTTTAAAAGTGTAAGTGTTTTTCAAAAAATTGTGATTAATTAAAAAAAAGTCGGAAAAACATAAAACTGTTGAAAAAATGTGAAAAAAGGAGAAAATACAATTTTTTTAATTTTTTTTTAAAGGTATAGAGATACATATTAGGCATTTCAATTGCATAGAGAAAGATACAGATTATGAGAGGAAGTTAAATGAGATTGTATGCCATCAAAATCAGCCCACTATTTTCTTTCATTAATTTTTAGACTATTTAATGTGCATTTCAAAATGATACTATTGTTGTTTACAACGGGATAAAAAATGAGAGTCAATGGCAACGATGTAGACTAGGGTTCAGTAGGGGTAGATGTTGAATTTCTAGGGTTAGAGCCACTCCTAATTTGAGAGACAACTTCAATGTCGTACCCAACCTTCTCCAACAAGTTAAAGTCAGTTTTATCATAAATAGGGTCATCATTATTTTTGAGCCATTCGGATTTTGGATTGATTTTGTCAAGTTCAATCGGTTGATCTTCCTCGACGGTACCTAACATCATCAAATAGAATGCATATGTTAGTGATCGGAGAATAATACTTTAGAAGAATATAAATCAACTTTCCATATGAATTAAGAATTAAAAATGCAACATTTTTTAAGCTTGAGTTTTCTTCATCTTCAGATAAAGATTGTCGTGAACACCAAATCATTAATCTGTTCTTCAATACCTTGATTGCATTTTTTGGAATATATATGCTTGAACACACTTCAACTATGCTCACACGCGGGTTGGTTGGCTCAAAATGTGCATTGCCATCCATCAAAGGTGTTTGGTTTCTTTGCTAGAAAAATCTTACCATTGTGTTGCAAAAATAGATTTTGTCAACATTGTAACATGCCAAAATCAAAATTTAACATTTTCATCGTACGTATGTAGAAAAATTGTCTACTTGGTTTGAAAGTCTTCCTCGGGATGACTACCTTACTAAAGAAGAAACCCTTTGCTTGCTTGTACATTGGAAACTTTCCCATAGCTGCTCAAAAGATTCGTAGGAAACATTCTCTCCATGCACTTAAATAAGCCCTCTGTGACCTCTGCATCATCTCAAAATTAGCTGTTAAAGAATGTTGGATTTGAGAAATATCCAACTGCATGGAGGGGAAAATGTATCTAGCAATCCCATCTTTTATCAACTATCTCTCATAATGGCATGTACTTGGCATGTTATTCTCCAATCTACTCTTAATAGCGCCTTTGTCTTTATCAATTGTCTAATATAGATAACCCATGGGGGTTTATTCCCATCGATGAGTCACAAAATTTGAATTAATGTAATGTTTCCAAATAGGACAAATTAATGCAAAAGGGGTTTTCCCCAAATTTATTTAAATCTAATTTGAAAATTATTAAATCCTAGCTTGAGAATTAAATTCTCAAAACCCTTATTTAATTCCAAAAACCCTAGATGCCAAAAGCTAGGGTTTCGTAGGGTATTTTCTGCCAATAAAATAATCTCAAAATAAATAATAAATTTCAGATTTATAACCCTTAGATAAATACCTCTCTCCTTATGTCACCAAATGATGAAGGAAAAATCAATTTTAATGGC
The DNA here is from genome assembly GCA_037957365.1 of Torreya grandis. Taxonomy (NCBI): domain Eukaryota; kingdom Viridiplantae; phylum Streptophyta; class Pinopsida; order Cupressales; family Taxaceae; genus Torreya; species Torreya grandis. Next base: position 603,665 of record JARHVA010005595.1, on the reverse strand, counting down.
TAATTTTTTGCCGCTGTTTGGAAGATAAAAAGTCTTCACCAATTGTGGATCTATCACTTCCAGCCACTCAAAAACTATGAAAATATTACTGTAGATGCACAAAAATATGGAGAAAAAGAATATCCACTTATTTTTTCAAAATTTTGAAAATTGTAATTTGTACGCCCAAAATACAGCTGAAAATTTATAAATCCATAACTTCGAAAATACTTGAAATTTTTAATCAAATGATAGCTCAAAACGAAGCCAAAAATATAGGCTTTCCAATGAAATATAAATTAGATTTTTCCTTCCATGGGAAGGTCATCGAAAACTACTCTGAAGATCTGAAAACCTTAGTTTTTTGTAAAATAATTAAATAATAATTCTGAAAATTATTATTTAATTTTCTCCTTCAAACCCTTCACAAATCCATCCAAAACTTCACATCAAAAATAAAAAATTTAACAAACCAAATCAGAATATATAATTTGCAATTTTTAGATCAAATGAGGCGTCCAAACCCCAGACTAAGCTCCCAAATAGTTCGCTCCACTTGCAAAAATAATATAAATAATCAACAAGCTTAACATGCAAGAAAAAACCATGAAACCCTTACAAACTTCCACACAAATCCTTCAAAGCAATTTGCCCCACTCCTTAGGGCATAAACAAGCTTTTCTTTCGCAAAGGTGGTGTCAAAAGACACATTTGTTGTATAATCAGCAGCAAATTGTGGGTTATAGTGCCTACTCTTATTGAACACGCAGGTTCAACAAAATCTTCAAGCATGAAGAATTATCAGAAATCAACATATCTTCAAACGAGCCCTCATTCTCTTTAAAAATCCTCCTCCAAGTGTAGCACCCAATTAGAGGGAAGAGTTAATTTAAAATATTAAAAGGAACATCCTTATAATTTCACTTTAGGCCTTACGTGCCCATGACCCTTAAAAGGCTCCAACTTAAGTGAAATTTATAACATAAAGTGTTTTTTCTATTAATTGCCTTTATTTTTAAGTATTTAAAAATACTTTATATTTTAGCAATAATATTACTTTAACTTCCAAAAGGGAGACATTACAACTAGAGGCTCAAAGAATAATTTTTTTAATCTACCACCATTTTTTCTTCCATATGTTTCACAAAGGAAGATTCCATCCATTCAATTGAAATGGACATTCAAATTAAATTCATTTGTTGTTGAAAAATAATTTGCAACACAAGGAAGTGGGTTGTAAACCTTGTCACCCCTTGTTGAAAAAGTTTTTTGCCATCTATGAATGTGTGCATTATATTAAGCACTTTTGTGTGAGCTTTTTTGCAAAACCTCTTTCACCCATGGAATTTTGCCTATGCCATCCAAGGTCAAATTAAGACAATGTGCCACATATGGAGTCTAAAACATAGTTCCATATTTATTCATAAGAAGCCTCCTAGCAACCACACAACAACAATTTTATTTGTAATGAATTGGACCACAATTTGTGGTTTCACCTCAATCACAACCTCATGAAATAGATGAAAGAGTGTCTTTCCCGATTTTATCATCTCATATTCATCGACACTCTTAATAAAAAATATGCCAATGTCACATGACACAAAGAAGTTGAGTGCGTGACTTCATCTGTCCATCCATCTGACATTATAATGCATCTTGATTGTTTTCCATTCCTTATGATGTTTTGCAAGTACATCGCTCACATTCTATACATCTTCCTTCAACAAATCAATATGCAAAGCCTCATATGATGGGGTAGTGAACCCAAAAGTTGCAACTGCAATTGCATCTGTCATACTTTGCCAGTATGGAGATCTAGCCAACATTAAACGATAAGCTAGACTTGTACCAAAATTTGAAGATTACCTTCTTTGTCTCCTCGTGAACAATATTTTTCCAACCTATACTCTCTAGTGTGGTTTGCATTCCATGTGTAGTATGAGAGCTAAATAAAGCATGAATGTTTCCCCTACCTACATTTGGGCCACAAGGTACTAATCCAAGGGTAGATTGTTAAGGAGTTATAATGAGAAATATTTCCACCATATTTCATTGTTAAAAATATTAAATATGTTCAAATGAATGTCAAATATAACATTTACGACAGAGTAGGGTTAGGTTTATTGGTTACGGTTAGGTTTAACTTTTTTAAAGTTTTGGGTGTATTTAAGTTCTTTTTAATTGTAGACAACATTTCAAATTGCCCCGTCATATGAGGCTTTGCAGATTGTTTCGCTGAAAAAAGCGCGAAAAAACCGAGTTGAATTTTATGTTTTTACTTCTATCTTAAATCTTTTGCGTACATTAAATGTCCACAAAAACATATTGAATGAGCTTTTAAGCCAATCTAAAGTCCCAAGTGACATTGCACTTGAAAAATTTCCAACACTTGAGTCATCTGGCTCCACACCAACAACTCACTTCTGATCAAACGGATAAGTCATCTGTTGGACCTTTGCATAAAAACCTGCTTTACATAGAAGCAATCATTTCCCAGTATAAGGTCAAAAGAGTCCTCATAGACAATGGTTCGGCACTGAATATTGTAACATTGAAATTGGTCAAACACTTGGGCTACACATCAGCGTTTCTGCAGCCGGATACCAATACCATCAAAGCTTATGATAATGAAGAACGAGAATCTCAAGGAACCATTTGTTTACTTGTTATTGTTGGGCATCTAACCCATGATACTCTGTGCCATGTTCTTGATTTAGAACTATCTTATAATTTGCTTCTTGGGTGACTATGGATTCATGAAGTGTGTGCTTTACCGTCTACTCTTCACTAGTGTATCAAGTTTCCCCATTCGGGACTGGAAGCAACCATTCTTGGTGACTTGCAACCGTATCAATTTTGTAAACATTTGGAAGCAGAATATGAAAGTTATAACTATCGCTTCGACATAGACCCTGTTCCCAAAAAGGACAAGGGGATAGTTGATCAACCGTTCGAATCTCATTATGTGGATCCAAGTGCTCTTGCCTCCACTTCATCTACCCCGCCTACAAAAATAGCCAATCATTTCATTCTTTAAGACAATGGCCTTGGGGAATACAAAATTGGCAATGCGTTTCATATAGCCAAATTGCCTAAGATGCCTAAAGCATATGGTAGGTCTCAAAAGCAAACTCCTAAAATGGAATGTCGCAAGAAGAATAATTCTCGTCAAATAGGACCATTGGTTTTTATCAAAACTACTTAGGAGCTAGAACAAATCAAGGCCGATGATGACTCATGGCTATACAATGATGATTTTGCCACCTGCTACCAAAATGCAAAGTATCTTATCCCAAACCAGATAATGGATAATCAAGCCTATAAGGGCAAAGGCTTGGGGGCAAAACAAGGATTTATTGAGCTAGTATCAGTTGCGAAACACAAGGGAACTCGAGGTATTGGATACAAACTACCTGGGGGTGACTCCATTGATCTCGAGAGTGATTTTAATTTATCGTCTAACATGGATAATGCCGACAGTGATGCAGATTCCTATTATAACACTTACAATGAGTTAGCTGATACTAATTTATTTGAATCCAATACCACCTGTACCATTAATGTTGTGCTGTCTTATCCCCCTCTTTTCCTCTATCATCCCCAATTAATCGACTGGGACCAACAAGACTCTTGCAATCTATGAGTTTATGGGCCTCAAAGATAATGTGCCTCCATTACACTGGACCTTGTCATCTATATTAGAGAGCAGGTGAACTTTCTTGGTCACAAACAAAAAGAAAATCAAACATTGAGGTCCCAAAGTGAAAGCCTCTTTAAGGCACTTTTGAACCAGGATAAAAGTAAAGAAAAAGACAAGTCCCATGGTGAAACCCTGTTTCAGGTGTCATTGGACGGAGAAGTTCACCCTCTTTCAAATAAATCCCAAGCCTCTTCCAGTTCCACAACTTCATGCCATTCAAGAATCAATTTAGAACAACAAACATTTGATCAATTAGTTCAAGATTGTCCATGTGCCTTTGTCAAATGGCCTTTGCTAGACCTTGGGGATTTAGATTCTTCCTGCTTGGGTGAACTCGATGAGCCAGTCGACCCACCAGACGAAGACGAAGACAAAAACCAATGTACCACTTTGGGGACTATTTTAGAAGATGGTTCCACATTGCTTGTGAAGGACACCACCGAAGTCAACATTGGAACAACTATCAATCCCAAATGGATCAAACTTGGAACGTCCCTCACTAAAGAGGAATGTGGGATTCTTACTGTCCTCCTTCAAGAGTTTGTTGATATTTTTGCATGGTGTTTTTAAGATATGCCAGGTTTGGATCCCGCTTTAGTTGTACATTGCCTTGTTGTACACCTTGATGTCAAGCCAATTAAACAAAAGTTACGAAAAATACACCCTCGCATAGCCTTTCTTGTCAAGAAAGAATTGGAAAAACTGTTGGCGGTAGGATACATCTGCCGTATTGATTATTCAGAGTGGATATCCAACATAGTCCCTGTCAACAAGAAACTCCAAGGAATCAAATTATGTACCGACTTCAAAGATATCAATAAAGCATGACCAAATGATGACTTTCCTTTGCCCAATATTGATATGATTGTAGATTCCATCATAGGGTATGATATGTTATCTCTCATGGTTGGCTCCTCAGGATACAATCAAATTAAAATTGCACTAGAATACCAACGTAAGACAATGTTCACCACTCCATGGGAAACATTTTGTTATCAAATGATGCCATTTGGCCTCAAGAATGTAGGTGCTACCTACCAACGTGCCATGACTATCATTTTCCATGACATGATGCACGATATTGTTGAAGACTACGTGGATGATATTTTGGAAAAATCCAAGACCAGGGCAAGACATCTAGATGTATTATGAAGAATCTTTGAACGACTTCATGAAATACAAAGTCAAGCTTAACCCTAAAGAGTGCGTCTTTGGCATTACTTCAGGAAAATTGCTAGGTTTCACTGTTTCTCGTTGAGGCATTGAAGTCGATCTAGCCAAGGTTAAGGCCATTACAGAAGTACCTCCACCTTCTAATGTCAAATAGCTTCGTAGCCTGTAGGGCAGAATCCAGTCTATCAGACGGTTTGTTTCTCAGTTGGTAGACATATGTCATCTCTTCACTCATCTTTTGAAGAAGGTTACAATTTTCTCTTGGAATGCCAATTGTCAACAGGCCTTTGAACAATTAAAATAATATTTGGCCAATCCACTTATTCTAGCTCCGCCTACACTTGGAAAGCCGTTGCTTTTATACATCTTAGCAATCGACTGTGCCTTGGGGGCACTCCTGACACAACACTGTGATTAGGAAAAAGAACGAGCAGACATACTATTTGAGCCGCACATTGGTTGCATACAAACATAATTATAGTTCAATTGAAAAAACCTGTTCAGCCATGGTGTTTGCAGCCCAAAAGTTGCCCCAGTTGCCCCATTATATGTTCAACAACAAGACCATTGTCATTGCCAAAGTGGACCCACACAAATATCTACTTTCCAAGGCAGCCTTTGATTGGTTGTATGGCTAAGTCGATCATGCTATTGAGCGAAATTGAGATTGAATATGTTCATCAAAAGGTCATCAAGGGGTAGGCACTTGCAGATCAGCTTTCTAAAGCACCCTTGTCAGACCCAAGCTGCTCATTTTCAATTTTCCTGATGAGTCGATCATGACTTTGGACGACATTTCTTCTGTGCCTCAACACTGGACCCTTTATTTTGATGGTTCCTAAACTTATCGTGGATCAGGAGCCAGTATTCTCTTCATTACATTGCAGGGGGATCTTATTTTCAAGACATTTCACATTGGTTTCACTTGTACCAATAGTACTGCAGAATATGAAGCACTTGTTGCAGGGCCTCATCTAGCAGTACAATGGAACATCAAGCATTTACATGTTCATGGAGACTTTCAACTGATTATTACCCAGGTGACACAACAATACCAGATGAAAGATGACAAGCTTATTCCTTACAAGAATATGGTGGATCATCTTAAACAGAGCTTTGAACACATTCAATTTGAGGAGATTCCAAGAGCCAGTTACAAAATTGCTGATGCAATGGCAATAATTGGTTCTTTCAAAGCAATTGTAGATCACACTATTGATTACCAGTTTCTTATTATACATGTCTTACAACTGGGTCAGGAACGCTCGAAATCTGAAATGGTATGTGATATTGTTGGTCCTAACTCACCTTGGTACTCCGACATATATGCCTACCTCCATGACAATATTATTCCTTCCAACCTTTCTCGTAAAAAACAAAAAGTCTTTATCCATTCCACTTTTCGTTATACCATTCTCGCTGCCACACTCTATCATAGAGGATATGATGGAACTCTACTTCGCTGTTTAGCTTCGACAAAGTCTAGATTAGCGTTTAAAGTACACAAAGGGATTTGTGGGGCCTACAGTGGTGACGTGGTCCTTGCCAAGAAACTCTTGTGTACAAGGTATTACTGGCCCACTATGGAGGCCGATGAGTGTGCATATGTAAAAAAGTGTGTGGCTTGCCAAAAGCATGCCAATCTCATTCATGCGCTAGCTCTGCCGCTTTAGCCAATCACTATGTTGTGGCCATTTTCCACATGGGGACTTGATCTTGTAGGGAAAATCAATGCTACTTCATTAGATGGCCATAAACATATACTTACTGCAATTGAATACTTTACTAAGTGGGTTGAAGCGATTCCCCTCACGTAACTGGTAAGCATATATCCAAGTTCATCCTCAATTATCTCATTTGCCGCTTTGGCATTTCCTTTGATCTCATTTCTGATAATGGTCTCCTTATAAAATAAGGACGTCAAAGCCCTCTGTGCCAAATACCAGATCACACAACATTTTTCCTCTGTCTATTTTCCTCAAAGCAATGGCCAGGTCGAAGCATTTAACAAAACTTTGATCCAAATTTTGAAAAAGATTGTTAATGCTTTTGGTCGTGATTGGCATTTGCAACTATTTCTGCCCTCTCTGCCTATCGTACCAATTCTCGCACCCCAACAAAGCCACACTATACTCCCTTGTTTATGGTATGGAAGCTATTCATCCTATCGAGATTGAGTTACCCTCTTTGTACATTTCATTGAAGAATATCATTGACGAGGAGAAATTCAGGGTTTCTTAGTGTAAAAATTAGACCTACTTGATGAAAAACAGGTCGTTGCTTTGAACAACCTCCAGGCCTATTAGAACTAGTTGCGTCGTAGCAACAAGCACATCAAACACAAGGATTTTGAACTTGGAGACCTAGAACTGAAATAAAATCAAAAGAATACCAATGCCGCCCATGAAAAGAAGGGCAAGTTTGAGATTAATTGGCTGGGCCCATTCATCATCACAACAAATTATGGATTTGGAGCATACATATTGGCCACACTAGAAGGAAAAGAGCTGGATGAGCTCATGAATATTATGCATCTCAAGCATTTTTTCACTTGATTTGCTTGAACATTGTCTATGAGGACCCCTGTTTGGGGGCACGACTTAAAACCACTATCCTTTCATCCCATTTCCCATTGAGTCAGTAAATATTGATCTTATTCCCTCATCTTATTGCCATTCTTTGATCTTGATTTTGGTTTATTAGTACAACAGAGGATTGCAGATGCCAGATTTCAGAGAGTTTCAAACAAATTTCCTTGTGTGATGGTCTTTGAAATTGCATCTTTTAACTCTTATTAAAACCCTGAATCATTTTATGCCATTCATGTTTTCAACCCTATTGTTGATTCGTAGTAACTTCAATTAGGGATGAACTACATTGCCCTGAGGTCCATTTGGACTCTGTAGGCAATGGTCAGTTTTTGAGGTCAACTCAGTCACCCCTTTTCCACGCTCTCACCGTTTTGCGAGCAACTTAAGCCACACTCCCACCGTTTTGTGAGCAACTTAAGTCATGCTCTTGCCGTTTTACGTGTTAAACCATTCTGAATCTCGTAATACTCCATTGAGTTGAGATGCCAAAAACACAAAAACATTCAAAACAATTTGAAAAACCTTAAACATTTGAAAATCTTAAAAACCTAAAAATAAAAGATGTCCGAAAAGGGCTTATAATATCCATGAGAGATATTAAATCGCAAAATTTTTGCTTGTTTTGTCATCCTATTCACCAGTGGCCTTTGGCTCTGTTTTGGATGGCGTGGTTTACTGCATTTGTTGGGTGGGAGCCCCTTATCCAACCATGACCATTTCCATTTGCCATTGCCATTGCCATTTCCCGATTGTATTCCCTTCCATTTCTAGGAGAACTACATCAGCCAGAGGTCCACACAGACTATGTAGGTAGCGGTTGGATGTATGGGGCATCCTGGGTCAGCTCGGCGAATTACAATCTCATGATCATTTATCTTAAAACGCTCTCGTCGTTTTGTGAGTTTGCTTTTCCTATTTCCTCTGTAATCAAATCTCTTACTTATCATCATTTTTCTTCTATCCCATATCCCTGGGAGAACTACATTTGCCCTAAAATCCATATGACTATGTAGGCAATGTCCACTTGCTTGGGGCATTTGGAGTCAGTTCAGCCACCCCTTCTTTTTTCTTCTATTCCCCCCTTCCGTCCAGGTTGTAGTCTTGTTAGGCCAATTGTCCTTTAGAGCTTAGGGGCAAAATTCCCAAGAGTAATGCCTTACATTCACACACGCACAAATGACTAATTAATTGCTTATTTTATGGTGTGTTTGTGTGTTGGTTTATAATGATTATCTTTGATTGTTCTTGGTGTGTTTCTTTGAGCAAATGGATGCTTTCTGTTGCTTTTCTTTTAGTTTGTGTTTGCTTGCTTCTTTGCATATTTGTTTGTTTCCTTTTTTCTTTTGTTGCCTTGACTTAGTCCACTATGCTGGTGGGGTCATCATCATAGTGTTTTCTATCACACACTTGTACTTAAGTCTATCTATTAGCATTTGATAGCATTGTCATGGTTTTTATCATTGGTGTATTGTTTTCTGTTGTCTATTGGATCGAGGGTTAGTCCTTATACACAATTATGGTTTAGTCATTATGGTGTTTTATATCATGATGAATATTGTATGGTGCTATATCAAAAATCAAGATGTTGGAAGTCTAATTGGCAATGCTACAACAAGAGTTCTCCTTGTCTACTATCCCCCAACCAATTCATTCAATGCCTTATCATCATTTCTTAGAATGAAAATCTGCCCTATTGGGGCAAACCATTGAGATTGATCAACAATCAAATTCACCCTACTAGGGCAGCTCCTTGAATCAACGATCAAATCCACCCTACTGGGGCACATTATTGTGATAACCAGAACTGCCCTTTTTGAGGCCATGACCATCATTTCTTTCATTCTTGCTCCTTCCTCTCTTTTTTGAGGGCTCGTTTGTTTCAACTTCTTCCCCAACCGCCCCCTTGAGGGGGCATCCAGGGCTAATCAAGCACCTTTTGGAGCATCAATCTGAGTTTACCGACTCAAAATTTCAAAAAAGAAAAGAGTGAAAGATATCATTCTTCAAGTGTTATCAAATTTCTTTTTGATGATTTTTTCAATCTTTAAAAACACATCATTGAGCCTAGTGTCTTGAAATTCCTTTTCAAACAGGGGCAAAATGTAGATACTTCATTTTAACCACTTTTGTCTCTAAGCTGCATTCAAAATGACTTTTCGTAATCGCATGCAAGTTTAACCGGAAATCTTCAACTGGACCTAATTTACCGGCACAACTGCCGTTTTAAATTAAAATCGCAACGATACATCTCTGATTAGGGTAATGGATTGTCTTGCATTATTTATCTTATCTAGTGCATCTTGAATTAAATTAGCCCTTTGCAAGTATCCTCACAAGCCAATTAAATGAATACTTTGATTGACAAAGAAACATTGCAAACTTTACCTTTCTTCTAATTACCAATTAATCTCCTTGATTAATTATCCTAATCATTCATTTAATAGGAAATTCCATGGATTTGGAATAACCTATTTTCCCAAAATCAAAATTGAGTTATTGCCTCACATAGGTGATGTTACTCAAAGAAGTCAATGAGAAAGAGGAGTGCAAGCAAGCTATTACACCTCTCTTACACATTCTTCCTCTTACACACCTCTTACACACTTCAAGAGGACTAATGACTGCACTTTCCTTCCAAAATGTCTTCCATACTCTAAAAGACTTTAAATGACATATCTTACACACTCCAAAGGTGTAATCATGGATTCGAGAATTCATCTTCATCCCTCCATCTTAAGATGAGATGAATGGTCCATATCAGTTCAGGGAATCTATAAATAGAACTCTCACAACCTCTCATTTATAAAAACTTCCTAATGTAAACGTATTCTGTTGGATTATTCCAAGAAACTTCATGAACTCTCTCTCATGTCAAACCAAAGCCAAGACCAAGTGTAGACAAGGAGAGGTGCTTCCCACGCAAGGCAATCAAGCATCGACGAAGACTCCATCTACAAGCTAAGCTTAGCCTCTTTAGATCAATTTTCAAACATATTTATTAGTAATTTGGCTTGTCAAAGCCAAGTTATTACCCCTATTATTTTAAACTTTGCTACAACGGTCTAATCCCCTTTTCAGTTGGTCAATCTGTGGTCTAAAAGCATGAATGTACTTACAACAAAGGTATTAAAAACGGTTGGGTGAAGACCTATAGCCATCATATAGAGCATACAGTTCATTCAAGGACAGGACACCTAAAAAAGTTCAAAGGCCATTTCAAAATATCCGACAAGCTTCTCTCTCAAAAGGATTGTTCATTTCATCCTTTCTGAAGGTATGTGCCCTTCGGAAGGGTCATTGACAAGAAATCCAAAGGGCAACTACCCTTCAAAAAGGCTCATTTTAAAGGTTGAAGGGTCATTTTTAATCTTCTGGAGGACAATTTCAAAAATCTCGAAGGGCACCTGCCCTTCGGGAAAGTCCACTTCAAGGTTGAAAGGGAAAAGTTGCTTTTTGCGTAACATTTGATGCAAAGGAGAAGTTGCCTGGTCAAACCTGAGTTCCTTCACCCACTTCCACGCCATCTTGGTCATGCATGTTTGGAGTCTTCTTGGAGAGTTTTGTTTATTTTAAGAATCATTTCCGAACTTGGCTCCATCATCTATATTTTACGCCAAAGTTTGTAGAAGCATGCAGATTTTTGTAAAGGAGAATAATTTTATTGAATATTCAAAGCATTGTAAAAGAGGTGAGGTCTTGAGTTAACCAACCAAGACTGACCTTTTCCCTTTTTGGACTATACTTAGACTGATTTAGACTATTTTTCAAAGCTTATTTATTGGCTGAATCGAGCCATAGAGAAGGACCCTGAAGTTTGAAAAAGAAATTGTAAGCTGGATCAGTGATCAATAAGGAGTGTATTTTTCTGAATCTGATTTTTGACAGCAGCATAGTGTGTATTTGATTGTGCATCAGCATATAAGAGAATTTTTCTCCTTTTGCAGGGCCCTTCCTCACCTATCTCTCTCTATCTCACCCTTTTTGCAAGTCATTTGAAGAGGTTTTCAACCCTTCCTTTGAAACACTTTTGCCTAGGGACAAAATATAAATTGCATTTTGGTTGTGTGCATTTATTTCAATAAGGATCTAATCAATTCAGGTGTCTCACCCCCCTTAGATTTTCTTTCAAAGTTTTTCCTTACTCTTTTCACCCCAAAAATCACAGTTTCAGACTCAATTGCAAAAAATCATAAGGGAACCAACCCTCTCTGGAGGTTCTTCTCAAACATAGAGGCACCCACCCTCTGAGAAGTTCCCATTATATCAGCTGGAGAGAAGTTGTGCGTTGCACATCTTCAAGCAGGGTGCACTCCAGAGTGATAACAATATCTTCAAGGGAGGTAAAAGTGTTGTTTTTATCTTTCCAATTTGTATTTTTTATTTGATTATCACATAGCTCAACCTAGGGATTAGGTTTGAGAAGTTATATCTTCAAGTTGTTTGGATTACTTCACTAACAATTGACTAACCACTCTTGGATTCAAATCTGGAATTTTATCCCACAAGCTCTCAAACCACTGGGGGAGATGTTCATAATTGAAGATACTAGATCTTTAGTCCACATGCATGCGAGATGTAATATCCGCTTTTCCTAGGCAGTGATCAGTTGTAGAGGTTAGTCCATCACTTGGTCACCGTGGGCTAACAGAGTGTTCAGGGGATCCCTTCGAGGGAGATCTTTGGTTCTTCAGTAGGCCTTTTTGGTGCTTATTGCAGTATTCTTCAGCGCAGTCTTCCAATTTTGTTGTAGGGTGCCTTTCGAAGGCTATTCAGGACACTTTGATGCACACTTACTATTTATAGTAAGTCACTTGGTCATATCGCCTATACTTAGTATTTATAGTAAGTCATATCTGGATCAGTCGTCATCATGCCTACATCCGAAAAATATGATCGGATCATTATTTGAGCTGGTGTGGGGTGATTTATTGAGGATTAATGATTTATTATACTATTAAAGTTGTTTGACTTTAATAATATTGATATTTAATGATGACTTATTAAAAGGTGATATAAGGGTTAAATGGAAATTAATAAAGTGATCTATTTAATGATGCTTTATTAATTTATTATGTTAAAAGGGAGACATAAGGACTTTATTAAAAGGGGACTTAAATGATTTAAAGTATATTTTATATTATTAAGTTGTGCATCATAATTAAAAGTAAATTGAATGAAATGGAATTTAAAGTGAATTTGAGGTGAAATATAAAAGGGGCATTTTGGAATTCATTTCATGAATTCATTGTTGAAGAATAAGAATTTGGCTAAGAGTTTTGCTGAAGATTAGAGAGTCTGAAAATCTCAAGCTTTTTGAGGATGTAGCCCCTCAAGAAGAACAGTTTGCAGACAATTCCACTACGGGGATTGTGCTTGTGCTTCAAGGAGTTACAAGAGAGTTTCATATTCAAGGGTTTGAATGAAATATCAGCATAATGCAAATATATTGATCATTATTTTAAGAGCAAAGAGAACTACAGGGGAACTTCAATAAACAGGTGGTTGCCAGGCAAGGGTTTTGGCAATTTAATTGTATGCAGCTTTGCACTTGGTGTGGGGATTGGTGATAGTAATCGTTTCTGGAGTTTATTATCATTGATGTTGCTGTTATACTTCTGCAAACTTTATACTTCATTTTGGCATTCGTTTCAGAGGGTTTCAAGGCATATCTTACCTGTAAGTTCATGATTTGTAACCCCCAATTTTCTGGGCATTGTTGTTTTAGATAATAGGGGATATTTTTAATGAACTGAGTTGTCGATATTTTATAAAAATACTGAGTGTCTAAGCTGATATAAAATTCTGGAATTTTCAGTTGTGTATTCCCTATGTAATGTTCAGTTTTCGAGTTGAAAATTATTATGGCAATATCTTTTATTTTGGTGCATTATATTGTTGAATCAAACATTGCAAATAAATCATAAAAATTATAAAAGATCAAGCAATCACAGGCAGATTTTCAGAGTAGTAAATATCTCAACAAGGGATGGGATATTTCAGTGGTATCAGAGCGGTTCCCTGCTATCTTGTTGGGTGAATTATAAATATTTAGAGTATGACAATGGGTTACTACAGGCTTGAAGAACAAACCAGGGAAAGTTATGAACAACTAGCCATTAATCAGGGATAGTTATGAACAAGAAGCCAACCAACTCTTTGAGGGTTACCAGAACATGCTAGATGATTTTAAATCACAATACTCTTTTAATAAATACCTGAACTTTGTTGTTACCTTGAGTCCTGAAAGGATTTGTTTGGTTAAGCACATTAGAAGGATGTTTAAGGAAAAAACTTTATTTAGAGGTGTAAAATTCAGTCATGGGAAAGATGTTGCTATAGGTAACAAGATGAGTTTTCAGTATGATACTCCCCATGGTTCAGTGCCTATTGATGGGTACAGTGTGAGCAGGTTTGATGGAACCTCTATATCAGATAATGATGATGGTTCTACATTTAAACTCAATGATTAGGTTACAGAAACTCCCATAATGAGCAAGAACCAAATGAGAAGACAAGGTCTATGCTTCTCTTGCAAAGGTTTTCGGGAGCCTAACCACCAATGCACGGATAATGAGGTAAAGAAGCTTGAAGAAGACCTCGTTTTGACACAAGGATGCATTGAAGAAGAAGCCACAAAGGAAACAAATTTGAAGATGCACATTTTGTACGAAGATGTTGGGGCTCATGAATCACATCATCTAGAAGGACAAAGGGGATTCCGTAAGGAGGTCATAAAGGTTAAGGAGACTTATACACATACAGATTTACATTGCAGCCATGGGACAGAAATTATGACACATGATACACTTAATTTTCCTTTGAAGCCACTTCTTGAACCAACACTGGGCAATGGACAGTTAACAAAAGATGAAGTTTTGGTTGAGTTCCATGAGGACGCTGCAGATAAGTATGATGTAGCTTCTGATTTTCTGTTTTATGACAGCAGTCATAATGTTGAGCCTACTCATGAGATAGCAGCCATTCCATGTGAGGATGATGGATGTGTGGAGTTCCCTAACATTGACACTCAAGATTTGGGTGTTAAAAATGAATTATGTGATGCAAATTCAAGCCACAAGAAGTGTGATTTTGCAAATCAGACCTTAGAAGATGTGAACAAATTAGAAAATTTACTTGTTGGTGATGGGTCCCAAGATAGCTCTTTGGATGAACATGCATCTACTTTGGAGGAAGAAGTGTGCAATGATTATGTCCAATTAGCAGCTTCTATTATGTCATTGGAGCCATCCCGTGAGGTACATAACAACAGTACCTTTGTTGAGGAAGTGTGCAGAGCTGATGGCACACACGATGAGCCTATCAAACAATAAGTGATGATGATTCAACATCCTATCATAGTGCTGATTATAAATCAGAAATTTTGTGTGGAGATGATATGTTCCAGGGGTCTCACCATTTGGCAGGGCAATTGAAGGTGAACGAAGGTATGATTGCTACAACCATAGGACACTTTGATGTTGCTCAACAATTGATGGCAAACTGTTGTTGGAGGACTCTAGTCACACATGAGCACTTGGATTGTGATCTTTCCCTTGTAGAGTTTCAGGCACTCAGAGAAGCATTGGGGGTAATGAAAAACAATTACCTACAACTACTATCAGACAAAGATCATCTTCTCATGCTTGAGGGGATCTATTATGATGCACTTAAAGGTAAAGAGGAGGAGGTTGATGAGCTCACTCATGAGCTTGAGGTCACCATGGACTCTTTGAAGAGCACTCAAATGGCACTTCAAGAGTCAGAGACTCGGATTGATGAGCTTATTGTGGAGTTGAGCTTGGTGCAGTCTTCGTCATCTACAACTACAATTCAGCTATCTATGGCAGCCATTGGTGATGAGCATACATCCACGGATTGTGGGGATGTGCATATTGAGGATGTGGAAACATCCATTTCATTTACAGGTGCAGGTGACACCAGTAGGATGAGTGCATTGGATGAGCTCAACAGAGAACAGTATGTTGTAGCAGATCTTCCTGAAGATGCACCCATTTCAGATGATGAGAGTGATGAGGCAAGTGTTCTCAAGTACTATGATGGTCAATCATTGGCACAGGTAGATGCATTCCATCTCGACTGCATAATAAGGAGTGCTCATCACTTCTCTTTTAGTCCACACACAGATCATTTGATGGTGCATAGGTGTGGATTGGCTCGGGATTCATATCATTCGTTGTGGGATGGAGTGTTTCCATCTCTAGATCCACACCATCAGTTGGTAGGGGACAACTGCTCTATTAATGGGGATAAGGTTTCTTCTCATTATCCTTGGAGGACAACAGTTGTTCAAGAGTTTGAAGGAGAGTTGTATCATCTCCTTAGCATTGGAGAGTCACATAGGGTTGATACTTTGTCACCCTATGACCCTAGCATTTGGGAATGCATTCCCATAGGTTGGTTTTTCAGTCTTGAGGGCGTTGATTTGTTCCATATCAACAACCCAAGAGGAGCTGCCACATGATGTCCGGCACCTATGGGGGGTATTCTTCACATCCATGAGAGACCTACAGAAGTTGGAGCATGGGTTTGTGTTGTGAGCACCTTGAGATACTTCCATCTTCTCATGTTCAACATATGTGAGGTTGTGGTGTGTTGGGATCTAGGTGGTGATAGGTTTGGCAAGTCAGTTCGGTTGGATCCCGATGTGTTGCTTCACCATTCTCAACATGATAATGATTAGATCAGAGTGGCACAATGGAAGTCAGTGGGTGTTGAGTATGGTGGACTACCAGTTTGGATGAGGGCTCCCGAGATTTCTATGCTTTACAGATTGCTTCAAATTTGGAGAGCAACTATCAGAGTTGCCGAGTTTAGCTTTATTGTTATCCAGTGGATGCAATGGAGTTTTGGTAGAGCATCCTTCAGGCTTATTTGGGATCCAAGTATTCCGGTGACAGGCCAAAGTGTTCAGGTGTGGATTGCTTGGGGACAAGCAATCTTGGGAAGGGCGGACTGTAATGTCCCCTTTTCCTAGGCAGTGATCAGTTGCAGAGGTTAGTCCATCACTTGGTCCCCGTGGGCTAACAGAGTGTTCAGGGGATCCCTTCGAGGGAGATCTTTGGTTCT
Organism: Torreya grandis; assembly: GCA_037957365.1. Taxonomy (NCBI): domain Eukaryota; kingdom Viridiplantae; phylum Streptophyta; class Pinopsida; order Cupressales; family Taxaceae; genus Torreya; species Torreya grandis. Next base: position 587,135 of record JARHVA010005595.1, on the reverse strand, counting down.
TCAGTAGGGCTTTTTGGTGCTTATTACAGTATTCTTTAGCTCAGTCTTCTAATTTTGTTGTAGGGTGCCTTTCGGAGGCTATTCATGGCACTTTGATGCACACTAATTATTTATAGTAAGTCACTTGGTCATATCGCCTATACTTACTATTTATAGTAAATCATATCTAGATCAGTCGTCATCATGCCTACATCCGGAAAATATGATCAGATCATTATTTGAGCTGGTGTGGGGTGTTTTATTGAGGATTAATGATTTATTATAGTATTAAAGTTATTTGACTTTAATAATATTAATATTTAATGATGACTTATTAAAAGGTATTATAAGGGTTAAATGAAAATTAATAGTGATCTATTTAATGATACTTTATTAATTTATTATGTTAAAAGGGAGACATAAGGACTTTATTAAAAGGGGACTTAAATGATTTAAATTATATTTTATATTATTAAGTTGTGCATCATAATTAAAAGAGAAATTAAAAGTAAATTGAATGAAATGGAATTTAAAGTGAATAATATAAAAGGGGCATTTTGGAATTCATTTCATGAATTCATTGTTGAAGAAGAAGAATTTGGCTAAGGGTTTTGCTGAAGACTGGAGAGTCTGAAAATCTCAAGCTTTTTGAGGACGTCGCCCCTCAAGAAGAACAACTTGCAGACAATTCCACTGCAGGGATTGTGCTTGTGCTTCAAGGAGTTATAGGAGAGTTTTATAATCAAGGGTTTGAATGAAATATCATAATAATGCAAATATATTGACCATTATTTTAAGAGCAAAGAGAACTACAGGAGAACTTCAATAAACAGGGGGTTGACAGGCAAGGGTTTTGGCAATTTAATTGTATGTAGCATTGCACTAGGCATGGGGATTGGCGATAGTGATCGTTGCTGGAGTTTATTATCATTGCTACTGCTGCAAACTTTATACTTCATTCTGGGATTCGTTTGAGGGTTTCAAGGCATATCTTACCTGTAAGTTCATGATTTGTAACCCCCAATTTTTTGGGCATTGTTGTTTTAGATAATAGGGGATATTTTATGAATTGGGTTATCAATATTTTGTAAAAATACTGAGTATCTAAGCTGATATAAAAATCTGGAATTTTCAGTTGTGTATTCCCTATGTAATGTTTAGTTTTCGAGTTGAAATTTATTATGACAATATCTTTTATTTTGCTGCATTATATTGTTGAATCAAACATTGCAAATAAATCGTAAAAACTATAAAACATCAAGCAATCACAGAGAAATTTTCATAGTAAATATCTCAACAAGGGGTGGGATATTTCACGAGAGTACTAATTTCTTTGGAACCTTTTGAAGTCTTTTCAAAAACTACGGTATTCAAAATTAAAGATGTGTCATTCACCTACTCAATTAATGCTTGGGTGGCCTTACGGATGTTTTGTTTGCTGATGATACTAGTCTCCTCCCAGTCTTGGAAAAAGACAACTTCCACTAGGTTACCTCTAAACTTAATGTATATTGCTTTGCTTCTGGTTCTAAAGTTGCCTTCCATAAGTATTGTATTATTGGATGGAAAGAGAACCCTCTTGAGTGGATGTCTGAGTTCAGATGGATTTGGAAAGGCCCTAATCACTTAGTACGATATCTGGGTATCCCCTTTTCATTGTTATTTGTTTAAAGATATGTGGGATTGGTTGTTTGTGAAGATCAATCGGAAGATTGGGAAATGGAATGGGAAAATGCTCTCCTTCCCTGACAGAATTCAAGTTTGCCAGAAAATCCTCTCCTACAACATCTATTATTCTTCCGGTTGGCTCTGCAATAAGTCTCAGTTTATCAAGCTTCATAAGATCATTAGAGACTTTTTATGGTCGGATGGTAAGGATAACAGGAAACAACATGCCATTGCTTAGGACATCTACTGCAAACCTAAAGTCATTAGGGGGCTGCGCCTTAAGGGTCCGAGAGTCCAAGGTATCACCCTAGTTTTCAAATGGATCATTAGAGTTCTTCAACATAATGAACCATGGAAGATCTCTTTTAGGAATAATTTAGTGAGGGGATATCCAAAATGTAAGCATCAGTGGCAGGGTCTACACATTTCAGATCTTTTAACTGGGTTTGGCTTTGTTAAAGTGGCTGGCTCTCCCTTTTTCCAATCAATATGGAAAGCTTGTGAATGCATTAAACATTTGCTGGTGGTGAAACCCGTTTTTAGTGGCTTGGGGTCAAGGTGCCAGGGTTAGAGATCTACATGGTGGAATCTTAGAGTTAATAATTGTCATTTGGCCTTGATCAAGGACTGTTATGCTTATTTTTGGCACTACAAGGGTCTAAGAAGTTTCAATGATCTCTTTTTTCAGGGCAATTGGGCCACATGGACCGAGATTTAGCACATGTTTCAGATCCCTTACACACAAAGAACAAATTTCACACTTCTTAAATCTTTTCATAATACCAGCGCTGTTACCATTTTTAAGGGAGAGGAGTTTTGGGAGAGTATCAAATGGTTGAATGGCCCTCCCCTTGAGGAATTCACCACTAAAATGTTATAACATAAGCTCTCTTTCACTAAAAGTATCTACTTCGGCTAAATAACATTTGGGCTGTTTGTGACCCATTTTATAGTTGGAAATACATATTTGATGTCATTTGGTCTTCGTGCCTTGAGCCTAAAAAGTCTTGTTTTAGGTGGCTACTCCTTCACAATAAGCTTGTTGTGGGTGAGGTCTTTAGCTAAAACAAATTTTGGTAACCTATTTTGTCCTTTTTGTGGGGAGGTGGAGAATATTGAACATCTTTTTTTTTACTTGTCCTTTTGCTGCTAATGTTTGGAGGAATTCCCTTGTCAAAAGTTTTTGCTTGTGATATTATTTGGTTAAATGTGGTGTTTGGTTATGTTTGTCCTAAAAGAAAACCCACTTCTTTTTTCAAAAGCTATGGCCGGTATTTTCAACTGAGATTTTATGGTTTATTTGGAAGCAAGTGAACTTAGATGATTTTCAGTTTAAGGGAAGGGTGCTTGCTAACTTCTTGATTGAAGTTATCGTGAGGATTGTTGCTTTGCAGATTTATCTCTAGCAGAAGGTTTTGCAGGCAGAGATGAAAAAGTTACTTAAGTCAGTGATGAATGAAGGTTACCTCCAACTATTTGATAGAAACATGTGGCTTCCCAAGAATAAGCCCTCCTCTAGATTGGAGAGTCCATGACGATGCAACAAACATCAACATCACGGAGTACGAATGGGACATCACAAAGGTTGCATACTTTGAGCAATCTTTTGACCTAGACTCGGATCTAGTTGGCTGTTCTCTCTCAGATCAGAATAGTATGGATCAACAAGATGGTACAAATGATGAATTGTTCACTCTGCTTCAGTCATCTTTCCAACATTTTCAGCAGGAGCAGGCAAGTATTTTTGGAATGGAGAGCAAAGGAAATGTTTCCCTGTCATCTGAAAGCTCCTCACAGGTAGTTGAGCCTACTTGTGAACCTCTTGCTGAAGGCTATGGGGGTGTCTTTCAAAAGGAAATTGAGCAGCTTATGGAAACCAATGTAACCACTCTCATTTCCAACTTTCAAAGCTTCATTGAGAGTGGTAGTAAAGTTGATAGAGATAGAATCGTATAACATAGCCATGATGCAAAGATTAGCCACCTGCTCTTACAGGTAAAGGATGATTCTCAGCATGGTATGGGAATTGATAAGGGATCTGATGCTATAACCAAGGGACGTGAGGATTGTGTCATGAGACCAAAACCGGTTGAACATGGGGCTGTTAATGATGATATTTCTAGCTGTTTGTTTGGTGATGGTAATAGCTCGCAGTTGGAACCTATTGGTTGACAGTGTTTTTTTTGGGCCCTGTTTTGGATACTGTTTTCGTTGATCTTGTCTTTTGTTCTGTTGTTGGTTAAACTTTTTGAATATTGTTTAAGCATGATGTAATATCGGTCAAACTTTGATACTTGTTGGTGGGCACATGGTTGCCCGTATATGGTTCTTTTTTATTTTGTTCGTCCTTCGGAAGTTTTGTCTCTTGATCACGCTCTTGCAATATTAAAAAAATACGGAAAAATATTATATCTTATTATACGTTGCATGTGTTTTAAATGTTGGAGAAGTTTGGTAAAAGTGGGGAATTACTGGTTGTTAATACAATTCACTTCATACCTGATAGAATAAACTATCCTTCTTATAAGATAACCTTAGTTGTAAATTAAATTTGAATTCCAATCTTAAATCGATTTAAAGATATGGCTATCAAATAGTTAAGAATGATGAGACCTTTAGACGGAGTTCTTGTTGAAGAATGGGTGTGTAAGTCCTAGGACCAGGAATGGTCATAGGTTATGGTTCAAAGAAACAAAAAAAAATGTATTTGTTGAATTGAAATCATGCCAATAATGAACTTGTGTTCTTCTTGAGAATTGGTTGTCTATTACAATTGATAAGACTAAAGAGTTATTACTGTTTATCTTCTTTATTCCCTAGATCCCTTTTATGAGCTGCAAATTTCATCTTTTTGATTACTCACATTGCCTTAAGTCATAAAAATATCCTGTTGATATTCCTTCGAGGAGGAATCTTAGGGTAAATTGAATTTGTGAACTTGTTTTTCTAAAATAATCTTGACAGTTGGAATTAGGAATATTAATAAACTGTCACCTAGGGTTTTTGAAATCATGGCTTAGTAGAAAATTTAACAACAAACACATGTCAAGGCTTAAGAAAACAATGCAATACTTGTCATAGGATTATAGTTGGCATTCTTGTTAAGAAATCGTATGTTGAAATTGAACCTTAATGGCCTTATTCTCTTTAAGAAAACATATTATCAATTGGCTTTAAAACCCCTTTTAAGTTTTGATTTAGCAATCAGTTATGATTATGCTATGTGGTATTCTATTATTAGTAGAAATTGTAACAACAAACACATGTCAAGGCTTAAGAAAACAGTGAAATACTTGTCATATGATTATAGTTGGCATTCTTGTTAAGAAACTGTATGTTGAAATTGAACCTTAATGCCCTTATTCTCTTTAAGAAAACATATTATCAATTGGCTTTAAAACCCCTTTTATGTTTTGATTTAGCAATCAATTATGATTATGCTATGTGTTGCTCTATGTTTTGGTAAATATAAAAGTGCCTCATTTGGGTTATGGAAGGTCTTTAGCTACCCTTGAAATTCTTATTAATACCCATACAAGTGGAGATTCGAAGAGTCAAGAAGGTTACCAATTTAGGAGAAATTAGAGTTTCTCATTTACATTTTTAATGGTTTTCATTCGCGGCCTAGTACTCGTTATTTAGGTCAATTCTTTTACCGCATTGGAATAGGAGGATCATCCTAGAATAGGATGTTATTGGGTTCTAACCTTGTCTCTAGTAAGAAGTATTAAAACTCATAGGAATTGTTATCATCTTTTATTTGAATGTGCTAATGATGATTGCCATCGTTCCTTCTTGATTAGTGCTAAGAGCGATTAGTGGACCGGCCCTTGAAGGGACACTCATCGATGTTTGTGAAAGTGGAAACATGAGACCCTCCTTGTACTCTTATACTCTTGGGAGATAACATTGAACATTTCAACAAATGACCTTGATTACATTAAATAGATTATGAATATTGCTATGAAGCTATGTGAAAGGGATTAAGGATTTTTTACAACATAAGTTATGTGAATTTATGTTTATGAATGTATACTCATGGGAGGCTTTAAATTTTGCTGCATGTAAGTAAACCCCTTTGTGCAAGTTGGTAAACTTTAGAAAGAACACTCGAAGATGTTGAACAATAGATGCTGTAATCTTACAAGATAATGTTTTCATCAAGACGACAAAGTATTCTTGCTTTTGAAACAAATTATAAACCTTGCTTGGAATTGTTGTATTAATGAGCTTGGGTGAAAACCTTTGTATCCAAAAGGGAGTTGTAGTCTTCTTGATATGGGACTTTGAAAAATATTTAAAAATAAAATAAAAATTGGTGTGTTTTTGCACATATTTCAGTCATGAAATTTTGGGCATGACACTTGGCCTCTGAAATTCTGCAATATAACCTCGACTGATCTTGCTTGTTAGAGCTTTGTTTGCTGGCTGAAGAAGGTAACATTTTGAGTTATCCCAAAATTGGCTATTAATGCATCCATAAAGTTGCCTTATGAAGTAATTGATGATTTTTGTTGCTTCTCCCATGTATATGTTCATTCTCTGTAATGTCCCCAAATGGGATGATTTCACATAAAAAGGGTTTTCCCTTAAATCCACAATTTTGAAAATGCAATCAGCAAACTCTAGTTTGTAGAATAAGCTCTCGAAACCTTTGTTAGGCCCTAGAGACCCTAGACATCAAAATAATAGGGTTTTATGGATGAATCCCAGCGAATAACTTGCTCCAAAATAACTGAAATTGATAGAAAATAACTAGAAATTAAATTGCACAAAACAAGTACCTTTTTGCCCAAATTATGAAGCTCAAATGCCACTGTATGATTGTTGAAAAATTTGATTTAATTTCAAAAACACAGCTGTTGTTCTGAATATTTTTCTACGTCAAACCCTTATCAAAAATCTGCTCTCAACAAATATTATTTCCTACGAACAACTGAAAAATTCAAAAATTCATAACTCTCAATATTTGGAATTATGATGCAAACAAGAGTTCAAATTGATCATAAAATAATGCCTATCAAATAAAAATAATTTCAGAATTTTCCTTCCATGGGAAGGTCATCAAAATTATTTCGAAATGTTGAAAACCCTAGTTTTTTGTCAAAATAATTAAATATTTTTTTTGAAAATTATTATTTCATTTTCTATCTCAAACCCTTCACGAACTCTTTCAATTCCTCACACCAACATGCAGATAATTAGCAAATAAAATCAAAATATTTAATTTGCATAAAATAGACCAAAAAGGTCTCCAAACCCTAGATCCAAGCTTCCAAGGTGGTTCGCTCCACTTGCAAAATTAGGATAAATATTTAGCAATGTTAACATGTAAGAAAAGAACCATGAAACCCTTACAAAAGTCCACACAAACTCTTCAAAGCAAATCGCCCCACTCTTTAGGGCAATAACAAGATCTCCTTTAGCAAAAGGTGGTGTCAAAAGACACTTTTTACACGGATCAATCACCAACAGTAACAAACCTCTATTGGGCATGCATCTCAATAGTTTTTTTCAAGCATGAAAAACAAAAATATCAAATTTAATATATCCTCCATTGTAGCCTTCACCATGTATTTGTAACTTCCAAAGAGGGTGAACCACTTTGGGAAGATAAAACACCTTTCTTTTTCTTTGCTTTAGCTCTTATGTCGACATCTCCTTTTTGAATAATATATTATTTAGTTGTCTTAATTAAAAATAGTAATTAAAATTATTTTAAGTCAAATAAATTAATAATTAATTCATTTAAGCAATTTAATGGTAAAAACCACTTTTTAAATATTATATTAATTAAATAATAATTGCTTTATGATAAAAATCACTATTTCGATAATTAATAAATAACTAATAAAATAACATTCTCCAAAAAGGGCTCCTTTAGTCTTATGGGGAAATAGACTAAAGGTTTTCAAGATCTATTTATTCATGATGTGGAAAAGGGGACATCACAGTCCTCCCTTCCCAAAATTGCTTGCTCTCAAGCAAATACAAGTTCATATGCTCAATTACCATGCCTAAATGGTAAAACTTATTGTAGTGCTAAAAAAGCCTTGCTCCTGTACTTGTTAAGTGGAATAACTTTTGCCAAAAAGCATAGTGTGACATACCCCAAATGAATAATGAATGCTATTCCACCTTGCCAACACGCCCTACAATGCAAACAAAATGTGTCCTTGCTTCCCAAAAAGTGGTAGCCTTCAACAGAGCCCTGAACCTGTTGTACCCATACTTTGGGGCCTGCCCCCAAATGCGAGATGTGTCCTCATAGCCTTCCAAAGGCTCCACATGTTCCCAACCAAACACCCCTTTCAATACCAAGTGGTGGATGAGGAAGCTCCTTTCCCTTATACCTCCCAAATGGGTGAGATATGACCCAAAGTGGTTATGCAAATCACAAGTGAACCAAACCACCTTGTTGCCCTGTGTGCAAAATTTCTTCATGTGCTGCTCATTGTCCCACAAAATATGCAAAGAGAAATCAGAACTGTAATGTCTATGAGAAAAGGCCTCCAAGATACATTCGCCACCATGTATGGACATACAAGTGTGAAATTTGCACCCAACAAGAGGCTGCCCCAAGTTACATACCTCCAACATGCATATGATTCTCTTCATACTTCCCAAAAGCTCTCCAACATTCTCAAGAAGGTTGTGCCTTCCTAGTGAGGAGGTTCCTTATGTCACCTTCACATGATGCCAACAATTTTACATTTTCAGAATCTTGTGCAAACTGTTTTGTATAAAATAAATCAGCTTTCCCTTAATGTTGACATGTTTGTATATGCAAATAAACTTCTGATTTTTCATGTGGATAAATGTAGAATTGATTGTACATATATCTCTCATGTCCCAAAAGCTGAAATGCATATAAAACTTAGAATTTCCCCCTCTAAAATAAGGTTGAATTTGCTTTTGCAAACCTGATTTTTTTGAGTAATAAATTTCAGAACTTGTACATACCTTTACTCTTCCTACCAAGTGCTGGAAAGTGCCACAAGGATCAGATTTCTTCCTTTCATCATGGCTGCCATGGGTGACCGAATAGATATCAGAGGGATGCTTAAACTGAATCCGAATGTACTGTTGTTCCGTGTCTTTACACTTCCCCTTTTTTCTATGCAAACCGTGATCCCGGTCATTGATATTCCCAGAATTTATGGACAGCTGAAAGTGCATAACAAAATCAGACCTATTGCCTGTGTGAAATGGCTGTAATAGTGATGTAGAAACTGAGTTTTCTGATTGTATCAAATTAGAATTACACCTAACAACATTTTCCCTTGTCACAAGTATTAGAATGCTCTCGAAATCAGATCTCTTATGCATGATAGGTGGCTGCCATAGGTTGCTCAACTCAGAATTTTTGGGAGTAAAGTTTCCATACCTTTCAACAACTTTTGACCTCTTAGTTGGCTCCCCTTAGTTAGCTTCCTCACACATGTATGCATCATCAAACAAACCCCACCGATACTGGATTTTATCCCTTTTTATTTATTGTTGTACCTGCCATGTTAATTCAAAATTTTGGAGGCAATTGATTTCATAATTTGTCCATACATAAACTCTCCTCCTTGTGAACCAAAACATATTCCGAAAGGGCAATATTATGCTTGTATGTAGGGGTTGGAATTGACTAGATGTCTCAGAATTTTCTGAGTCATAAAATTCAGGCTTCAATCCAACATATGCATAATAAAAATCAGAACTAGGTAAACTTACCAATTATGTTGTAGTGTCCCCTCTTTTGCAAGCACATGGTTGTCTATGATGTCTCATAACAGCCCTATAATTGTTTCTTTCATCCTTCGTCATACTCATAAAATATCCTCCTATCATGTTTATTGATGAAGATAAAGGAGCCTTTTTGTCATTCAAACCATGCAAAATATCCTCATAATCTCCCACCTTAAACTTTAGTTCCAATGTTAACTTGTGTATGCCTATGTTTCTCCATGCCCCAAACGATTTTGATTCTTTCTTTATTCCCATGGAATTAGTCATAAAAAACTTAAAACCATGATTGAAAACTTTTGTAATACTCAAAAAATTACCAGGATCCCATACCTCTTGGTGCCAATAATTGTGAACTTGAATCAAGGAATCCTCATGCCTCATTTTGCAAACCATATCTTTCATTTTATCACTTTTGGTGACTTCATTGTCATGTATACAATCATTAGAAAATAAATAGACATCTCCAATCAATAAAAGATCCTTACATTGCACTTCTTTTATTTCATGTTCCTTGGTTTTCTCCTCTTTTATCATCCATTTGCAACCCTATGGGCTGCCCATCAGATTCTGTTTTTTTGCTTCATTGGCTCCCTCATAGGAGTCCCCATAAAGGCCTGTCCCTTCATTTTTTCCCTTCAACTCTCCATGTAGTTTGGTCCTTTCTTCCTTGATGACTTCTTCTTGCCTTTCCCTTTGATGCAAGTGTCTACGGGGATGCCTATTTGGTACTCCATCCTTCATAGCCTTTATTGCTGGTCTACCCCACATTGCTTCTAGATCACAAAAAATTCACTACTGCTGCACAGATAAAAAGTTTCCTTTGTTAAACCTTTACCTGGAATATATCTGATTTTTCACCTGACCATCCTTGTTCCTGATGGCGCCTGATTTCTTGCACCACAGGATCATGCCCAAATTGCCACTCTGATACCCTTTAGATTGATTTTACTTTTCTCGGTCACTATGTCATAGCAGAACTCACAGAATAATTAACAGATTCTTCCAATATAAATACTAGAGCATTTCAGATCCAATAGAATGCATAACAGATCTGCACAATATCAATAGCGGAGCACATCGATCGATAGCTATAAATTATTGGATACACCTCAGCAATTGAAATTTCTTAAGTATAACATCAGTATATTACAGATCCCTTTGCAGCATGCAAGGATTGTAATGGAAATATTCTCCTTTTTATATTTTAATACAAATCCTGCCAAAATGGCTAAACAGATCTTCATATAGCAGTGATATAGATGAAGTGCGCAGATCTTAAATTTGAAATGGATACAGGCAGATAAAAAATGCCAAAATATTAAATGAAGTGAGAGCCACTCTGAGGTGGTGAGCCCCCAAAAGTACTCGGCAAAGAGCAGAACACACAACTTGATGCCTAAAAACTGATTACCTAGCTTCTATATAGAGAAGACATCAGGTTTGGGCAATCCCAAAACCCTAATGAAGCTGATTAACTATAAATTATAGAATCTAGAAAGTAACAGATGACTTAATGAATGGTTATGCATGCCACAAGTCGGCTGCTGCATAACCCAATATAACATAATGACATCCCTCCTCATGTTTTCACCAGAGGTGAAGCACAGTGGGGCTCAATGATGAGATTACTCTTTGATGTGCATGCCAGTGGCAATTCAACATAGCATGCTTTTATTCCATCCACGGATGCTCTCATTCTTTTCTTAATGTGAACTTCAATATTCTTGTGTAGAGCGAAATCTTTGAGAAACTGAGTTAAAAATTCAAATTTGTATGTATATGTACATTTATACTGCTGCGAAGCGTGGGCATCCTTACTACAGAAAACAATGAATATCAGCTTGAATGTTTGAGAAATGTAAGTGTGCTTCTTAAATAACTTTAGCAAGATCAGAGAATATATATGCATGCCATTTGTTACACATGTCGGTTGGAATTTTAATTAGTTGAAAATGCTGCCATGATTGACTTTCAGGGTTACAGAGTACAAATGCTAGAAAACAGAATTTGGTAAAGATAGAATTGAATCTGGAGGCAGAAGTAGAAGATGGCCAACAACTATATGTTAGTGGATCTGTTACCTCACTTGGTACATGGGATCCTGAGCTAGCTATTCCCATGTCTCCATGTGAAGGACAAACTTATATTTGGCAAACTGAAATACAGGTCAGCTCATCTTTTTGCCTATGACAGTGTATGCTTCTCTGCTTGTATTCAGTGCACCTATCAGATTTATGTCTGGGTATTTGAAAGGGCAGAGTAAAAAAATATATTTCTGTAATCAAAACAGTAAACTAAGGGCATCAAATCACTCTATAATCTTAGTCAAACTTTGAGGTGCACTCTTTTATGCTTAATTTACAGACTGTATTAAATATTTGATATTTTTCGTTGTTTTTGTTGAAGAACAAATGTGTAGTGTTCAAATGAGAACAGCTGCAACTTATAATGTGCAATCGGTTTTGTTATGCCCCCGATTAGACCTTCACAGTAAAAAGCATCAACTATTCCAAGTATTGGAGGATAACTTGAGACAATAAATGAGACAAGGGATACAAATTAAATCAAGAAAGGGTTGATGACATCGGCATCATTATTTATGACTTCATTATGACATCATCACTTCTTATAAAGTTTCTAAATTTGACTATAAACATGCCTGGTTTCTCTCCGTGGATGACCTAGCCTAAAATGCAACATTCATTAAAGTGGTGAAGCTGTCTTGTGCGGACCTGTGACACATCTGCAATATGGTTTGTCATTAAATATGTAAATATAATCAAATGACATTATTAAATGTATCATTCAAGTCTATTTTATCTCTCCTTTGTGTAGAATTTGAGGGCAAAACAGGGGTATATGGAAGAAGACTCTACTATGATGTCAGTCCGCCAGCTTGTGTCATCAGCAAGTTTACCAGTATTGACTGGTCGCTAGACTATTAGTATTGGGTATGCCTTTTAACATTTGTTTGATCAGAACTGTCTGTTGGTGACTGTTGATTGCTGCAAGGTACATCCTTGATCTGTTTATAAGAAGCAAGGTGACTATCGAGCTCATCTGGTTGTTGAATTTGATTGACCAGAAATTAAAGGCAGCGTGACTACTTTATGTTAGTGTTGGGTGGTAACCCTGGCATTTTGCTCCATTGATTTTTAAGCAGTTGGACTCTGGAATTTATGCAGTGCAACATTTGTAGAAATTATTTTTCAGGCTTAAATGCATGGAGTATTAACTACTTGAGTCATTACTCACTGACCCATTTCTCTTGAACAGCCATTCCTTCTATGACCTATTTATCATGAGAGTGAATGGTCCACTTGGTACTCAAGGTGATGAACTTGTGGGATTGGAACTAGTGAAATGATCCAATGCATGGTAACAACTGTCAACATCAAGGCTTGCACCTAATAACCGGGACTTATTGGGAGATCACACATCCAAGTACTACTTTAAATCAAGACATGCTTAACCATGTATTTTTCTCCACAATCAAGTTCTATTAGCTTTCTAAATTAGTTTCCAACTTGCGACATCATTTGGATTCACACCATGGCAATTAGGGTTTATATTTTTTAATACAACCTTACAATTGCCATTAATAACCAACTAGAAATACAATTACATTACGAGAAGGATTTCAAACGATGCAACCTGCACTAGACATGCCTGCATTCCATTTAGAGGCCCCATTGAAATTCAGCTTGCACTATTCTAGAGCTAAGGGAGGAGTGTGGGGAGGGTGCTTGCAATTGCATGTTTTCTCCTTACTGTTTTCTTGGCGTTGGATTTACATCAATCATCCAATAGATGGCATTCCAATTTCTCAGGACAGGTTTATTTACGAGTTGCTTCCTCTGGCATTCTATTTATCGCCATTGTTTCACTCATGGTAGTTCCACTCCTCCCCAGACTTCGGTATGACCAAGTCGCTAAAACTTCTTATGTCTCTTTCCAGCCAAACACCCCAAGTGATCATAGCAGGAGCCATATTCCAATGTTCTGTTCCAGCAGGGGCATTAAAAAAAATCTTAACCAAGAATTAACACTAGTAATGTCTGTTGTACTTACTGATAAATCTACACATGTACCATATATAGCAACACTAGATAAGAAAATGGTTTCCATCTTCCTCCTCTTTATGACAAAGTGCACATCTTGAGGGGACCTGAATTCCCCTCTTTTCAAGTTATTCCCTAGTCAAAATTCTATCATGTAATGTTAGCTAGCGAAAAACCTTAGCATTAGGACAGGCCTTAGTCATCCAGATCTCGATCTTAACTCCCTGTGCTAGGTGTAAGCTATGTGAATCACATATATGCGTTGTCTCATGACCATACTACATGTGGCTAATACCTGAAAATCAATTACGGAAATGTAAAATACCAGCTACTACTGTCCATTGAGTCACTTTGATAAGCATGTCACGGCAAAATATGATAATACAATCCATCTAATTAAATTGCATGACCATCTAAACAAAGATATAGATGTAGACTAACCCAAATACTGTAAGCAAAGGAGTGCCGCCAGGTGGGGCACTACGTAGTTCTTAATCTGCTATGTAAACTTTTAGTTTACAAGATAAAAACAACATAAATCTTGGCTAACATTGTTCTATTACTAAGAAAGTGATATATGGAGAATATATATTAGACAGCTAACTCTCCCTTGAAGTTCAAGCTTTATTGTGGTAGTCTTCTCTCTACATGAAAGATGAAGTGATGAAATTATTGATAATTTCCACTTTTCATTAGGTTAAAAATAGAGTGTGTACAAGATATTGGGTTTTCCTATTGATAATCGGCTGGCTGCCTGTATATTTTAATTTTTGCTCCTCGTTTTTTATAGTACTTGACATATGGCAATCTTGAGTAACTTTAATTTATTTACTAGATGAAGTTCACAAGTTTGGAGAATTTTCTTATGGTAACGTGGTTGATAAGGGAGACAAGACTGTGGGGGGGATGGCAATTGTATATCACTTTGGTACATCTTATATGTAACTCCACTTCATTGCCCTCCATCTATTGTTTATAGCTTGAACTGTTAGCTCGGACCTGCATTACATTCTTGTTGTATCATTCGTGATTAATGGAGACTATCATTGGCTGGTCTTGCTTTGATGCCATTAATATATTTTCTCTCTTTCTTTCTAAGTGATCTCCTCCTTAGTTGAATTAACTTGAGCAGATATTTTGACCATGTGCAGGATTCTATGTCATTAGGGGATGGCAATTGTATATCACTTTGGTACATCTTATACGTAACTCCACTTCATTGCCCTCATCTATTGTTTATAGCTTGAACTCTTAGCTTGGAACTGCATTACATTCTTGTTGTATCATTCGTGATTAATGCAGACTATCATTGGCTGGTCTTGCTTTGATGCCATTAATATATTTTCTCTCTCTTTCTAAGTGATCTCCTCCTTAGTTGAATTAACTTGAGCAGATATTTTGACCATGTGCAGGATTCTATGTCATTAGGATTGAGCAGATAACTTCGCTTGAAATAAAACATTTTTGATAATCATACCAAAAAGTGACACAGTATCTTTCAGGGAAATTGGAAACATGGCTATATTCAAAGTGCAGACATTCAAGAAACTAAAGCTGAACATGGCCACCAAAAAAAAAACAAAGTCTTGGAAAAATTTTCCTAAAAAATTAGTTCTTTCTGAAATATAATAATGAAATTTGAAAGTGTCATTAAGTTTAAAGTTGGAGCTCCTGTTTGGGAAAAAGTTCTAAGGAATGAAATATTTTTAAAAAACATATGATAGTTGGGGAGTCTTTGATTCTAATAAGACATCTGTGTGTATGTGTGTGTGTGTGTTTGTTTAACTACCTATGTTTCTTTATTCATTACAAAATAATATTTTTAAAATAGCTAATTTACACATCTTCTTTGAAATATTTTCTAATGTATTGGATTTTTTTTGGAGGCAAGTTTAGTTTCAAGAAAATTCAAATTATTATTAAATTAAAAAATAATCATATGGTGAAGAACAGCCCATTAGTTCATCCCTAGATCTTCTGCCTTGTTAACTTCCTGGTTCGGTGCTTACAAGTGGATTCTAAAAAGAAGTTTTTAAAATCTAGCAAAAATAGATAATTTTTGGATGGTTGATGTTTTGCTTATCAACTATCAACTACAGTTACGGTATTTCTATGGAAGATTTATCTTTTTGCATAATTCAACACATTTTAGGCTTGATATGCAGAAGTATTTGGCATATTGTATAGCTAGATGCAAATTATGTTTGATTTTCTATGAAGTTTTTTGCAGTATGCACTATCAAAAACATTGAGACATGTTGGCTGTTTGGCAGGTTCCCCGGGGTACAATTTTAGAGTACAACTACTTTGTGCGAGGTGGCAAAATTCCTTATGATAACATTACTTGGAAACCAGGACCCACGTTGTGCTTGTCGGTGCCCCCATCAGGGTGTATTTCAAAAGAAAACGTTGTGGTTCAAGATAGATGGTTGAGTATAGCATCTGAAAAGATTCCAGTTCTATCTCGGGGAGCTTCGAGGGAAGATATTGGTCCTCCTGGCCAGCCTAACGGTTTTATAGGTCTTGAATCTTCAAGTGCAGCTGACTTATCTGCAGATTATTCTGATGTCAAGATTCAACAGATTAGTGTTCAACTCATCAATGCTGTATCTGGCACTGGTTCGGCAAATATTTGTGATGTATCCACAGGACTTATAAGCCCTGTCATTGACACACAATCTATTATAGAACAGGATGGAATCGATTCGGAATTGATGCCAAAAGGAGTTTTGAAAATAAAAGATCCTGACGTTTCAAGATACTGTAGGAATCTAGATGATCAGAAAATAGTCTACCAACCTATTGAGGAGCCATGGCTTCCCGGTGGTTTTATTCTGCTCAAAGAGGAAAGCGAGTCCCAAAATTTGATGATAGGGATTGGATTTGATGGTGTAGTGATTGCAGAAGCTAAGGAAAGTGAGTCCCAAAATTTGATACTAGGAATTGGATTGAATGGAGGTGAAGCAGTTGCAGAAGCCAAGGAAAGTGAGTCCCAAAATTTGACACTAGGGATTGGATTGGACGGACGCACAGTGGTTGCAGAAGCCAAGGAATGCTTACAAAAAGACTTGAAATATGAGAACGGAGAACAATCCCTTGAATCACAAGCAAAACAAGAAGCTGTTGGGATTGTTCTTCAAAAGAAGGATGTTGTAACTGAAATAATTGTTAATTCATCAGTATGTACCATTCAAAGAATTGCAATTTTAGAAGATGGGAAACCGGTGGAAATACTACTGGAGCCAGAAGAAACAAACGTGCAAGTTGGAAGCATATATCTTGGTGTTGTTAGATTCATCCATCCTCGATTGGGTGCTGCACTTGTAGATATTGGTGGTACACGATTAGCATTTTTGAACATAAAGGAACCCTTCGCATTTCCTTCATTAAACTCGCTTGTAAAGGCAAAGCCATCTAATGGCCATTTAACTAACAACTCAGAGGTCGAGACAACTTCAAAATATGAAGAGGAAGAGTTTCATGAGCTACTGGAAAGTGCAGTTCAAGAAGAGGAGATATCCATGGTATATGAAGATGCTAAGGACGAGGAGGAAGTCATAGATGAAGCATTGAATGAATCATATGATATGGGAGAGCTAAATGATCTTGGTATTGATATAAATTATGTCTCAAGTGCTAATGTGGAAGGTAAGGACTACCTCAATGAAAATAGACATGAGATGGAGGAAACTGATGGTGAACAATATGGCAACGAAGATTATGGCACTAAAAAGGGAAAAAAAATCAAATAGTCAGTTGCAAAACATGGGTTTATCTACTTCTGGTTTATCTTTTATAGATTTTGCAAGAAATCCAATGAAGTCAATGCATGTTCAAAAGGGATTAAAGATCATAGTTCAAGTTATCAAAGAGGACCTTGGAAAAAAGGGGCCTCGGATAACTACATCTCCCAGTCTTACCAGTAGATTCTGGGTAAGAGTTGATTGATCCTTATTCCCATAATCCTGTTAAAATTAACTTTAGTTATTTTGTTTTTTGTATGTTTATTTATTTTAAACTATTATAGATGAAATTGCAAGATAAATAAAAAGGTGTTTGATTTGATTTTTCTTTCTTGCGCATGAATATTTTTCATGTTTTAAAAGTAAACATGATTTTATTCCTTAAATACATACATGTCAAGAGTGATAAGTGCTGGGTTGAAGTTTCATATGTGAGAATCATTTCAGGCTTTTTTGCTACAACAACCCTTCCTAAATTGTACAGCAATAAGGTAGCAGCAAAATAGGAGGATTTTGCATGCAAAAAGATAGTTTAGAGTCTTTTTTTCTTCTATACTAATTCTATCCTGTGGAAGTAGTCATTAAATTTAGGGTGTATGCAATTGAGGCTCTCTTTTGGCTTTGCATCATGCATATTTTTATTTCACAAATAAGAATTATTGCATCCTAATGCAGTTGCTTCTTTTGTTGAGCAAATATTCACAGGGTGCTATATTTTCACATTATTGCCCATGATCTTTACTTCATAATTTAAGTTTTGACAAAGGAGTGGATGCATGCAAGTAATATTTTGCAGGGGTGATCGAGTGGATGCCAGCTGCAAAAATGATCTTCAATAACAGTAACCGAGTTCATAGTTTTTTTTAAACTTTGATTTCTTCCAACCTATTGACTTCTATTGGTCAGTTAATAACACTGCAATTTCTATTTGTACCCTGCTGCATATTTTTCATCTACTTCTGTGAGTTCGTTCTTGTTGACCTTGTCTTGTTGGGTATGCCTAGAGCACATGATACAATTTTAAAGAATCCCCAAACAAACGTTTTAGTGATACTCACGAAGCCTCCAAAGTCTTTTAACATCTTGAATGTGCACAGGGTTAGCCATTCCATTACTGCCTTTATCTTGTTGAAATCATCTAAAATTCCTTTAGCTAAAAGAATCTTGCCTAGATACTTGCTATTATCGTTTAGAACGTTTTGTTGATGTAATTTGGCATTCCACATTTTCTTCATAATGTTACCAGACATTAGACAGTTTCAAATTTAATTTCTATTTATAAGGCAGGCCTAGAAGTGTTGTTCATTAGCCTCAAACAGTGATTTTTGTATACCCAAAGTCCAATACAGCGAGATTATAGTTAGTGCCATGTATTTTTACTTCCTGCTTTATGAATGCAAATCTAATAATGTATGTAACAGATTTCAGGTGAAAGATTCCATCTTGATCGGAAATTGATCGTCTGAAATAGGTTGATTTAATTGTGATTCATTTTTATGGTTTGTATGACCAAGAAGACACTCTAGACAGGGACTTATACACTAGTGTTATGCTTCAAAAGATGAAGAGAAAAGACTGAAACATGAGGAACAGAATGATGCAAGCAGGGAAACAGAGTTGGCGGAAGTTGATAGAGGCTTTGAGGATCTGGGCTCTCAGAATCCTCGATGGCATCTCTGACATTGGAAAACAGTGATATGAAGCACATTTGTGAGCTGACAAATGTGTCAAGCAGATTTGAATCTTGTCGAATGTGTTAAGCAAGTTTGGCTCCTGTCGAATGTGTCAGCAGATAGTCATCTGCCGAATTTGTCCTAATGTGACAAATAGGAATACCAACAGCCCTGAATGGAAGCTATGGCATTCCACATCTCGACTTTTGAGATGAAATGGCGATTTGAGTTTTTTGTGTTGCCTTTACTGACCCATCGTATGGCTGCCTGTTAGGCATTGGCAATGGCATCTCAAGTCTTCTGTGCCACTTTACTGACCCAATGTATGGCTGCCTATTGAGCACTGGTAATGGCATCAACTGGAAAAATGGTTGGAGTATTTATTCTAGTTGAGCGTAAGAGATGTTTTGAAGTTGGTTGAGTAAGTTGCAAAGTAGAGCAAGCAAGAAAAAGCATTGTAGAGGTGTTGTTATAGTCCCATAGTATTTTTGATGGCTTCAAGGAGAGTATTGGTGATCCGTGCGCAGTTGTATTGTCCCCTTTAGGGCAGAACTAGAACAATTTGGGTTTTCCAACAAACCCTAACATAAAAACGTGCAACTTCTGATTTTCTGATTCAAACCCTCAACAATAAAATTCAGAATTCTGTAGATGCCAATTTTAGGGCACAAATACAATATTTTACTCACCAAAATACTTGTCAAAATTTATAAATATTACAGCCCAATAAAGTATCTTCAAAACTGATTTTTTTTGATCAAATGAACGGCTGGAAAATTTAACAAAATACCAGCTCAATGTTCATGTCCTTAAACAACAAATTTGGCTTTGATTTGCCTTATAAATGGTACTTTCAAACCCCAAGGGGGTTTTCTACCCACACAATTCAGATCGCTGCCCTTCTAGAGCTTTCAAACCCAGTCGCTGCCCTCTATACTGCTGCGCCACTCCTCCTTGATGCCCTATACCACTGTGTTGTACATGACAATGGTGTTTAAACACCTCAAACTGATCAAATCTGCCCAATATGACCCATGAAATGGAGCCACTCAGCTAAAGGATGAAGGGTTTCGTCTTCAACTTTAGTTTTCCAAAGAAGGTTTTCGTCTCCTATGGAAGCAAGTCAAACAAACTGCTCAAACTTATGATCTAATTTGACAAAAATGACATGATCCTTAATGAGTCTCCTCTTTTTATATCCTTTCCCTCAAAAGACTTTTCGTAAAGGTGAGCGTTCCACTTAGAGGGAAAGCTAAATATTCAAAAAACAACTTTCTTGTAACTTACTTAAGGGCTAACTTGCCCATGACCAAAAAGGGTCCCCTCTTTAAGTCAAAACAAATTAGAATCAAGTCGTTGACATAAATCAATTTTCGGCAACTAAGACATTGTTATTTTACTTTTTAAGTATTTAAAAATACTTTTTATTTTAATAATAATATTATTCTAATCTCGAAAAAGGGGACATTACAGTCCGCCTTTCCCAAATTTGCTTGCCCTCAAGCAAATGCAAGCTCCATTCTTTACTCCTTGTTCCCTTCCGCAGATACCAGGTTTCTAAGTCAACCTTAGGGATTCTTCAGAGTGTGGACAAACTTCAACAACCTCTTCCATATTTGCTTCAACAACATACTCTTCATCCTTAGCTTGGGCTGAAAACAAACTCAGTTGCTTCCACTCATGCTTGTCACGTGCCATGATCATTGTACTTTCCTTGGACATATGCAAACTATGCACTCTTTGACTCATAAGAGTCTCTTTATCAACATTCCTATGGGTTGTTCCTATTTTTAAACTTGTACATAGAACAAACATGTCAATGAAATCAAGAGCTCCCCATACCACTCCTTCAACCGCTTGATCATATCTCATAGGCATGTTGTTCAACTCTCCTCCACTGCTTGCATCTTCTTCATAATTTCCTTTCATGTGATGGACTTTCAAAGGTCCAACATTTATGAAGCTATAATGATAGGCAAATCCATCTAATTGCCCTTGAACTTTGTTCACCTTTCTGAAAGACAATTTATTCTTATATGGGCTGAAAGCAAAAAGATGCATATCTCACCATACCACAAGTACAAGCTTCTCATCTTGAAACCAAAAATATGAGCAAACATTTCAGATATTCCTTCTTTTCTTGAAATCCGATGATGTCCACGTCCCAAGGTCTGAAAGTTTCCATGCAACCTTCAAGTTCAATTCTCTTACTTGATAGGTGAAACCATTTGGACCAACAAGCGTAGCTCTTAGCCCAATTAACAACGATGTCTCTTGGTAGCTCAGAAAATAATTCGATCATCAAGTGTGCATAATCCACAACACATACCTTCTCGAGATGATATTCACAAATGATATTGTAAGTTGCTCCTTCCCAGAAAGGACATAAATCGGCTTGTATGCAAGCTGAAAGTAAATTACGACAGTCATGAATTATCTGGTTTTCCACCCAAATCGGACCTGTGTTGGCTAAAGTATTCATTCTCTTCAAATGAACCCATTCACCAACATTTTTCAATGATTTATTGGCCTCAAAAAGATCAATCTTGCAGTTGTTCAGTCTGAAAATAACAACTCATAATCTGATTTTACCAAAGTTAACAACTTGAAAATGGAACAACAGTTGCAAAGTTGAAACCTCCTTGTAAGAACAGGAAATGTGAGCATTGTAATGACTAAAAACACTTCTGTAAAGGCTGAAAATTCTTTCCCAATAGTCACCGATTGGAAAATGCTCCATCCTATGATTGAAAATACTTGCCAACTCACTTGTATAGATGCAAATGAAATCATGTGGTGGTTTATTTGTATGATGACAACACAAATTTTGAAATTTTCACTTGGATCCCACGTCAATATTGGGAATTTGCAATTCCCAATCCTTGAGCCTTCTGGTGATATTGATGGCTTCTGCCGCACCCCTCTATAAATATCACGAGCTATAAAATTTGAACCACAATATATTTCAGCATCCATCGCAAAAAAATGGATTATCAAAAGTTGATTTTACATCCATTTTTAAAAAGTGGATTATCAAAATATTGAAAGTTATTTCTATCCTCTTGTTCAAACCAATTTTCTTGTTGATCCAACTCTAAACTTGTAACTTCCTTCTCATTTGTCACCAACAATTGTTTCTTCCAATCTCCCTCATGAAATCTAGAGTCATGCAATGATAATGAACTATTGTTAAAATCAATTGAAAAATCAGCATTCTCTTCTAAAACATACCTTTCCATAGAGTCATTTTGAAAGATTTCTATTTTGTAGGAATGTTCTGAGTGCTCTTCTTTTTCAATTTCAAGTTCTGTAACAGTTTCAATTTTTTTTGATGTTGACCTCTCTTTTTTTTCATGCTCTACTATCAAATAAGGACTGAATTTTCCATGGATTTTGACTAGAGGGTAGTCATCTCCAATCATCAACACACAAATTTAAAGAAAAACAAGGGTGGTCAAAGAGCTGAAACAAGGCCACCAACAAATCAGAGGGACCTCCAATAGGGAATACGGAATATTACAATTCCAACATATGATGGCTCTGGTAAGTGACAACATGCTCTTGGATACATAAATTGCACAGATTCTTATCATTGAGGCCAATGATGGAAGGGGAAGCCATCAAATTTGCCACCTTTCATCTGGAAGGTGTAGCACACAAGTGGTGGTACCATGGGTTGATCACACAGGGACACAATCGCATCCATTCATATGAGGAGTTCAGTGCCAGATTAATAGAGATTTAATAGAGTTGACCCAACAATTCATTTACATGAGTTAACTCAACTTAAACAAACCAATTCAGTGGATGACTTTGTTGCTGATTTTCAAAAGCTTTTAGTTATGGTGCCTGATGTGACTGAAAGGAGGCTTGTGGTTTTATTCATAGAGGCTCTAGCTGAACCACTTAGAGACTCAGTGAAGGCTTTCAGCCCTACCTCTCTATAGGAATCCATTAAAAAGGCTTTGGATCTTGAAACTGCAGCCCCTAGAGGAAGATTTCAGCTTATAGGACAGCAAAGACAAACACCCTATGGGCAACAAAAAACAATCCTTTATGAGCAGCCGAGGACATAATTATGGGCAGCCAAAAACCACTTCTTTTGGATAGCAAAAGAAGCCATTACAGTAGGGTTCCCAACAAGAATTTCCTAAGGCCATCAAGGAAATTGAAACTAGAAATGAACTCTGAAGAAAGAAACTTTGCTTTACATATAAGGATCCTTGGGAACCAGGCCATAGTTGTCTTTCAAGAGGTCAAGTGCATAACATTGAGGTGATCTCTGATGATGAAGTGGAAGTAGAGGACCATGAGGAAGTAATAGAAGGGGGAGAACCAATAGTAGAGGCTATAGTGGAGGAGAAAACTTCTGATAGTACCTTAGCTACACTTTTAGGTGCACTTATATATCATCCATTCAGGGCCCGTGGAGTGTTAAAAGGATATAAGGTGATAGTTTTAATTGATAGTGGAGCAACCCACAACTTCATTGATGAGAGTTTGGTAAAATAGAGAGGGCTGCCAAAAGAGGATTTTCAAGGATTGAATGTTATTGTAGCAGATGGATTTACTATACCATGCACCAAGAGGGTCAAGGGCTTGGACATTACTCTTGGTAAGCACAAAGTTGCTGATGATTTCTATGTAGTTGGCATATGACAGACAAATCTCATTTTAGGTGTACAATGGCTCCATTCCCTTGGAGAATTCACACAAAACTATAAAACCATGGAGCTGAAATTTCAATTGGAAGGCAAAGAGGTTGTACTTCATGGTATGGCCAATGGGGCTCCAACATCAATTATAGCTAGAAGCATGGAGAGAGCTTTCCGTAAGGGAAAAATAGAGTGGGCAGCCCATTGCTTTTTGAGTAATACATCCAAATCTAGTGATAAGAGGTCTTACCATGTGGATATTCAATCCATTTTGGACAGCCATGATACAGTATTCAGTGATTTACTTTTAGGGCTGCCACTTGATAGAGGTTTTCAACATATTATAGAGCTGAAAATAGGTTCTAAACATGTTATGATTACTCCTTACTGCCATCTTAGAGCTTTCAAAGAGGAAATTGAAAAAACAATCAAGGAGTTATTGGAGATGGGTCATATTTGGCCTAGTTCTAGTCTCTTTTCATCTTTTGTTGTCTTGGTAAAGGAGGATGGAACTATGATGATGTGTATTGATTACCATGCCTTGAATAAGAAAACTATAAAAAACAGGTACCCAATACCCAAAATTGATGAGTTGTTGGATGAATTGCATGGAGCAGTATACTCTTCTAAAATTGACTTAAGATTTGGTTATCATTTAATCAAAGTAAGAGATGAGGATGTACACAACACAACTTTCCGATGTCATTTTAGACATTTTGAATTTTTGGTTATGCCTTACGGTTTAACCAATGCTTCAACTACCTTTCAATCATGCATGAATTATGTTTTTAGTGAGCAATTGAGGAAGTTTGTTTTAGTGTTCTTTGATGACATTTTGGTGTACAATAAGACTGGGGAAGAGTACATGAAACACTTGGATACAATGTTGGGAATATTAGAATAGTCTCTTTTTGTGAAAGAGTCCAAGTGTGAATTTGGTATGATCGAGATTTTATACTTGGGACATATCATCAATGCCCAAGGAGTATAGGTTGATCAGAAAAAGATTCAAGTAATAATTTATTGGCCACCACCCACCACTTTGACCCAGTTGAGGGGTTTCTTGGGACTTTTGCAGCTATTACGGGAGATTTGTGAAAGGGTTTTTACAACTTGTCCCACTAACTGAATGAACAAAAAGGTAGCTTTAAAATGGTCCAATTCAGCCCAAAACACATTTAAAAAGCTCAAGGAGGTAATGAGTACTTGCCTAGTACTTCCTTTTCCAAATTTCTCTATTCCTTTGGTATTAGAATGCGATGTGTCATGGGAAGGAACAAGGGCTGTTTTAATGCAAAAGGGACATCCTATTGCCTTTGAAAGTTGGAAATTGAAAGATACAAAGTGCGGATTTTCTATTTATGACAAGTAAATGTTGGCTATCATGCATGTCTTAGTAAAATTCCGACAATACGTGGTTTGTGGTCAAGATTGATCACAACAGTTTGAAGTTTTTTCTCAACCAAAAAGACTTAAATGACAGACAACAAAAGTGAGTGAGTAAGCTTTAAGCTTATGATTTTGATATAGAATATGTAAAAGGTAAAGATAATGTGGTGGCAGATGCTTTATCTAGAAAGTCTTTTTTATGTTTTATGTCTATGATCTATACATATTGGAAAATGTTAATAATAACAGAGTATGCCAAAAATGATTTCACTAATGAGATCCTTGAGGGCAAAGTACATGATGACAGGTACAAGGTGATTGATCACCTCATCCTCTACAAGGATAGGATCTATTTAGTTCTTGAATCAAATATGAAAAACAAAGTCTTGAAGGCTGTCCATGATTCATCCTTGGCTAGTCACCTAGGGTATTTCAAGACTTACAAGCAGATAAGGGACATGTTCTTTTGGAAAAGACTCAAGGGGGAAGTCCTCCAATACATCAGAGAATGTATCACTAGCCAACATAATAAAGTAGAGCATGTTTTTCTAGAGGTTATTGTAGCCCTTGCCAATTCCGAATCAAAAGTGGGATAGTATTTACATAGATTTTATCACAGGACTTCCCAAGGTTCAAGGTAAGAGTTATATCTATGTGGTGGTTGATAGACTCACCAAATATGCTCATTTCTTTGCCATTCCTCCTGAGTTTAAGGCACCTCAGGTTGCTGATTTATTTTTTAGAAATTGTTCACTACGAACATTGTGAGTGACAGGGACAGTCGGTTCTTTAGTTTGTTGTGGCAGGAACTCTTTCAGCTAATACGGACAAAATTGACACCAAGCACCAGCTACTACCTACAAATAGATGGGCAAACTGAAATTGTTAATAAATGACTTGAGGGTTACTTGAGAAATCATGTGGTTGGGCAGCAATCAACTTGAGTTAAATGGCTTTACATGGGAGAGCATTGCTACAATACCACTTACCACATGTTCATTGGTATGTCGCTTTTCAAAGCTCTATATGGGTATGATGCTCTTTCCTTTGTTGATTTGGTTATTGCTGATGGTAAAGTGCCAGGGGCATGAGGCTTGGTTGCTCAAAGCCAAGACATATTGGGTATGCTTAAAGAAAGCCTCCAACATGTTCAAAATTAATAGAAATAATATGCAGATCAACACCGTACAGAGAAGTTTTCAGGTGGGGGACATGGTTTTCTTAAGGTTGCAACCATACAGACAATCTTCTATCAAGAAGAGTGGCGCTGAGAAAGCTCAAACCCTATTTTTATGGGCCATATAGAGTTATCAAAAGTATTGGGGAGGTTGCCTACTAACTTGAGTTGCCAAAACATAGCATAATACATAATGTTTTTCACGTATCATGCCTTAAAAAGGCATTGGGGTAGCATGTCATTCCTTCCATAGAGTTGCCTCCCTTAGATGATGAAGGCAAACTCATCTTGTTTTCTGAAGCTATATTGGATGTTAGAGCAAAGAAACTAAGGAACAAAACTATCACAGCGTTTCTGGTGCATTGGAAGGATCTATCAACAGAGGATGCTACTTGGGAGGGTGCAAAAATTCTGGAGCATCACCTTTTGCAATTGTGTATGAGTAAGCAATTTTGGGAATGGCGGATTGTAATGTCCCCTTTCTCGAATTGATGAAATCAGAGGACCTGTAGCCTATCTTTATTTCCCATAGGCTAAAAGGGGGATTTAAAAATGAAATAATCTAATGATAATTTATTAAATTGTCCTAAGGTACTTTAAGTTATAACTTTGGAAAAACACACTTAATTTATTATTATTGAATGGAGCCAAAAGTAAATATTGGATATATGGCCAAAAAGTAAATAATATTCTTAAGTTAGAAAAATGTGAATATTCAATTAAAAAAAATATTAACTTCTTTCAGGGTTGGAATGGAAAAGTGAATAATAAAAGAATTGGGTGAAAAAGAAATTTTTATTCAAACACCCGAACAAAAAATCATTACATTTCCTCCAGAGGAAAAACTTGCAGCTTCAACTCTACATTCAAAGACGAAAATCCTCGGATTTGTAGGTAGGGGGACAAAACCCCTCATACCCAGTTGAGGATTCCAACTAGGAATTACAATTGTGCTACCAGTTTCATAGGAAAATTAGTTTTAGAAGCTCATTCAACAGGGCGTCATACTTTTAGCCAGGGTGTAGGGTTTGGAGGGGATTATAGAGGTACTTGAGCATAACTGGCAGCAACGTCACTATTCACTGTTGTACGTGGGTATCACCCTATTCAGTGTTGTTGGGTTGCCAGTATTCATTTCAGACCTAGATGTCACCCATCAGGTATCCATCACTATTGTACTTCATTTTGGTAGACCATGTGGTATTTATTTGTTGAATTCATTGCTATTTTTTATTTTTCAATTAGGGTTTGATTTAGTCAATAGTAATCAATAGTTTTAAATAAAAATCTTCAGTTGGGCTTTTCCTATTTTGTGTAATTTTGCATTGGGTATTTACCTAGGGTTTCAATTATCATATTCAGAAACACAAAAAAAAATTCAGAATATTGCAAAATCCTAAAAAGGTATATTTCAATGTTTCAGACAACACATTGCACTAACTCTAAGCTCTTGAAGCGTTTGAATTTGTCGACTTGGAATTGAACTTAAGAGTTTACATATTGAATTGGTATCAAAGCATTGTTAATCTTTGGGTATTGTGTATAGTTGTGGTTAATTTGTATGACGATGATAAGGTCAAAAAAAGAACTGTTGTCTTGCAATCCTGAGATTTATACAAAAAAGTGGAATCAAAAGGTGAAAGAATTATCGAAAGAAGTTAAGGTAATCTTTCTAGGGGATTTGTTGTCTTAAAGGCAAGCATGGAAAGTGTGATGAAGTCCCAAGATACTATCAACATGCAACAAGAGCTCACAACTAGGAACCAAGAATCCATGGACATGGTGGTTCGTGCTCTAGCCCAGAAGTTTGAGATATGACAAGGAGAACCCCACGAAGGAGATACCAAAGTGATAATAGGTGAAGAGGAGCAACCTCCAAAAGCCAAAGGTAAAGCCAAGGTAAAATCATTTGATCTCCTTTAAAAGTTGAAACCAAAGTTGAGATTAGATCTTTTAAAGGACAAGTGGATGCTGAGTTGCTAGAGAAATGGTGGTATTTTTTTGTGTGCATGTCCCAAAATGGAAGGGCATGCTTATATTAGGTAGGAAAGTTACTTGGTATCTTTTGCAAAAAAGAAGCAGCCAATTGTAACTAGGTGGGATGAATTCAAAGAATTTGCGTAAGAATTTTTATCCTATCAGACATAAAACTCATTAGAAAATTAATTATAAGTATTTCAGGGCCAGAGGCAACAAAGTTGTTAAGGGTGTAGGATTATACCATGGAATTTTGTAAACAAGCTGTGTTGATGGGTTTGGACCTAGAAAACAAATACAACTTGACCAAGTACATAGGTCTCCATACACACTTAAGGAGATGAGTCATCTCAAGTAAGTTAAAGGATCTTGACAAGGCATTTGTGCAAGTATATTGTATTGGGGAAAAAAGGCAAGGAGAGGGAGAATCCTCAAAGTAAAATCAGTCAACAAATCAATTCAAGAAAGAGCCATGTCTGCCATTCAAAGCCTACAAAAAGGGTAAGTGGAAAGGTAAGAAAAATGCCACCACGTTGCATGTTTGTAAGGATCCAAAGAACCAATTTAGTCATTGTGTTATAG
Organism: Torreya grandis; assembly: GCA_037957365.1. Lineage (NCBI taxonomy): Eukaryota > Viridiplantae > Streptophyta > Pinopsida > Cupressales > Taxaceae > Torreya > Torreya grandis. The sequence continues at coordinate 558,494 of JARHVA010005595.1, read as the reverse complement.
ATAGATATATTGATGCAAAATGTTGGAAGTTGTTTCTGGAATTGCGACCGAAGAATTGTTTTGAGAACTCTAGGAAAGTCTATCACATCTTTGAAAAGAGCAATCAAAGGTGGAGATAGATGACAATATTCGAAGTTGGGTTGTACCACTACCAATGTAACTAGTAAGGAACAAGAAAGAGAAGAAATGAGCAAGCTATTCCAAATCAAGATCTAAATCAAGAAATCCGAGGTAAATGAACTATGCACTTGTTGATACTGTTCACAATCTAATTTGATTATGGATGAAGTTAATATGTTTGGTTTGCAAACTTATAATCATCCTCATCCATATCCTTTGGGTTGGGTGAAAACGGGTGTAGAGATTTAAGTGACTAAGAAATGTATATTTGAATTTGGTATTAACTCAAAATATGTTCATGAGATACAAGCAAATGTGATTATTCTTGATGCATTTGATGTGGTGTTTGGAAGTCCTTACTTGTATCTTAAGAATGCTATTTTCATGAGAATGGCTAACAGATACAAATGGGTTAAGGATGGGATTATTTATACCATCAAGATAAATCAAATCAAGCTCAAGTTTGCCATAGTAAGTGCCATCAAGGTAAAAGACTGATTCTGACAAATAAGCAATTTTATTACCTTCTTTTTTATTTAGTTATCTAAACAAGTATAAAACTTTAAACTATCCAGATTATATGATACTCTGTTTCAAAACTCGATGATTTCTCGCCATTTTTTGTGGTACAAGGGCCAACCGAGATGTCATTTCGTTTATTGCGAGACGAGAAACCCAATTTTCGGGGCGATTTTTGCGGAGTAATATCATTGATTACTTTGCAAAAATCGTCGAGAAAACCCCGTTTCTCGGCAAAAAGAAAAAGTCGTCAATGCATTAAAAGTTAAAAGTAAAACACATTTTTTTATTGGGTTTTCTCATTCTTAGGTTAATACGCAGTTAAACGTTTGCCTTTTGCACAAGTCGTTTAGTGAAAATGTGCCTTCAAAGTTCAAGTTTTAAGTTTCACAGTGCCCTCATTGTCGTTCGTAGTTCACCATTAAACCATTTGCACAGCCGATCGAGATTTGGAAGTTTGGGGCCCACCAAAAGTTTGGAATATTATTTTGCTTAGTGACTTAGCATCATTTGAGGTGAGCCCTAGAGTTTTCAATCTAAAAACAAAAATAGTGAATCGAGGGTTTCTGGCATACTGCTGTTGTACCCTGTATATACTTTATAGTATAACTATATACTATATAGCATATACAATATACTTATATTTATTGTCGTTGACAATTTGACTGCTTTGAATGAGGGTAAATAGTAAAACATAAACTGCAGTTTTATAGTATTTGGCAAGCCACAATATACATTTACACAGTATACTCATTGACTACTTTGCAAAGGGTAAAAAGTTAAAAACACAGACTACAGTTTTATAGTATTTGCATTTGCCACTAATACTCATTGACAATTAAATCCTGAGATTAAGAATAGTCCACGACTCTACTGAGAGCTTGGCAACCTGCAACATAAAGGCTACAACAGAGAGTTGGAAACATCGAACTAGGTATTTCTTTTTCAATTTTCATTATTTTTTGATTTCTTCATATAAAATTTGAAATTTTCAATCATGATCATTGAAATGTTATTTCTAGATTCCACTTTTACTTCCTTTGTTTAGCACTAGCAATTATATTTAAATTTTAAATAGCAGTTATATTTAAATTTTAAATTCTAAAAGACTAAAACATATATATTTTTTATATAGGGTTCAAGTTTGTTGTTTAAAAATATCATCGGGATCGACATTTGTTTCAGCGGGTCCTATTCGGAACAAGCCTAAGTTCGATGACCCTAGTTGGAAGCATTGTGAATGGGTGGAGGACAACTGTGTAATATGCAACTATTACAGGATGAAGATGAGTGGAGGTGTTTCTCGCTTGAAAAACTACATTGCACGGTTGACATAGAGTGATGTGGCATTGTGCAACCAAGTACCACCTGAGGCTCAAAGAGAGTTGGCTACTTGCATTGCATTGAATGCAAAAAAAAAGAAAAAAAAAGAAAGCCGATGCACTTGCAATCCTAATGTGTAGGACAACGAGAGATGATACTGACATTTGAGGGCCATTCTATTGCCCCAATTGCACTATGTCAGGGTCAAGGACGAGGATCATCCATTAGTGATAATTCAGCTTCTTTTTTTTGTTCCTAGAAGTAGCCCTGGGTCACAGCGTTTGTTGGAAGGTAGCGCTTGGAACAAAGAATTGCAAAATGAAGCGATGATAGCTGCAATGAATTTTAGGTACTACAACAACATTCCTTTCAACGTTGCAAAAAGTACATATTGGGAGAATTTGGTCACTGCATTGACAGTTGTTGGGAAGGGGTTCAAGGCTCCTACTCATGACTTGAGTGGCCCGTTTTTGAAGGCTTTTGTGAGACATACACAAGCTCTTATAGAAGACCAAAAAATTATGATAGAAAAAGGGGTGCACCATTTTATCTGATGGATGGACAAATGTAAAAAACCACACAATGATTTAACTTTTTAGTGGCTTCAAGTGGGCAGCTGGTCTTCTTGAAGTCAATTGATGCGTCCCATCAAGTAAAAACTGCAAACAATCTATGTGACATGTTGGATGAGGTGGTGATGCAAGTAGGTGTGTAGAATGTTGTTCAAGTTGTGACAAACATCACGACCACATATGTAGCAATAGACAAACTTCTTGAACAGAGGCACCCTACACTTTTTTGGACGCTTTATGCGGCCCATTGCATTGATCTTTTGCTCGAGGACTTAAGAAAGATTTCATAGGTGAAAGGTATGGTTGATGAGACAAGAAGTATCACCGAGTTTATCTACAATTACACTTGGGTGTTATAGTTGATGAGAGAGCACACATGTGGAAAGAAGCTTGTGCAATTGGGAGTCACACGATATGTCACAAATTTCCTCACATTGTAGAGCATTGTGGCCTCACTAGCATACCTTAAGCAGATAGTGGTGAGCATAGTCACAAGGTTCAAAAATCCGAATGCGTTTGGAAGGGCCAAAAAATCTGGAATTTGGACTTCTTGAAAAAGTTAAAAAAAAATCCGGTTTGAAATATATATATGTGCAAAATATTTCAATCTACTAAAAAATGAACATTAATTAACACTTACAAAATAAAGAAATGCATAAGAGTTTCAAACTTGAATTACATTAAAAGACAACAAAATATCCATAGTCCATAGTTTAGAGTCTAAGCTCACAATTGCTATAAAATTTAAAAAGTTTCAAACATTTGCAACATCAAACGTTGCTTCAAAATATAAACTAGCACCATCAACAAATCCACTATCAACGCTATCAATATTTTTTTCAACTCAAAGGATGGATCTCCAAGATGAAGATTGTCATCTTATTTTGCAAGATTGTGCTCAGGCAATCTTAAATTGTTGTGGACAAACACAAGATTTGAGAGTCTTTTGGTTCCCAGTTGGTTTCTCTTATTAGTATGGATCAAATCATGCATGCTCCAATTTCTTTTGGATGCAGAAGCACTGGCACATTGGCTGTGGACATGCACGGCAAGATTTTGTAACTCGGGAGTAGAAGATTTATGTCTGTCACCGTAAGTGGGGATCCATATTACCAATCTCTTCTTGTGCTTCCTTGAGGGAAAACATGCCTTCTTGGTTCTTGAATGTAGTCACCTGCCTTCTCACCTTAGGCTTTTCATTTTCATCTTGAACCAATTTGTCTATTGTTTTCAATAAACCATTCTTTACCTCCTCATCTGAATCATGATCCACCTCTACGAACTTAGGATTTAAATAGCAACCTACAACATGTATAGGTCGATGTAACATGTTCCATCGGATGTCCACAATGTCCCAAATGCGTTGAACTTTATCACCCTCATCTATAAGTGTTTTTTAATTTGTTCTTTTGCTTGCTCCATGCCTTCATACACAAAACTAATACAAGGTTTCATGCCATCAACCAATATCAACAAGTGGACAAGTGGCTCAAAGACCTTAAGCGTCTTCTCGGCACCCTTCCAAAATGAACTCCCTGTTGATAATTCTTCCACAGACCAAAAAATTGTCAACCTTACTATTCGGAAGATGGTCTTATGGGTACCAGTTTGTCTTGTGAATCAATTTCGGGTACTGAATAATGAAAAGGAAAAGGTTTTGCAAAGTTCAATCAAGCCTAAATGCATACCTACAACTACCCAAGGAGCCATTTACAGCAAGGTATTAGCGAAGGAAAGAGCCTACAAGCTTGTATGTTCGCTTATGAATGAACGCGAGTGTTTTCTTTCGGACACCTACGGAATACAGGTTTGTTTTTCAGACTTACAACGACTATTCCCAAGTGTTTTCTTTCCAAATTGTTGTTTTCTCAAAATTTTGTCGGGCTAAGAGATGGACAATTTCCTTGGAATTTTTGTCTTAGGGAAAAGTTTTTTCAAAGGAATTCGGAGAAGTCCGAGAGAATTCCAAAGGGGCAATTGACAAAGTATTCAATTCCTTCGGACTTTTTGTCTGAAGGAATTAAGGAGAAAAAACCCGGGTTACCTACAAAAAGCCCGGGTGCCCTACAACAAGCTCGGGTGCCCTACAAAAACCTGAGTGTCCTTCAATTCTTTCGAAAATCCAGCTCTGGAGAGACATAAGCCCTTGCGAAGGGCTCTTGGTCGGTGGCAGGTCCTTTCCAAATTTCCCGAAGGGCACAGAGGAAGGACACAGGCCCTTGCGGAGGGCACTTGGTCGGTGGCAAGACCTTTCCAACTTTCTTGAAGGGCACAAAGGAAGGACACAAGCCCTTTTGGAGGGCACTTGGTCTCTGGCAAGACCTTCCAATTTTCCTGAAGGGCATTTTGCCGGTGCCCAAATAAAGACAAAGGAGACTAATTCCTTTGGACTTTTTGTCCGAAGGAATTCCTTTGGACAAAAAGTCCGAAGAAATTCGGGACAAAGAAAAACCTGATGAAAAATACACAAAGGCAAAAGAGAAAACAAAATTGGAGGGAAGAATATCCTTTGGACAAAAGTCCGAAGGAATTCCTTCGGACTTTTTTGTTCGAAGGATTAATTCAGAAAAATGCAAATAGATAAAGTCAGCAGAAATTCAAAAGACACAAATCCCATAGGAAAGTGAGAAAACGTAAGTCCAAAGGAAATGCAGCCAAGAATAAATTAAGGAAAATTGGCAAGGAAAAAGTCCGAGGAAATCAAGACGAAGCCAAAGACAGAAATCCGACGGAAATTAAAGCCAGGGGCAGACAATTTTTCCGCAGGAAATTCGTAGAATATACCTCGAGGAAACACAACCAAGGTAAGGCGAGGGAGATAAACAGAAAAGTCCACAGGAAAAATTTGTCACACAAAAATTTCGAAGAAAATTAGAGGGAATAAGCCAAGAAGGAAATCCAAAAGGTCAGCAAAAAAACAAATGTCTGCAGAAAATAAAAGACCAAGGTGAAGTCAACAAAAAGCCAAGAAATAGAAAAACCACAAATAGGCAAGAGAAACACATGCACGGAAATAAGGAAACCGAGAACGGAAAGTCGGTGAACGATTCAGTCTAAATAAGTCTCACTCATGCAAGCAAGGGCTATTTTTGGTGGATTGATAAGTTTCAGTTGACTATTTGTTTTGTTCATGGTTTGACTAGTTATTCTCATGCATCCGAAGGTCCAACTCAGCGTCAAGCTGAGTTTCTCAGTCTAAGTTTGGTGCCATTTTCAAGCAAAAATGATTGTTTTCTCGATCCAACAGCTCAAGAGGAGTCTATTTTTGACAATTGGCGTAATCTTCCATGCAAAGGAGAAGTTGACTTTCAACAGACCCACCGTTCATTTCTCAAACGCCAAGGAGCCTCATGCAAAGACAAAGGCAAAATATATTTTATTGGAAGGCAAAGTTGGTCTTGAGTCAATCTAAGTTGATCTTCCTCTTCTATCTTTCAACGCCAATCTCTTGGCTTTTGTAATTTTTTATATTAATTGCTTTTTAGCCTTAGATTTTTTCATCCCTCTCTTGGCAAGACCAGACTCTGCCATTGGTGAGTTGTGTAACCTCTTCAATCAATAGGACTGTACTTTCAAATTTCAAGCGCTGGCATAGTGTATATTCATTCAACAATTTGCATATGTGATAGATTTCTCTCCCTTCCCAAATTCTGATTCGTACCTAGTTGCTAGCTTATCATATTATGCAGGTCATGTTTAGTGTTCTCTATGGCTTTTGCTGAAGCTGTAAGTGGATGTTAGGTGGCTGCAAAGTGTCTTGTATCAGACCTCTCTCCATCGTTTTCCCTCATGTTTTGGTCATTGGATCGAACCTTCTCATGAAATATTTATGCATAGTGATCAATTAAAATCAAAGGTCTTTTTCCCTTGTTTGATTCAGTGTTCAGGGTTCCAAGTAGAGTGGATCAACGTTTTGGTGTATCACCGTTATTAGGTAGGATTTCCCTTTCAAGTTTCTTTCTTCCTTTTCCATGGTAGATTCGCAGCACAGAGTAGAGATCCATTGATACATCTTACAGGAATCAACGTTCTTTGGAGGTTCTTCTCACCATTGAGGCACCCACCTTTGTGAGAAGATCCCATTGTTTCAACCGGAGAGAGGATTGGCCATTTCAGCACATTTTCAATTCAGGGTGCAGCGCCAGGTTGACAACACTACCTAAGATAATTCTCTCAATGTCCTTTGCACGACGAGCCTCCAGACCCATCAGACACTCTCGTCGGAACACTTGCATGCAGACTCAATGCTCTAGGACCACAGCCAGTTCATTACCAACGTCTTCCAGTCGGCCTCGATTGTGAGATGAGTTCTGTGGTCCTTTTGCCCGCTTGATCTTTCTCTTCTTTTAGGCTTTGTATTTCCTTTCTCCCCCTCCATTTTCGAGGGCGAGTTCGGGACTGTTCCTTCTTATTGGCACTGTTATTCTTGTACCTTTTCTCTTGGGTTTGTATTTTGTTTTTCTTTTGTTCTTTGGAGACTCTTTTTAGCTCTCTGGGTGTGTTGTTGTCCCAGTTGTATTTTTGCCGTCCCATTGACCTTCTTTGTGGTCATTTGTTGGACATTTAATATATCTTATCTTTGCAACGCTTTCCTTAGAAAGCTTAGATTGTACCCATTCTTCACTAGTCACAACTCTTCTCAACGCTGTTCTCCCCTCTACCTCCCTTTGCAAAGTGTTAAAATTAGATGCAAATCTTGTTTCAGTCGGAGAAAGAAGTTCACACTTTGCATATGAGCGATACAAGCTCAAGGTCAAACAGTGATTAAGTATAAACTTGGAAATTTGTTTCCCTTATCTGAAAACACTATTTACCCACTCCAACTTTGTAAGATCTTCAAGCAAAAGATCAAAAACATGAGTTGCCCATGGAGTCCAAAACAAATGAGGAAACTTGTCCATAAGAAGCTCCCTTGCTGCTTTACAATTTGTTGCATTATCCGTGATAACATGGACAACATATTCTTCTCCAATGTCCAGAATAGTGGATTCAATGCATTTGAAAATGAAATCTGCAATTTTCACGTCATTGCTTGTATCAATTGATTTTATAAACATCATAGTTATCAGGTTCAAAAATTCATATGCATTCGGGAGGCCAAAAAAATGCCGAATGCGGAATTCTTGAAAAAGTTCGAAAAAAATCCAGTAAAATCTAGTTCGGAAAAAAAAAAAAATGAATAAATAAATAAATAAATAAATAAATAAATAAATAAATAAATAAATATATATATATATATATATGCAAAATATAATAATACCCTAGTGTCGCTTATGCTCGCCTGTGCCTCCCCTGGTCTCGACTCTTGACTATTGACGTCAACACTCAACTAAGCTCGCTTAACGCCACCACTCGTCTGCTCTCACCGTCGTCGGTACCATCGATGCCCTGCCTTGAATCCAAAACAATGTTTGCAGTTCGCCACCACAGTGTAGTCTTTTTTTTAGGGTTTTGAACTTTTTATCTTTTTAATTGTAGTCACAAGGTTTGAGTACGAGTTCGAGTTCGAGTCTGACAATGATAAAATTTGGTTCAAGTTCGACAATAAATAAATTCGAAAAAAAAATCGACTTTAAATTCGAACAATAAAATATAAAATAAAAATTTAAAATAATAAAATATTGATTAAAATTTAAAATAAATATAAATAAATAAAATACATTTAATTTTTTTTAATAAATTAAAAACCCTAAATTAAAATATTTTGTCGTAGACACAAGTTGCCAGGGGATTGGTACGAGTACGGGGAGATGAGCACGAGTGTAGGTATGCCATTTTTTCAAAAATAGGAGGCGGGGGTACAGGGAGAGGCAATATATATATATATATATATATATATATATATTTTGTATATTATAAATTTATATATTGATAATATTCTATATATATAATAAAAAATAAATGTATAATATTAAAATTTACATTTAAACAATAATTAAATATAAATCTTTCAATTATATTTTAAAAATTAAAAATTAAAATTAATAATAAAATTAAAATTTCAAATATTAAAAATTTAAAATAATTACTATTAAAATGTAATAACTGAAAACTCGAAATATTAAAAATAATAAATAAATATTAAGGAAAAAAACCTAAATATCAACCATATTAAAAAAAATAAAAAATACTAAAGCACATCTAGACTAAACAAAACCTAAAAACTATTGCCATTCACGGCTTAGGCAGTGATTGCCGTTCATGGCAATGACTGCCTAAGCCATGTTTCCTGAGTGTTTAAACACTTAACAAAAAACGTTATTGAATTAAAAACACAACCCCTCTGACCAGCTGCGACATGGAAAAAAGCGCAGACAAAAATACAAAGATGCAGAATAAAAAACCAACCAAATTGAATGCATTAATTCGGAAGGCTGAAAAAATGCGGAAAGTTATGGTTTTCGTCGAGATGCGGTCGAACTTGGTAACTATGGAGGTGAGTGATTGATGGGTGGGTCTTCCTATGTTAAGAAGGATGAAGGTATAAAGCTCGCGAAGACCATTTTTGATGACATCTTTGCAAAGCGCATGGAGGAAATCATCAAGGTAACCTTAAAGGCTTAAACTTGATTATTATTTTTATTTATTATTTATTTGTTATAATGTTTTTTCTTAATTTTCATTTTAAATTTGTGTATTATTTTGTTTTAGGTGTTAGAGCTTTTGGTTCGAGATCTCTGGTTGGTGGATGGGGAGAGAAACCTAATGGGTTATTTGTATGAGGCCATGGATGTATCCAAATATTATGGGCATAATCAAAGAAAATATGAACCTATATGGCGCATAATTGATCGTAGTTGCAACAAGACGCTCTATCGACATATTCATGCAGTGGCCTATAATTTGAATCCTAACTTTTTCTATTTTGATTCATTTAAGACCGGTGAGGAGGTTATGAATGGCCTCAAGACATGCATAAAGAGGATTATCCTTAATGATGAGACTAGAGATGCAATTATTGATGAGTTGCAGATTTACAAGAATGCAATGGAGACTTTTTTCTTTGGTTCTATGCATTATAAGGAGAAACACCTCTCAGCTAGGTAAAAACAAATTGAGTCATTTGTTTGTTCTTTCTAGTAGGCTACTTTCATTTACTCAAGCCTAGTTTACTTACAAACTTATAATTTTTTTTTTGCAAATGTGTGGTTGGAAGATTATGGTGCAAAAACACCAAATTTTTAAAGGCTAGCCATCTACATTTTGTGTCAACCGTGTAGTTCTTCTGGATGTGAATGTAATTGGAGCATATTTGAAGTTGTTCACACAAAGAAGTTCAATAGGTTGACGACACAACACCTCAATGACCTTGTCTTTGTGTGATACAATCTTCGTCTTCACGTGAGACAAGTGGAGGGGCAAGATAAATATGATGCTATTAATTTGGATGAGATTGATCCATATGACGACTGGATTGTTGATGATGCAAAGTCAGAGCCCGTGTTTACAGTGGAGGAGATTGCATATTTAGAGGGAGAAAGAAAAAACAATAGTATTTGGGATAGCAGAGGTATCAAGAGGTGTGGGTGAGGATCTAGACGATACATTTGGCTTTGCTGATGATGTCGGCATTGGAGAGGAGGAATTTTTACCTTCCACTTCCATTAGTCAACTGCATCAAACTTATTCTAGGCGCTAGAGATGAAATATAATATGTATATTTATTATTTGATATTTCACGAGTTTATGAGCATTGTAGTTTGTAATTTTGTACTTTGTAGTTTGCAACTTTGTAGTATTGTTACTATTGTACTTTTTTTGATCTCACATTGATAGAAAATATACTTATGGGCGTATGACGTTCTCTACATTCATTTCTTATGTCATTTAGCAATGTTTTACATTTTTTTCTTTTTTTAAAGGGGTAAAAATTATATTGATAAGAAGAGCATTACAAGAAGAACAGGGGGCGAAAGCCCCCAAAGAAGACCAACAAAGGCAGTAGGACTAGGCCCACGCCCACCTAAGCAATATTGTAAACCTCCCTGTCTTCCTCTAGAATTCTTTCCAATTCAGAACGGAGCATCGGGGAGAGAGTCTCCCAATCCTCCGTTTTACCGCCATCAAGATGCTCGAACGCCCATTTGGCCAAACAATCCACTGCCTTATTCCATTCCCGCGGAATGTGAACAAAGGTTATAATATCCATGTGCGAGCAAACCTTCAAAATCTGCTGAACAGTCAGAGCCAATTGCCAATTAACATCCAACACTTTTCTCTTATCAATCAGGTTAATTAAAACTTGAGTATCCGATTCGCATATGATTCTACGCCACCCCAAAGCCAGGGCCTTCTCAAGGGCGTAAAGAATGGCCTGGCCTTCCATCATGTTAACGGTTTGAAGCCCCTCAAGAACAGAAAAAAGAAAAATCACCGTACCTTCGGCATCCCTGCCAATCCCTCCAGTACTCGCTGGCCCAGGATTTCCCCTAGAGGAACCATTCGTATTGATCTTAAGAATCCCTCTAGGAGGGCGCTGCCACTGATTGACTCTTTGAATCTTCTCCTTGATCTGCCTACTTCTCCTGACGCAGGCCAAATTACCTGTTAGCTGCTGAAATCCCAGTCGCGCCACAACCTCAGCGTCCTGCATGGTTAATGGGAGGCAGATCGCGCTCTTGGCTTGGACGGTCTCTTGAAGCATCCCCACGACTTTTTGCCAAACCTGTTGCACCATGGTCCTCACGCCCCTGAAGATCCGCTTGTTTCTTTCAAGCCAAATCTGCCATAGCAGAAAAATGGGGCCTCCCTTCCAAGCATCCTGCAGGAAAGGCGTCCTTGAGGGGGATTCTCCCATGCCATTCCAGAAGTCAACCACAGAAAAAGCATGAAAACAGGGTCTCTGCCAAACATCCCACCAGTAGTGCTAGAGTTGCAAGGCAAAGGAACATCTAAAGAATAGGTGGGCGGAATCCTCCTCAGCGGCTCCGCACATGACACAAACAGAAGGGCCTTGGAAGCCTCTCTTCCGGAGGTTGTCCCAAGTCAAGCATCTATTTCAGGCCAAGATCCAAGCAAAACAGTTGCACTTTGGCCATGAAAAATTATTCCAGACCTGTCTCCACCATTGCACTTCTCCCCTGCCCAATATCTGAAAAAGTAAAGCTTGATAACCAGAGGCAACAATATAGGCTCCCTTAGGATTGGGAGACCAAGCGAGCATATCCTCCTCCTGAAGGGAGCTACATTGACGCTTGGAGAGGAGGTTCAGTAGCTCCTCGTTCTCCTCCTGCGTCCCAACAACTGGCCAAGCCTCGGGACCTTTCCATCGCGCCACCTCCAGCTGTCCGCGTGAAGTATATGCCTTGAAATCGCTCACCCGAGACCAGCTAGCGTCAAGAAATCTCTGACAAAGGTTCGACAAATGCGGGAACTGAGAGATGATGGGAGGATAGCCATCCCAAGAATCATTCTAGAAGAGAGCCTTGGATCCCTGCTTACAAATTCAGAATAAACCTTCCTTAACGAGGGCAACCTCTTTTTTGAGAGTACCCCATATTGGCGAGCCTTTCCCAATCATGGGATAGCGAGGAATATCCCACCGAATAATCCCGGGGTAGTATTTTTGTGAGAGAATTTTGGCCCAAGTCTTGTCCTGTTCAGTACACCAATGCCAATAAAGTTTTGCCGCCAGAGCAACACCATTTAAATCCGTCTACCTCAGACCGAGCCCCCCTTGTTGTTTGGGGTTGTAGACAATCTCCCATCTAACAAGGCTCCATTTAGAGGACGTCAGATTACCCGCCCATAGGAATTGCCTAGTAACCAAATCAAACTCCTTAACAATACCCATCGGAGCACCCTGAAGCATACATCTATAGATAGGCAATGCCTGCATCATAGATTGGATAAGTTGAACCCGGCCAACAAAAGATAACCACCTGTGAGTCCAATGATTCACTTTCGCCCGGAATTTCTCCAAGATATTCTGCAAGGACTCCTTGGAGGTACGACCAGCCGAGATGGGGATACCCAAGTACATCAAAGGGCGAGTCCCAATCTGGAAATGCATAGTCCTGGCAATACGCCACTGAATGGGACCCAGAGTGTTGAAGAAGATGGACGACTTGTATTCGTTGACCTTTTGTCCCGAGGCCGTTAAGTAGACATCCAGCACCCTGCGCAAGTGAACTGCTTCAGTCATTGTGGCCATGCCCATCAGGGCAGTGTCATCAGCAAACTGCAAGTGGGACTGCGCCGGCAGTTCACCTCCCCAACGCCATCCTTGGATGTGACCGGCCTCTTTGTTCCTATTGATCAACCTCCCCAAACCTTTCGCGAGGAGAAGAAAGAGGTTCGGAGACAGGGGATCTCCCTGTCGCAAGCCCCTGGAGGCACCAAATAACTCCGTGTGTTCACCATTGATGAGCACCGAAAAGGAGACCGAAGAAATGCAGCTCATAACCCATTGAATCCATTCATCCGCAAAACCAAAAGCACCAAGAACCTTCCGCAAGAAGGACCATCTTACCCTATCAAAGGCTTTGGCCATGTCCAGCTTGATAAACATCGCCTTGTCTTTGGAGTTGGCCATGGAATGTATGGATTCAGCAGCAATAACAATGCCGTCTAAAATTTGCCTACCTTCCACAAAGACGCTCTACTCTTTGGAAATCACAGCACTCAGCCCTCTTTTAAGTCTGTCTGCAATGATTTTTGATATGATTTTATAAACAACGTTGCAAAGAGATATAGGGCAGAATTGACTTAACTTGTCAACTCCTTCGCATTTGGGTATGAGGGCCAGGTAGGTCGCATTAGTAGCCTTGAGCATTTGCTTGTTCCGCTGAGATTCTTGGACAACAGCTAAAAGATCATGTTTGATAATGTCCTAGAATTCTTGGAAGAATTCAGTCGGAAAACCGTCAGGGCCAGTCGCTTTCCCTTTTTTCATCTGGGTAATGTTCTCCTCAAGCTCTCCAAGTGTGATATCCTTCATAAGATTCTCATTCATTTCACGTGTTACCAGAGACGGAATACAGAAGACTCAGGTGATTCCACGTTCGCTTCCTCCCTAAAAAGAGTAGAGAAGTACTGAACCGCCTCCTCTGACATTGCCGGAAAGGAGTTAAGCCGCTCACCTCTTTCATTGACCAAGACTGAAATAGAATTGCCATGTCTCTTGGCTTTGGACGAGTTAAAGAAAAAGGATGTGTTTCTGACCCCTTCCTGGAGCCATTCAACCCGAGCTTTCTGCTTCCAAAAAATTTCCTCCCTTAACTCACATTCCTCCAAGTCTTTTGCGGCCTGAGCTTCATCTTGAAGAAGATCTTCAGTCAAGCCTTCTCCCCTTATTATTCTCGTGATGCCATCAAGCTTGGACTGTGCAGCTTCCTTAGCATGAAAAATATTACCAAAACAAAGGTGGTTCCACCTTTTGAGCTTATACTTCACATACTGCAACGATTTGGCGAAGGTGTACATTGCCGTTCCATGGGCAGGCCTGCCCCATCGCCACCAATTGGCCACACACTCGTATAGAGATTGATCTCGCAGCCACATGAGCTGAAATCTGAATGAAGGAGAGCGCGGATGGTGCTTTGACACGCTAGTAAGCTTAATGGGCCAATGATCGGATCCTCTCCAGTCCAAAATTTCAGACCCCGTAGACCACATGCCTCCAATCTAGAAATTGGATACCAGAAAGCGATCCAGTCTCTCAGCGATGCATTGTTCCCCACACCTGCGATTGTTCCATGTGAACTGCCCATTGTTGGGCCTGATGTCAACAAGATTCAAAATTTCAATATAATTGCGCATAAGCAAGGCAGAGGGGTCTAGTGTTGACGTGCCACCACGCTTTTCAGTCAAATCTATAATAGAGTTAAAATCACCTGCTATAATCCAAGGTTGGAAGGGGGCCAAGCTATGGACAAAACTGATGTGGCCCCATAAGGAATGTTTACCCTGCCAGTCGATAGGGGCGTAGATATTGGAGAGGAGAATAACTTCCCCCGTCTCAAAACTAGAAGCAATCATTGTCATGGAGTACTTGGAGGACAGCCAACCTATGAGACCGATCTTCCGTGGGTTCCACATACAGGCCAGTCCTTTGAGGATCCAATAGCATCAAGCATTGACAGTCTCCTTGCCTCCACAACTTAGGCGCTAATCTGAACATAACATCAACTGAAAGCTTAGTCTCCTGCAAAAAAAGAACATCTGGACTATGACTTCTAATCAGGTTATGAACATCATTTTGTCTAGGGCTGTTGTTCAAGCCCCTCACATTCCATGATAGGACAATCATTTTAGAGAGTTCAAGAAATGGGCATCCAAAGTCTTTACAGACCTCGACTCCACCAAAGTCGCTCCCATTAGTTTCATCTTATCCAGGTCTTTTTTCCTGCTAGGTTTGCCAGCGTTTTCCCCTCCTCCCTTCTTAAGGTCTTTTTGCATAAGTCCCAAATGAAGAGAAGATTTACTGCTTCTTGCTGCCCCTGTATCCCCCATTTTTCTTGTGAGAGGCAGATTTCCATCATCTTGAGGAGGAACAACAACGGGAGTCAATCCTTCCGGAGTCATCATCTGCTGGTCCGTATCCATGTGACAGTCTCCAACATCCTGTGATTGAAGTGAAACCCCTATAACATTGGTCTCTTGTGGTTGGCTCTCCATCCCCTGATCCAAGATCATCAAGCCTGGATTCACCTCCTGTTGGTTAAGGTCATCCAGTATTTCAAATCTATTGAGCGAATCATCTGCTTGTCTTTCCTTCAAGGATTGTTTTTGGCCCTTATTTCTGTAACGGCTTTTGACCGGCGTAAATCCATCGGCTTCAGGCGCCTCCCCTGGAATCGGGCCCTTCTCTTTGTCTGCTCCAGGAGGAATGCGTGTAGGCTGAGCTGGCAAAGGTTTCGTGAGTTTTGATTTGGGACACCATCGCTGCAAGTGGCCATAAGCATGACAAACGACAGCGGAAAGGTAGAGTTTCATAGTCCAGTTGTTGTGTCCAAGAAAAAGGTCTCGCACACATTTCTACAGCATCTGCAATTGGCTTACTAAGATCAATTTCAACATAAATGCGGGCATAAGTCATTACCTTTTTCCCTAGGATTGACATTGAAGAACCGACTGGCCTTCCCAGCAGTGATGCAAGCATTTGCAGGGTGTCTTCTCAGCAGCATTTTACTGAAAAGCGAGGCAGGCGCACCCACACCGGGACGCGGTTTGGTAATTCCTCTGATGGTATAAAACCAGCATGCCATGGCTTGATGAACAGTTCAACCTGGTTGTGAAAGTAAGGACCTCCAGCAAATATTCTGTTACAGTCCGTTATATAGGTGAAAGTAACCATAAAATAGCTATTAGCCAACAACGTAATGTCCATTTCTCCTTCCGGTGCCCATGTTCTCTGAGCCCACATTTCCAAGAATTGGAGCGAAGTCCTAAGCCCCAGACACTTGCAGTACAGGGAATGGTTCGAATAGTATTCAATGTCTTCAGCAAGCATATCCATTGGAATAACCAGCTTGGGCCTCTCGCATCTTTCCAGACAACCTTTGACCTTTGGAATTTGCAAGCCAATGGGGTTTTCAGCAGTCTGTAAGCCATCAAAATTTGTAAGGGGAGCCTTCCCAGTGCTCTGTGCTCCATGGGCGGCCTGTTGCAGACCCAACACCGCTGTGTAACTCCTTCCTGCGTCTGCCCCTGCCGCGCCCTCTTTCTCCCTTTCGTCCATCGCGACCCAACCCAAACTTAGTTTCAGCAATGTTTTACATTTAATTAAAGTATATTTTATGTATTTATATGTTTTTTAAAGTAGCGATAAAGTTGCCAAAAAATGTTGAGAAATTCTCAAGATCTGAGATCCGGTTCAAATTTTGCCCTCTCAAGAAATTGCCGCCGAGAAAGAGATTTTGAACTATGCTATGATATATTACAATAAAACATTGATTTGAATGCTAAAGCAAAATATGATTGAACAATTGCACTTGCTATTTATTGAAGGTCCTAAGGGGATTTAGATACTTAGTGTGTTATTGTTCTATGTAGGTCTGTGACTAAATGCAAGTGACTGAAAAGATTGGAAAATGGATTAGAAGTTACTCAGATCAGGAACATGAGTCTCTAAATCTACTTAGATGAGTTTGTTAGGCTCTTGATGTTATTGTTTGGTGTAAGCATCTGATATTTCCAATTATGCCCTGTGAAGATGTGCCTCATTGTTTTGGCATAGGTCGGTTCACCTTCTTGAAAACCATCCACCTGTGAAAAATCATATGCTCACTGTGCGTATGAATCTAGAAACAATCTCTTCAAAACCCTAGCTCCACTTTAGACACAAGGTTTAGGCCTGCAAAAGAGAAAGGTGGGTTGAACTGACCTCAACAATTCCCTAATGAATGGTTGAGTGCTGCGTACATATCCAATACTCCAAAGAGGGAAGCCAAACTACACAGTTATTCCGTTAGGTGTATGTGTGCAATGATGCTCCTATTATGAATGCAACTTGTAATTTAGCTTTCGGTATACGATAATGGAAAACTTGGCTTGGCTTGGCTTAGGTGCTTTAGATTTGGCTAGAGCTTGTTCCTTGTGATTGATTGCTGAATTGGGAAGTTTAGGGCAGTCCCTTTGAATGTGTAGAAATGTATAGATATATCTTTGATGAGTGTGGATGATCAAATAAGCTTAGACCTACTGTGTATTTATATGGGACTATTTGGGTAATTTCTCACTCCACCAACATGTGAAACGTATGAGCAACGCATAAAGATGATTTTAATTTGAACATGATTGTTATTTGGCGCGGGGATCGGTTTGTCAAGCTTTCAAAATTCTGCAGGCGTCTGAGTCTGACGGATTTATCCAAAAGGGAGTACTAATTTGATGATCTGGAGACAGTCTGAGTATGATAATGAACAAGTTAGGCACAAACTAAGGAATTCTTGTAGGTGACTGATAGAAAATTAGGAAGGTCGTATCCATAGAAAGCACATGGACAAAAGAGAAGGGTGTCCAAGAGACACGTGTACACACAAGTCATATAAGGTGAAGCTAGGTAAAGTTTGACATTGCCAAGTGTCTATTACTAGATTTTAGTGTCTGCAAATGTCCCCTTTTTATTTTGGTATTGAAATTGAAAATCCTACAAAAGTAAAATGATAGAGATGTACATGAGGCTGTGTAACTCACTTTGTCTTTGGGAGAAGGCTCCAAGTGTGTAGCTTACTCCATGCAATCTTGTAATGAACATACAACAATCAATATCCATATATGAAATGAAATCTAAAATGAAAATGAAACTTTTGAACTTTAAAGAGCAAAGAAGGAATAAGCCCGTAAGTGGGTGAACTGCGTTGCCCTATGATGATGTGGGAGATGATGTTTCCTACTGAAGCACCGGAGAATTGGGTTTCCTACTGATGCATTTGTAGAATCGAGGGTGATCACGTCCCAATGGAGAAATGTGCTAAGGCAAGGGGCATGGGTTGGGAAAATAAATGTCACAACCCTCATGAAGGGGGAGTAGTGCTACACTGTTGAGCGATGTTGAATTTAAACCGCACTACTCATTTAACTAATCTTGAACCTCAAGACGAAAGGGGAAGCCTATATTAGGCTCATGTAGGGTGAATCAATGGCTGCAAACAGACTTATAAATTCAATATGTTACCTTTGGTACCATCAAGGTACATCAATACCATGCTCTTAAATAGAAAACTGTAAAACTGTGTGCATGAAGAATGTTCATGCCCCATAATTTGATCCAATCGGTGCCAACATGATATAAAATGTTATACATCTATTTCTAACTTTGTCCCAAATTCGAAAATTTTGAAAACTTGTAACTCATGTTCTTGTAAAATGTGTGCATATGCATTGTATATGCCCCCAAAATCTATCTCAATCTGCAATCATCTGTGCCATAATTTGAGCCAAACTAATATTCTGAACCAATACGAACTTTCTAAATTATGTAATTTGTCTAAAATTTAAATTTTTTATAATTAGAGGCTTGAATCTATATGATAAGCCCACTAATTTGCCCCTTTTTGAGGTGGGGGATGTAGCTTGTGAATTACTCATCTCGAAAGAAAAGAGTTAATTGCATCATGTTATGTAAAAAGATGTAATCATTTAGAAGCATGTGTTAACATGTGGAGAATATGTTATTATAGTATGAATATATCATCAAAGTATATATACAACATGCAACGTAAGACAAACAAGTGTCATGCCACGAAAATATAGCAATTAGGCACGCAGTAGTAACCATTACAAATATAAACATTGAATAATAAACTACGTTGGATGGTGTATGATATGGATCATGGCATCGCACATAAGAATAAAGTTGCGTGATATGTATCGCAACACCACAAACTCAATAGACTATCTTAGATTTATCAATGCATAAGCACACAATGTCAAGGTCATGACACATACAATAAATATTAGAATAATTCATGTTATAAGCTTATTTAGTTTATATTGTGTATGGTTATATTGTTGTAACCATATTCGTTTGGTTGTTTCATGGATAAGTCTATTATTACTTCCCATTGTGTGTTTGTTGTACCAACCTCCTGTTTTATAGGAGCTTGTTACTTGCCTATATATTAGGCTATCTATGTGGTTAATGGTATCTCGTATTGTGGCTTCTTCTCATTCCTGTGTTATTGTAATCTTATATGGTTTCAGAGCTCATGGTTGGAAAACCAAGAGAAGAGCTTGGAAGCAAGCTATGAATTTGCTTGGAGAATTTAGCCTTGGTAAACCAGTTGGTGAAAGGTAGAAATAAGCAAAAGGAGGAGGTCAGTACAACAAACACACTTTGGGAAGTAATAATAGACTTACCTGTGAAACAACCAAACAAATATGGTTACAACAATATAACCATACACAATATAAGCTAAATAAACTTATAACACTAATTATTCTAATACCCTCCCTTAATGACTAAATGACATGTTTTAGTCATTATTACAATAATATAATTAAGTCCATACATAAACTTAACCAAAGTATAGTTTTGTTGTCACTACAACAATGTATCCAAATGTTCCTATTGTTGCCAATCCATCTTACCGGGGTACATGGGTAATGATCCGCTGCAATTGCCAAGTAGAGTAGGAAATGGTACTGAATACTAGGTTCACTAGATTCTGTTATTCCTTGAATTGTTGTCATGTCTTGGATGTGTCATGCTTTATCTGTTTTTTAAAGTGATCAAGTATGACAAAAAAGTTTAGAATATACATTAAGACTAAACAACATATCTCCTAAGAGATATTCTTGTGTTGAGTTGTTGAAAACCCAACACTTACTACTTTTTGTTGTTGAATAACTTTGGGACATTTATTGTTCACAACACTATTGTGTTTTTTCTGTATGCCCCTTTCTTTTTCACAAACCTTCATGGAAAGCTTCCATTTTGGTTTGACTTTGGTCTTTGAACTTGTGCTTGGTTTCAATACCTATGAAATAGTAGTAAGAGCAAAATTTACATGCTCTTCACCTCGCACTTCTTGTTTTCTTGACCTTGTAGAATGCCTTTCCAACAATTAAGGTAATTCATCTATTCTTACATCTTTCATCGTGGTATGGTACCACTTAAGCCTTTTATGTTGGTTTTCTTGATCTGAATGTGAAGAGTTGGAAACACTTGTCACCGATAGAACTTGACACTTACGATATTTTCATTTTTAAATCTTGTTCAAATTTAGTAGAACTTATTCCAGAAATATCAACATGTAGCAATACATTACTATTAGTAGATTGACCAAAGAATGGTACCTTCTCATCTACATCATCTTTACCAACCACAATTCTGTATGTAAAGACATCTAGTAATATGTATGCATCTCTTTGCTCACAATAACCAACAAACATGAATACTTTGCTCAATATAGAAGCAGTGTATCCAAAAACACAAAGATTACTTACATCCGATGTTTTCCTTGACCATGCTTTCTTTGGTGTTACATTTTGCAAGGCTTGTGTGAGACTTTTGTTGAGAGTGTACACTGTTGTATTCACAGTTTCTGCCCAATATTGATATGGTACATTTTGACTATTCACCATACACCGTTGCATCTCTATCACTATCCTATTTTGCTGTGCCATGATGTCATTTTATTGTGTATACTATTGCTTAGTTATACTTTTTTTTTTGTAGAATTCCATGAATTTCTCAGAGACAAATTCATCCCCATTAACTGATCTAAGAGCTTTTACATGTTTCTCTCCTTGTTTCTCTACCATAGCTTTCCAAGCAACAAAGTTAGAGAAACATTCTGCCTTTCTATGCAGAAAACAAACCCACATTTTTCTAGAAAAGTCATCTATTAGCAACAAGTAATACAAAGCTCTTGATATTGAAGATGTCCGCATTGGACCATGCAAACCCACATGTACCAAGTCCAATGCCTACTTAGCTCTCTATTCTTTACCAATGTCAAATGAAGTTGACATTGGTTTATCTATTTGACATCCATAATGTAAATTATGACTGTTTTGAATAGAAGAGATTTCATTCACCATGTTAGTCTAACTTAATTTATGCAAATTCTCATAACTGAAGTGACTATACCTCTTATGCTATGCCTCACTAGTGCTTTCAACCAATGTTAGTGCATGCTCTTTAGCTATTTTGGGATCAACCAACTTATACGATCCATTGTTATTAATACCAATAGCAATGACTTTATTTTCATGAAGGTTGCTGACCATACATCTATTTCTTTTAAAATCCACACAAAGGTTAGGATTCATAGTTATTTCACTTATGAAAAAATATTTTTTTCATGTCAGGAACAAATCAAACATTCTGAAAAGTGTAACTAACATAATTCAAAGAAATATGAACATCTCCATGCCCTTTCACATAGTGAACCCAACCATCACCTAAGGAAACTGATTCATTGCAACTATCATCTTCTACAAAGTTTTCATACCAGTCTTTATGACATGTGTGGTGCCTTGATGCACCTGAGTCAAAATATCATATTCTTGACTCTGTTGACTGATCCTGTGTCGCCACAAATGCAAACTCATGTGCTGTTTTGTGTTCATCTTCTTCAGCCACATTTGTAGGTTGTAATCTTATAATAAAGCACACACAGTATCACTCAATGTTACATAAAACAAGTGCCCCACACAATGGACAATCAAATGTCACAAAACAAGGTAAAGGCCATACAAAAAGGGTGGTCGAAGAAAGCAAGGGCCCAAAGAAAGAGTTATATAATGAAAATTCAATTCATCAAAAATCAATAAGAGAAGGCAAGGGCCCAAAGAAAGAGGCATACAATGATACACTCAATCAAACAATGTCATAAACTAAGGCTGTCATATTTCGAATAAAGATAAAGAGATCATTGGCCTTAAATGAAGAGTGCTGGAATTAAGGACAGGCTGTCATTAAAACATTAAATAATAATTATCATCATTAAATATTTAGTTCGTTATAATATTCATTAGTTAATAACAACGATTGGAAAAGTAGCCACATTTGGGAGAGTTGTCACTTTTGGGAGAAGACTTGTCGTTTGACGAAAGGTCACAATCCTTGGAGAAGACATGTCGTTTGACAAAAGGTCACAATCTCTGGAGAATACATATCGTTTGGTGGAACACTATGAAGGTATTTATATTCAACATTTGGTGAGAAGGAAAGGAATCCAATCATATTCATTCAAATATGTAATTTTGTACAAGCATCAACAAGGCTCTTAAGGACGTAATCTCTTCATTGCAAACATGATCTCAAGGAGGAAAACTCTTGTTATCGAACCCAAAGATGAAATCCCTTGTGTAATTTTGTAATATTCAAAATCCATATTCAGAGATACATAATTAATCCAATTTGACTATTATTATTTAAATTATTATGCTATAAAATATTATTTAAAAAAAAAGAATTTCGAGAAAACCAAATTAATTTAAAATATTCCGATTTGGAATATTACAGTGGTATCAGAGTTGTTTTTCTTGCCAGCGTGTGAACTCTGGGGTCACTACATAAGGAAATTATGGACAATTTCGAGTCGTACAACGTTCTTTCAACAGAGATTCGAAAAAAAATCTCATTTTTAGACTTTTTGGAGTTGAAAGAGTCATGGAATGGAAACAAACACTACGAAGAAGACGAGTTTGTGAATCATAGTTATGGCAGCTCGGAATATGAAGAAAAATTCAATTTTCAAGAGGTCTTAGAAGAAATAAACTATGATGAATATCATTCAAATTATTGACAAAAAACAGAATTACAGGCAACCAGTGCAATTAAGCAAAGTAAAAAATCCATGGAGACTCCAGGTGCTTCACGCTCAAAAGATGAAGAGAACACTCTTTCACTTGGAAAGAAATCATGGGAAACTTGTGACAAATTTCCTGACAAAGAGGCTGACAAGGAGTTACTTCTAACAAAACCAAATGATACTAGTTATATTAACTCTAGAGACTCTGATAATGTCAGGACAACCTCGAGAAAAAGAAACCTTGATGCATGCAACATGGCACCAATAAATGTAGATGAAATAAACGAATCAAAAGGATTACCAGGAATACAAGTACCCATGCCATTTTGTTCTGATTCAGATATCCATATGCTTAGAAATAAGAAGTTTGATGTTGGTCTTCTGACTAGTGATATGATCTTGAGACTAGAAGTCTCTTACCTTATTATGACAACATAAATTTTAAGGTCTATGCTCTTCAAAGGAGCAAACATTATCCGTAACATTGAATGGATTATATTTGATAAAGTGCATTATGTAAATGATGATGAGCGAGGAATTGTTTGGAAGGAGGTTATTATAATGCTTTCAAGATATATCAATATCGTACTTTTCCCTGCAATGGTACCAAACACATTAGAGTTTGTAGATTGGATTAGATGAACTTAGAAGAAAAAATGTCACAGAAACAACGCAGAGGCCGGTGCCACTTGAACACTATCTGTACTACTTAGTGGAGCTCCTTAAACTTTGTGAGAGAGAAAAAAAAGACCCATCTGAAAATAGAAAGGAATGACAACATAATTACATGAAAGATGGTCCATATGTGACACTAGAGGAAGTTGTGGCTATCTATACCACTTCCGGGCAGTGGCTAGAATTAAGAAAGGTTTCCCCCATTCCTTTTCCACCTGTCATATAAGCATGATACTACGCTATCGATACTGGGACTTGAGCGACTGAAGGAATCTTCCAGCGTTGCAGTACGATTAAATCAACAACAAAAAGAAGAGTTAGGTCTTTTTGAACAGACATATGACAATCCTCATGAGGCTTTATCATGTATTAAACGTCACCTGCTTACTCAACGCTCCTTCAAAAAGATGGCAAGATGGGATGATGTTTTGACACTTCCTATGCAAGAGCCATCCACCATTGAGTTTCCTCTTCTGACCTTGTTTGGGTCAAGGTGGAGGGTTGGTGTCAGAATGTTGATGATGTTGCTCGCATTCCTTTCTCTAGAGTTGATGACTTTGTGAAGGGAGAATCCTCCAGTATTGAATATCCCACAAAGTTCTGTGTTGAGGCAAGAAGGAAAAAATCAGATTGCAATTCATATAAGCCAAGGGTAGATGGTTATCTGGAGTATATTTTATATTGGTGTTGCTATGGCCTTGATGATCACAGGAAAGGAGGAACTTCACGGCCTAGTAGGTGTATTAAACCATCAAAGAAAAAAAGCAGTGTTGGGCAACCACATATGAAGATAGGTTGCATGTGTTATTTTATTGTGAAATGTTTGTATGCCCAGCCATCTGTTGCTCTTATTAAATACAACCAACGCAAGCATGTTGATAAGAAAGGTTCCCCTTGCCATGGACCACTTGATACCAAAGCCATTGGAACACTGGCAATGAATGCTTTTGATGTCCCCATTTCCACATCATGATTAAGCAGGTATTGAAGACCTTTCGTCTATTTCCCCATATAGACTAAAAGAACCCTTTTGAGGAATTATATTTTATTAATTAATTATTAATTTTCGAAATAGTGATTTTTATGATAAGACAATTATTACTTAATTAATAGAATATTTGTTAAAAAGTGGTTTTTACCACTAAGGTGCTAAAATGAATCAATTATTAATTTATTTGCCTTAAAGTAATTTTAATTACTATTTTTATTAAGGCATCTAATTAATATTATATTTGAAAAAGAAAATGTCGGCATGGGAACTAAAGCAAGGAATAAAAAAGATGTTCTAAAAAGTGTAAGCAATGGCTTATGATGTATTTTATCTTCCCAAGGTGGTTCGCCCCCCTTTGAAAGATACAAATACAAGGTGAAGGCTACAATGGAGGACATGTTGAATTTTGATACTTGTTCTTTATACTTGAAGAAACTATTGGGATGAATGCCTAATAGGAGTTTGTTGTTTTGATGTTGATCAATTTAAAAAAGGTGTCTTTTGACACCACCTTTGCTAAGGAGATCTTATTCTTGCCCTAGAAGTGAGGTGATTTGCTTTGAAGAGTTTTTGTGAAATTTCGTGAGGGTTTTGAAGCTCATTTCTTGCATGTTAATCTTGCTTAATATTTATCCTATTTTTGCAAGTGGAGTGAACCACTTTTGAAGCTTGGATCGAGTGTTTGGAGGCCTCTTTTGGTCTATTTTATGCAAATTAAATAATCTGATTTTATTTGCTGATTCTCTGTGTGTTGGCATGAGGTAGTGGAGGAGTTTCGTGAAGGGTTTGAAGCCCTAAATCCATAGAAAATTAAATAATAATTTTAAAAATTATTATTTGATTTTTTTGACAAGTTTTGAAGACTTTTTCACTTGTGGAAGGTAAGATCTAGCTCTCTTATTTTTTTGCTAATTTTCCTGCACTTGGCGAGTTGAACAATTGGCTTGGAGGGCACTTTTTGGCGATTTTTATGCCCAAAAAGGTTCGTTGTATTTTTCTGGTATTTTTTGGGCACTTGTGGCGATTTTTGGCAAGGGTTTGAAGTGGAAAATTATTTAGGATCGGAGCTGTATTTTCAGAATAAAATCAGAATTTTTAGCCATCACAAAGTGGCATTTGAACATCAAAATTTTGGAAAAAAAAGGTACTTGTTTTGTGCATTTAATTTTTTGATTATATCTGCAAGTATTCATTTAATTTTGGGACAAGTTATTGGTTAAAATTCATCTACAAAACCCTACTATTGTGGCGTCTAGGTTTCTAGGGCTTGACAAGGGTTTTTTGAGCTTATTTTGCAAACTAGGGTTTGCTGATTTCATTTTTAGAATTGTGAAATTTAGGGGAAAACCCCTTTTGTATGAAATCGTCCCATTTGGGGACATTACAATGCTCCTTACATCTCAGAAGAACTTCGACAACAGATAACATCACTGCTATAATCTAGATTTTTTGTTGAGAGGATAATACATAATCATACAAAAATTGTGGAGAGGCAAGGTGGCCCATGCAATCACGACGCTTTTCTCTCTCCCCGTTATGTCCGCACACTGGAGAGGAATATTAGATGATCTACACATGAATTGGACTTAGATGATAAATTGAGCATTAAATCATGGATTGAAAGTCATCAAAATTAGGTTTTTTATCACCAAGAATCCTCTAATACTGATGCTTTCATTTTGGGAATTCAAACAGAGTGGCAACTACAACAAATAATTCATTTCGGAAACAACAGTGTTATAGCGGTTGATTCTAGTTTTGGAACTAAAAGGTTCAAGTATCCGGTGTACACACTTCTTGCTTTCGATTCAAACCAAATTGCAATTCCCATAGCATGCATAATTGCTGCAAGTCTACAAAGTCACGATGTTTGCAAATGGATGGGGGCACTTCATGATAGAGTTCGTGTAAAGGATTCTACATGGAAATTGAATGGCTTCATTATGGATGACGCATCAACATAAATTGCTACAATTAGGGATGTGTTTCAGTGCACAATTCTATTATGCCTTTGGTGTATACGTCGTGTATGGCATATAAATATTATAAAGAAGTGTGCCAATGTTGATATGCAACATGAGATGTTGAAGTGCCTTGGGCACATCATGTATGATACATGGAGTGAGCCAAATGTTGTCGACGCCATGGAAGATTTTATAGATCACATTGCCTTCTTGGAATACTTTAAGGCAAGATGGATGCAGAGAATAGAGGTGTGGGTGACTACAATGAGTATTCTACCTCTTGCAAGTCAGGAGGCATGTGGAGCTATTGAAGCATACCATTCTAGACTTAAATCCAAGCTGTGAAATGCATTGAAAATAGGCACAAATCAACGAGTTGATTGGTTGGTAACTGAGGTGCATGCTTACTTTTGGTACAACAATTGGAAAAGTCGTCACATTTGGGAGAGTTGCCACCCTTGGGAGAAGACATGTCGTTTGATGAAAGGTCACAATCCTTGGAGACGACATGTCGTTTGGTGGAACACTATGAATGTATTTATATTCAACATTTGGTGAGAAGGAAAGGCATCCAATCATATTCATTTAAACATGTAATTTTGTACAAGCATCAAAAAGGCTCTTAAGGACGTAACCTTTAATTGCAAACGTGATCTCAAGGACGAAAACCTTTGTTATCAAGGACGAAACCCCTTGTGGTGTATATTTGTAATATTCAAAATACATATTCAAAGATAAACAATTAATCCAATTTGACTTTATTATTATTTAAATTATTATGTTTTAAAACATTATTTAAAAAAAAAAATTCGGGAAAACCAAATTAATGTAAAATATTCGGATTTGAAATACTATGAAGGCAAAAGCCACACATCATAATCAAAGATTAGCCTATAGAAACTGAATTAGCAACAATGAAACATAAAACAAGTCAAACTAGTCTACACTATCAATCTATGTCAATGTCACAACCTAGCAAAGTAACATATTCATGAAGTGTAGCACTATAAAGAATATAATTAGGAGCAAAACATGTGTAAGCAATCAATGTAGCTCAACATGATAAATGGAAAGGTCATACAAAGATATAACTTGTAACAATGTAGCCTATGGAATGAGATGTCCCCAACATTGACATGGCCCTTGAGTATAAGAATGACTTGTATCTATGCGTCCATGTATCATGTATAACCTGTATGTTCTGCATCTCAGTCACATATATTGTGAAATGCATGTGTGTGTAAAAAATGATATATAATCTACCAAACATGTGATAAATAAAATGTAGAACTAACAATCATGTCATGTTTAGGTCCTGATTTTTGATTTTTTTGAAATATTTTGAATTTTTTGTACTTTTGAAATAATTTTGCTTATGTAAAAATGCTAGCCAATTATCCCATCAAGGGGATAGTCACATGTAGGTCTTGTATCAAACACGGGAATGGTCACTTGTCATGAGCAAATAACATCATATGCATCTATATTTGAATTTGAGAAAGAATCATGTGTTGTAATGTAACTGTCATAATCAACATGACTCCTAAGATCCCGTGTATGATGAGTAACTCTTGGGAGCATAGTATCATATGGAATCCGCTATATGGTAAGAGAAACATGTGCCTATGTTCACTGTGGAACATGGTGAGTTGTCTATAACACTAGCTTATGACGTGGTACAATAGATAATGGTTGTCGTGAGTCTTGAATAACACTTTGATGTAATGGGCATTGAAGCACTAATCATCTAGGAAAATCAACTACTTTCCTCTGAATTGTCTGCAAAGAATGAACTTGGATAGGTGGGCAATTGACTTCGTAGAACGAACTTGAATAGGTTGAATAATTGATTGCGGTGGTGGTGTCGGTGGAGGAGGAAATGCCTTAGGGTGAATAGGATACCTATATGGAATACTTAAAATTGTGACCACCCTACTGCCATGTATATACTTAACACATCTATGTATTGAAGATGGCACTGCACGGAGCTTTTGTTTCAAAGGGTGTCCTAACAGCATGTCAAATACCCACGTATTTGGTAAAACTAAGAATAAAGTAGAAACCACTGTAGGGCCTACCTTAAGTGGTAGCACATTATGCCCAAGAGGGTTCTATTTCTTGTCATCAAATCCTTTGACTATTCTTGTTGTATCCATCAAATACTTGTGTATATCTAAGAGTATGAAGAAGTGTCATTGTACAAATTTTCACTTAAACCATTGAACCATTGTTTACCATGACATTATGTATAGGCTGCAAATCAATGTATGCTCATATAAATAATGATATATAAGGAGGATCATCATCCAAAATTTTGCTGTCATCAAATATAATTGTAGATTGTACAAATATGCTTGTAAATGCACCAATAATACCATCCAATGGGTGATTATATGTCAAAGGAGGAGGATGTGCATTGTATGTCATATGCACCTTAGAAGTATCCTTAATTTTTGTTGTTGCATGATTTTGAAATAAATCAGAAAAGATTTTCAACTTTGCATTCTCATTTGGTTGTGGTCTTGAATCATTCGTAGGTGTGCTAAACTCAATAATGTTGTCATCAATGAGATGCATAATCTTATGTCTTAACCCAAAACATCTATCTGTAGAATGCCCTTTGCATCTATGGTAGTTACAATATTCATTACTTTCATGTCCCTTAGGTAGAGGGAGAGATATAAGGTTGCACTCAAGTAACTTCTATACAAGCTTATAATGAGGTTCATGTAATCGTGAAAATTTCCTCCTTTGTTGATTGAATAAGATAAGTCGATTAGTAGGCTATAACACTGCATTAAAATTGTTTTTATCTCGTTTTTAGTATCATTCATTTTGACCTTGTAACTTGGTTTGCTTTGAAACTTTATAGTTGAAGTAGTTGTAGCATTAGGCACATATTTGAGCTTATTCAAAGTGATAAGCTTAACTTCTTGATCTCTAACTGTATGACATAACTCATTCAATGATTTGAATCTCTTGAACATAATAGACTCATAGAGAGGGGTAACCAAATTTTTCTTAAATATATCTTGTAACTCATTATCGGCCATAGGATTTGTCATCTTAGAAAGCATGGCCTTGTACTGAAGCACAATCACTAATTGGTTCATTGGAATCCTGCTTAAGTTTTGCAATTTGAGCATAGGACATTTTTTTCACTAATACTAATGAAGAAATGTGCTAGAAACTGATCAACTAACGGATTGAATGCTTTCACTGATTGGAATGAGAGGTCATAGAACCAATGCAAAGCATAGTCCTTAAGACTTCACACAAATAACTTAGTCAGCAACTTGTCATTGGAGGCTGAAAGACTCTTAGGTGTTGCTCTGGGTCACCTTTGCCATCATATAATGTAAGCTTAGGAGCTATGAAGCCTATTGATAAGAGAGAAGTTGAAATCTCTTAGGCTAATGGATTATAAAACAAAGCATGAGAATCAATTGAATGACTTGCTCCAGAAGTACCTTGCTCTAATGATATCTTAGCATGTAGATCTATAACAATTTGCATGAGAGTTTGTGCAGTAGGTGTGGGTGATGATGTCAAATGAGTAGCAATCGTAGAATGTACATAGGTTGGTTGTGTAGGGATAGGTATCAAAATCTAAGGGAAACCTCGTGTTTCCCCCGACACTGTGGGTGGGTATCAGATGTGTAGCCAAAGGTATAAACATAGGAATAATAGCAGTAGTAGTCTAAACGTCTGGTGGAATTAGTACTTTCGAAAGGTATATTAGTATCAATGAAGGGCTCATGTTGTTTTTCCTTGGATGTGACAACCTTAACAAGTTTTTTACGCTCATCTCTTCTTACATACAACAATGCATCTGCATTTGTGGGTTCATTCTAAGATATTGATTTAATTCCCATTCATCTATGCGATCAAATCTATCAGGAAAGTCTACATATTTGTTTCCTTTATTAGCATCCATAGTACTTGTTTGTTCCATTATGATTATGTGGGAAAATAAAAAAGTCAAGTATGAAATCAAATTTAAATTCAAAAATCTGAAACCCTTGAATGAAAGATGAAATGCTAAGGGAAACCTATGGTTTTTCTATGTTCTAGACAAAAAGCGGGTTCACGAATATGTTTCACCTTATTTTTGATTTAGTTATCTAAATAAGTAGAAAACTTCAAACTATTTAGATTGTATGATATATTACAATAAAACATTGATTTGAATGCTAAAGCAAAATATGATTGAACAATTGCACTTACTGTTTATGGAAAGTACTAAGGGGATTTAGATAATTAGTGTGTTACTGTTCTGTGCAGGTCTAAGACTGAATGCAGGTACCTGGAAATAATGAAAATTGGATTAGAAGTTGCTCGGATCAGTGACATGAATGTCTAAATCTGCTTGGATGAGTTTGCTAGCATCTAGACACTATCATCTAGTGCAGGAATCTGATATTGCCAATTATGTCTTGTGAAGATATGCCTCATTGTTTTGGCACAGGTTGCTGTACCTACTTGAAAATTGTTTGCTTGTGCGAAATCATGTGCTTGGTGTGTGCAAATCTAGAAACTTGTCTCCTCTTCAAGACCGTAGCTCCACTTTTGACACTAGGTTTAGGTTGCAAAAGGGAAAGAATGTGGGTTGATTTGACCTCAACTACTTCCCAATGAATGTATGAACATTGGCTACATATCCAATACTCCAAAGAGGGAAGTCAAACCACATGTAGTTCTCCTCGTTAGGTATATGTGTGCAATGGTGCTCCTTTTATGAATGCAACTTGTAATCTAACTTTCGTCACTTGACAATGGCAAACTTGGCTTGGCGTAGGTGCTTTAGACTTGGTTAGGGTTAGCTCCTTGTGACTGATTGCTGAATTGGCAAGTTTAGGGTGGTTCCTTCGAATGTTCAAAAGTGTATAGATATATCTCTGACGAGTGCTAGATGATTAAATAGGCTTAGATTTATAGTGTGTTTATATGGGACTTTTTGAGTAATTTCTCATGCCATTAACATGCGAAATGTCTGAGCTGGCCTATAAAGATGATTTGAATTTGAAAAGTGACCGATGCGTGGCATGGGGACAGGTTTGCCAAGTTTGGACACCTCCAAAATTCTACAATGTCTAAGTCTGACGGCTTTGTCCAAAAGACAACAATACTAATTTGGTGATTTGGAGATTGAGTATGATAATGAATAGAATAGGCACAAAGTAGGGAATTTCTGTAAGTGATTGATGGCATATTGGGAAGATTGGACCCATAGAAAGCATATGGATAGTAGAGAAGGGTGTGCAAGAGCCATATGTATACACACAAGGCATGTAAGGCGAAGGTAGGTGAAGTCTGATATTGCCAAGTGTCTAATACCAGATTTTAGTGTCTAACAATTTTTTGTACTTATTTTGAAGGCTAAGCAAGAAGATGGGCTAGAAATTTCTGAAATTGATTGTGCTAACAAGAAATTGAAAGATTTTAATGAGTTATTGCATTCTTTTAAGAAGTTTTTCAAACTCCTTAAAGGTTTGCCTCTAAAAAGAGAAGTACAACACGAGATTCAATATTTGCTCAAATTTTTTTTATTCAACATTGGTTTGTATAGGAAATCAATTTTAAAGAGTAATGAAATGACACAACACTTTCAAGAGTTGTTAGAGAAAGGGGTCCTACACCCAAGTACTTCACCATGTGCATAGATCATAGAGCCTTTAACAAGATCACAATCAAGAATAGATATCCACTCACGCATATTGATGACATCTTTGACCAACATTAGCATGCCAAATACCACAATGTTGGATATCAAATCTAGGTACTATCAAATTTGTATGGAGGAGGATGTATGGAAGAAAAACTTTAAAATTAAACAAGGTCTATGTCATGTCCCCCTTTTCAACATGAATCATGAAGACCCTTAGATTAATTTGTTTCCCAATAAGCTAAGTGGCAAATGGAGAGAAAAGGGGAAACATGGGTCTTATTGGCTCTTTTCAAAAAGATACTTTATGTTTTCTTATTTCACTTGAAGAGGGGACCTTTGAGGGTCACGAATCCTTAAGTGATCTAATAAAAGATTATAAGGAAAAGATCTTTTAAAATTTGAATCACTTTCCCTCCCCTTTTGGGTGCCACACTTTGGGAAGGTGATAAAAGTCAAAGGAGGAATCATTTGTAGAGGTTCATGCTTTTTTGGGATAATTGTTTTTCTTGAAGTCTAAGCACGAAAAGTTAGACTTGTGCCTTGAGGACGAAAACCCTTCAAAGTAGCTGAAACAAGGATGGAAACTCTTGATTTGAGTTGTGAACAACTTTGGAAAGAGGTTGCATAGAGCTTCAATTTGCAAAATAAGGGTGTTTTCAACACCAAGTGGATAATTGCAGGTGGGTGAATCACTTGGAGGGCTGAGCAAGTGGTTTTAGAGGCTTTTTTAGGGCAACGAACATCTTCTTTGAAGGCTGCGTGTACTTTCAGGGGCAGCGAACCCTCTCCTAGGGTTGGTGACTCACCTAGGAGGCTTGTTGAGCCTTGTTATGTGTGTGGATCAGCCACACAAACATTCAGTATTTTTCTAATATTTTTCTAGTATTAAACATTGCTAAAAATCAGTTTTTTGATTGATTTCTTTGGCTATAAAATTGGATTATTTTCTGCTAATTTTGGGACCCTTGAATATTCTTTTTTTGATGCTATTTTGAGGCATTTACAGCAGTATTAAATCTTGTTCAGTTTGCCTAGGGTTTGATTAATTCTGAAAATTATTATTTCATTGGGGTTTATTGCACAATCCTTTGTTTAGCATTTCAGCCCTAAAAAGGGACATTTCAGTGGTATAAAAACCAATTTCTTGGCCAGCTGTGGAATAAACGATGGTTTCATGTCAAACAATGACATGGATAGGGTTCGGCTTGAGAGGTTATCTCGAGTGCAAGAACAAATGAAAGAAGTGATGGGTGAATTCCTTTAAATAGTGAAGGATATGAAGGGAGACAAAGCATAGGTTTTGACAAGCAACACCAGGGATACATGTATGGGATCCACACCAAAATCCAAGGTTCTTCAAGGGGAAGAAACTTCATGGAAAGGGAAGGAACAACCTTTCTATAAATCTAAATCATTGGCAACATATGGAGAATACATGACAAATCGCTCTCCTTTTAGGAAAGAGATGAGTTTCAATGGATTTATGACTTGGAAAAACGGTAGAGGAGGCTCCAACAGGGGGTGGGACAGCGACATGGATTGGCATGAGGAGATTGGGAAGGTTACTCTACCCACTTTTGATGGTTCTACAAATAATACAGTTAGGGCTTGGATTATGAAGGTGGGCATGTATTTTTCATTGCATCAAATCAGAGAAGACGATTTGAAATTGATCATCTTACATTTGGAAGGAGCTGCCCATGAATGGTGGCATCAAGGGTTGTTAATCCTAAGGCACAACATCATTAAAACTTATGGCAAATTCCTTATAAAAATCTTTGATAGGTTGTTAGGGCTTGGATTAGGAAGGTGGGCATGTATTTTTCATTGCATCAAATCAGAGAAGACGATTTGAAATTGATCATCTTACATTTGGAAGGAGCTGCCCATGAATGGTGGCATCAAGGGTTGTTAATCCTAAGGCACAACATCATTAAAACTTATGGCAAATTCCTTATAAAAATCATTGATAGGTTTGATAGGGCAGATTTAGAATTGCACATCCAAAATTTGGCACATTTGCAACAAGGACACTCATTGGGAGAGTACATTGCAAAATTTCAAAGGATATCAACCTTGGTGAAGGACATTTCAGAAAATAGACTTATAACTTCGTTCATTGAAGGGTTAGCTAAATCCCTTAAGGGATTAGTCAAAACTTTTAGCCCTCCTTCCCTACAAATGGCCATAAAAAGGGCCCTAGATTTTGAACATGCAGCACTTATAGTGCAAAATCAGCCCCTTGAAAGGCAGAAAAGCAGCACCTTACATCTTGTGGAGCATGGGGAAGAAATAAGGTCAAGGCAGTCTAGAATGACAAGTCCAAAAATGGGAAAATCAGACCTTCATAAGCAGAAAAACGAGTGTTTCCAGCAAGGGGAAAGGCACCCAAAGGAGCTGCAAACAAATTCTGATTTTTTTCAACACCAAAGGAAGGGTTTCCAGCCAAAGGAAAGACCCTCAGAAGGGCTGAAAACAAATAACAACAATGTTGAAAGGACCAAAAACAGCTCCAAATCAGAAAGAGCAAGCTACAAACAAAGAAGGAAGCATGATTGGCACCTTGGCCACCATAACCGGAATTCCAAATTGCCATCCCTTTAAGGTAAAAGGAGTTTTGCAAGGCAAGAAGGTCACTATACTCATAGATAGTGGGGCTACATATAATTTCGTAGATGAGAAGTTGGCTGCAATGTGTGACTTAAAAACTACATTTTTTGAAGGGTTCAATGTGACATTAGGAGATGGATTTTCTCTTCCTTGCCACCATAAGATTGCAGAATTGAAACTCACCTTGGGGAAGCATAAAGTACAAGGAGATTTCCATATGATTGACATAGGAGAGATTGATGTGGTATTAGGGGTACAATGGTTGCACTCCCTTGGGGAATACACTCAAAATCTTCAAACTATAAAGCTGAAATTCAAAACAGCAGGTAAGAAGGTGGTAATTCAAGGATTGAGCAATTGGGGACCCATGGTAGTGACTTCAAAAAGGATGGACAGAACTTTCAACAAAGGGCAAGTTGTGTGAGTAGCCAAATGTTTTGTTAAAGACATGAATGTTGATTTAGGGCAACCACCTATTCATAAGGATGTACAATTCCTTCTTGACAAGCATGCCAAAGTTTTTGGTGACATCCCTCATAGGCTGCCTCCGGAGAGAGGATTTGAGCACATCATTGAGTTGGACCAAGGTACCAAAGCAGTGATCACTACACCCTACTGCCGCCCAAGAATTTTCAAGGAAGAAATAGAGAAAGGTATTCATGAACTTGATATGGGCCACATAAGGCCTAGATTCAGCCCCTTTGCTTCTTTAGTGGTGCTTGTGAAGAAGAAAGATGGGACCATGAGAATGTGCATTGATTACAGGGTGTTGAATAAGAAGACAATTAAGAATAGGTACCCATACTTAGGATTGATGAGCTCCGTGGATAAGTTTTCTTCTCCAAGATTGATTTGAAAACAGGGTACCACCAAATCCGGGTTAGAGATGATGTATAAAAAACCACCTTTAGATGTCATTATGGGAACTATGAATTTTTGGTTTTGCCTGTCGGATTAACTCCTGCCACATTCCAATCTTGCATGAATCATATATTCATGCAATACCCGAGGAAATTTGTTTTGATCTTCTTTGATGACATTCTTGTATATAGCAAGACATGGGAAGAGCACTTACAACACTTGGACACGGTTTTAGAAGTGTAGGAACAACAAACTCTCTTTGCAAAAAAATCAAAATGTGAGTTTGCTACTTCTGAAATTTTATATTTGAGACATGTGATCAACTCCCAAGGGGTCCATGTGGACCAAAAAAAAATTCAAGCCATCTTGGATTGGCCACCACCTCCTAATATTAAGTAGTGGAGAGGATTCTTGGGATTATGTAGCTACTATTGGAGCTTTGTGAAGGGTTTCTCTCAGCGTGCTGCCCCCCTGACAGATTTGACAAAGAAAGGTGCTTTCAGATGGTCCAAAACAACCTTGGAAGTATTTGAAAAACTCAAAGAAATCATGAGTTCTTGCCTAGTGCTTGCTGTTCCGGATTTCACTATTCTATTTGTATTGGAATGTGATGCTTTAGGGGAAGGTATAGGGGCTGTCCTAATGCAAAAAGGACACCCAATTGCTTTTGAAAGCAGAAAACTCAAGGAAATTGAGAAAATTCTCAATTTATGATAAAGAGATGTTGGCCATTATACATGCTTTGGTTGAATTTCATCAATTCTTGATTTGTGAAAAGTTTTTTGTGAAAACCGATCACAATAGTTTGAAATTTTTTCTCACATAAGCTGATTTGAATGATTGACAACAAAAATGGTTAAGCAAATTGCAATCTTATGATTTTGACATTAAGTATGTGAAGGGAAAAAATAATGTAGTGGCTAATGTGTTCTCTAGAAAGCCTATTTTGTGTGCTCTAAGTGAAATTACAGCAAATTGGAAGGCTATCCTAATTGTTGAATATGTTAAGGATGCTTTAACTACATCTGTGATGGAAGGAAATATGAATGATGAGAGGTATGCAGTTGTGGATGGGCTGATTTTGTACAAAAATAGAATTTTGTTGTCACCTAAATCCAAGTTTAAGGCGCAAATACTAAGGGCTGTACATGATTCACCTATGGTGGGACTATTGTCAACCTGGGTTTGCACCTTGAATCGAAGACGTGCTGAAATGGCTAATCCACTCTCCAGTTGAAATAATGAGATCTTCTCATGAGGGTGGGTGCCTCAGTGGTCAGAAGAACCTCTAGAGAAGGTTGGTTGTTGTAAGATGTATCAATGAGGATCTCTACTCTGCGCTGCGGACTACCATGGAAAAGGGAGAAAGAAACTTGAAGGGGAAATCCTATCTAATGAAGGTGATACACCAAAATGTTGATCCACCCTACTTGAAACTTTGAACACTGAATCAAACAAGGGAAAAGGAAGACCTTTGATTTCAATTGATCACTATGCATAAGGATTTTATGAGAAGGTTCGATCCAATGACAAAACGTGAGGGAAAGCGATGGAGAGAGGTTTGATACAAGATAGTATGCAACCACCTAACATCCACTTTCAACAAAAGACATAAAATACTGAACATGACCTGCATAACATGATGAGCTAGCAACTAGGTACAAATTAGAATTTGGGAAGGGAGAGAAATCTACCATGTATGCAAATTGCTGAATGAATGTACACTATGCCAGCACTTGAAATCTGAAAGTACAATCCTTCTATTGATTAAAGAGGTTACACGACTCATCAATGGTAGAGTCTAGGCTTACCAAGAGGGATGATTTTACAACGCTGAAAAGCCATTAATATAGAAAATTAAAAAAAGCCAAGAGATTGGCATTGGAAATAGGAGAGGAAGTTAACTCTTCATTAACCCAAGTCCAAATTGCGTTGCATGAGTCTTCCAAAATTGTCTTTCCTTGGCATATACCTGGCTGTCTTGCATGAAGAATCCTTGGCGTTGAAAAAGAAGAAGATGAAGACAAGCTTTTGATGCATGAAATCTACGAATAGATGTCTTGACTTGAAAACCAGTCAACTCCAAAACAAGAATAGTCAAATCCACTCGAACTGTTAGAACGTTTGAAAGTCTCCCCTTTGCATGAAATCAATGCAAATGTCAAATTAAGAATTACATTTGAACCGTTGGAACGTTTCAAGCTTTGAAACAAACAAGAGTGCTTGCATGGAATTTTTGGTTGTTTGAAATGTTCAATGCTTTGCCCGTTCATCATGCAAGACAACTCTATTTTCAAAACTGAAGCATGCTTGCTTTCTTAAACATGTTCACTTCGTTGGAGTCACTCACGTTAGTCTGTGCTTGATCTTTGTTTATCCTGCCTTTGTCTTTGTTCTGCATTTGTTTTATTCACTGTTCGTGCTTATGTCCATGCTCAATTCTGCTTTAATCTTTGCTCATGCCTCTATTTTTGTGTTTGTCTTACTTCTTGTTCAGTTCTGGCTCAATCCTGTTTGTGCTTACGTCTCTATTGATGCTATTGATCATGCTCAGTTCACTTCGTGTTTTCTCTTTCTCGGGCTTGGCATTTCCTTTTCTCTTTTTTGGTGTTTGCTTACGCCCTTGTCTTTTCTATCGGGCTTTTTGTCCCTCTCGAATTCCTTCAGACAAAAAGTTCAAAGGAATTCCTTTCGTTGCCAATTTTTCCGAATTTATTCTTTTAGGCTCTTATGTCTTGCCTTTTGGTTTTCTTCGGACTTTTGTTGACTTCATATTCCCGCGGATTCCCTGTTTGACAATTATTTCGAAGGATTTCCTCCCTTAAATTTTCCTATTTCCTTCTTTGCCTTTGTTTTTTATTTTATTCGGGTTTTTATCCTCCCGAATTCCTTCGGACAAAAAGTCCGAAGGAATTCGTCTCCTTTGGCTATCTTTCCCCGAAGGGCAAGTGCCCTTTGGGAATTTTACTTTTGTCCTTCGCTTTATGGAGGTGCCCTCTGCAAGGGCTTCTGCTTCCCAAAAATGCCCTTCAAAACTTTTGAAAGGGTCCTGTCACCGACCAAGTGCCCTCCGTAAGGGTAAGGTTCTTCCAGAAGTACCCCTTGAAAGAATGGAAAAGGTGCACTTCACCCACTAAGTGCCCTCTGCAAGGGCAGGTGTCCTTCGAAAAAATGGATTTTGTCCTTTAGAACTTTTGCCAAGGTCTTCTTCGTGCTTGAAGTGTCCCCTGCAAGGGCACATACCCTTCGGGGAAATTGTAAACGCCCCTACGCAACGCCAGATGTCCTTCGCAAGGGCTATTCTCCTTAAAACATACCTTTCGAAAGAATTGTAAAGGCCACCTCGTTGCATAAGTGCCCCACGCAAGGGCAGTTGCCCTTCGAGCTTTTTGAAGGGCACCCAGGGTTTTTGAAATTGTCCTTCAAATGAATTGTCTTGACTTGAAAACCATAAAGTGAACCAACCCGAAGGGTACATATCCTTCGGGACTTTTGAATTGGACTTTCCCGAAGGGTAAGTGCCCTTCGGGTCTTCTCAACCGTGCTTTTCCCTTTTTCTTTCGGACAAAAAGTCTGAAGAAAATAAACTTTGAACAATTGCCACTTAGTCATTTTTTCGGACTTTTACATAGTCCTTTGAGAGCTCTTTCTCTCGGACAAAATGTCCGAAGAAATAGTCCACCTCTTATAGCCCAAAAAAATTCCTTGGGAAGACAAAATAAATAAACTTACAGCTTGTATGTCTTGGCTGTATTTGCACATTTGGCTGTAATCAAACAAGCTCCTTGGAAACCTCTGAATGACTAAAATTCCCTTGGCTGTAAATGGCCACTTGGGTGGCTGTAAATGCTCATTTAAGGACCCCAAAACTGATTCACAAGACAAACTTGGCACCATAGCAAAGTTTCGAATAGTAGGGGTGACAATTTGCCCTGTGGGGGGCAAAATTGTCAACATGGACATCAAGGGTATTTTAAGACCTACAAAGAGATAAGAGAGATTCTATTGGCAGAGTGTAAAGAGAGGTAGTTCAATATGTTAGGGAATGCTTTGTTTGTCAACATAACTATTGACAATTCTTCCACAAGTCAGATTGTCTCTTGCTATTTAGAAAGTTCACATCTCTAGCCAAGGAAGAATACATTGTTTTCCTTGACCAAAATAGGTCATTTCTACGGACTCTGCAGGTTTTCTATGGACTCTGCAGGTCATTTCTACTGACTCTTCTGACACTTAGGCAAAAAAAGGGCCTTTGCAAATTTTTCTAAATGCAATTTTTAGAGGTCAAATAGCCCTTGCGGAGGGCAGAAAAGATAGAGCCGATGAGAAAATCCGAAAAGCTTCGGAAAAGTTAAGGGGCGAAGGTAAAAAAGATGAATTCTTTCGGACAAAAAGTCCGAGGAAATTCGGAAGACCACAGACAAAGAAAGTCCGCAAAAGGCAAGCCAAAGATTAATGTGGAAGAGGTAGTTTCAAGAATTCCGAAGGGCAGGGTACCCTTCGGAAGGGTCACTTTCAATATTCTCGAAGGGTACCTACCCTTCGGGTAGGCACAAGACCAAATTAGACATCGTTGCAAAAAACCCGGGTGCCCTCCAATTTTTTCGAAGGGCACAGGCGGAGGACACTTGGTCGGTGCCGAAGGGCACTTGGTCGGCGGAAGGGCACGTTTGAAATCCCGAAGGGCACATTTCGGAAGGAAATGCAAGGTAAGGAATCCTTCGGACTTTTTGTCCGAAGGAATTCGGAAATATATATATAGAGAAGACCAAGGACCTTTCAAAGAGCAAAGACAAAACAGATGAATTCTTTCGGACTTTTGTCCGAAGGAATTCCTTTGGACAAAAAGTTCGAAGAAATTCGGAAGCTTGCACAAGACACAAGTTTGAAGACAAAAGCCGACGGCAAAAGACAAGAAAAGGAACAAAGACAATGAGTTCTTTCAGACTTTTTGTCCGAAGGAATTCCTTCGGACAAAAAGTCCGAAGAAATTCCTTCGGACAAAAAGTCCGAAGAAATTAGGACAAAGGCCCGTAAAATAAATCCGACAGAAGAAATCCCAAGGAAATTCAAAAAATAGCAAAGACAAAGAGCCGACAGAAGAAATCAAAAGGGCTTCGGAAAAGTTAAAGGGCGAAGGAAGAAGAGATATCCTTCGGACTTTTTGTCCAAAGGAATTCCTTCGGACAAATAGTCCGAGGAAATTCTGAAGGCCACAAAAGCAAAGTCCGAAGAAAAGCGAAAAAATAAGACTAAGGCGAGACAGAAGTCCGAAGAGAGACGCGGGAAATAAAGTCCGAAGGAAGCAGGAATTATATACAGAGAAGTCCGAAATAAGAAAACTAAGGGTGACGTCCCGCAGGTCGTCAAATTTTGACTGCAGGAAGTAACCGTTGGAACAGAGATAAAGCCAAAATTCCGAAAGAAAAGGCCGAACAGGTAAAAATATAGACAAATACATCCGAATATAGAGTCCCGCCAGAAATAGATACGAACAAAAGACCAGAATAGAATGAAATACATGCAAACATTGGAGCTATTTTCGAACATCGAAGCTATTTTTGAATAAACGGTCAAAGCTTCAGTTGACTGATTATTAAAGAACTGTTCGTCTCCATTCAGCCCATACATCCGAAGATCTAATCCAGCTTCAGCAGGAGTTTCGATTTCGAACGACGAGTTGACTATCCCAGATTTAGAGTTAACTAATTGATTAAAACGCTGCTTCACTAGAAGCTTTCCATGCAAAGGAAAATGATCTCTTCGTCCAAATCAGCTTAAATAACTGTTAACTCAGTTTTCAAACGCTACAACCCGGCAATCAAACAATTCACATGGAGTTCTAAATTTAACATTTGGGTAGATTTCCATGCAAAAAGATGTGGCCAGTTCATAACAAAGATAAGTGCGCTTCATCAAACAAAGAAGCTTCATGCAAGGACAAAAGGGAAAATATATTTTATTGAAAGGCCAAGTAAAGCCTTGAGTTAACCAAAGTGAATCTTCTCTTCAAGTTTTCTATGCCAATCTTTGGCCTCTTGTAATTTTCTATATAATGGCTTTCAGCGTTGATTAAAATCATCCAATCTCTCTTGGTTAGACCAGACTCTACCAGTGGTGAGTTGTGTAACCTCTTCGATCAATAAGGACTGTACTTCAGATTTCAAGCATTGGCATAGTGTATATTTCTTCAGCAGTTTGCATAAGTGGTAGAGTTCTCTCCCTTCCCAAATTCTGTTTCATACCTAGTTATATTATCCCTTTGCAGGTCATGTTAAAGTGTTATTTATTGTCCTTTGGCTGAAACTTTAAGTGGATGTTAGGTGGCCGCAAAGTGTCTTTTATCAGACCTCTCTCCATCGTTTTCCCTCAGGTTTTAGTTATTAGATCGAACCTCTGCATGAAATACTTATGCATAAGTGATTAATTGAAGTCTAAGGTCTTCCTTCTCCCTTGTTCGTTCAGTGGTCAAGGTTCCAAATTGAGTGGATCAAAATCTTGGTGTATCACCCTCTTTAGGTAGGATTTCCCCTTCAAGTTTTTTCTTTCTCCCTTTTCCACGGTAGTCAACAGCGTAGAGTAGAAGTCCAAATTGATACATCATACAGGAACTAGCCTTCTCCGAAGGTTCTTCTCACTGTTGAGGCACCCACCCTCATGAGAAGATCCCATTGTTTCAGCCGGATAGAGGATTGGCCGTCTCGTGCACGTCTTCGAATCAGGGTGCAGCTCCAGGTTGACAACAATAACATATGAGAGCACACATTTCCAGTTGGTCTTCTACAACCTCTACCCATTCCTCATCAAAAATGGGAGAGCATTTCTATGGATTTCATCACTGGGATACCCATGACACAAGTTAAAAATTCCATATAGGTTGTGGGTGATAGACTCACCAAATTTGCTCATTTATTTGCATTACCAGTCATTCCCATGCTCCTATGGTGGCTGATTTTTTCTTGGAGGAAGTGTTTAAACTTCCTGGGTTGCCAAAAAACATTGTAAGTGACAAGGATGATAGATTTATGAGCCTCTTTTGGCAAGAGCTCTTCCATTTGGTTGGCACCAAATTGACCTCAAGTATTAGCTAGCATTCCCAAACAAATGGGCAATCCGAAATTGTGAATAAATGGGTGGAAGGATGTCTTCGGATTTATGTTTCGAGGCATCAAAAGGTATGGAATAAATTGCTGTACATGTGTAATGACCCTACCAAGAAAATTTGTCCAAAACTTGCAATGTTTTCGATTTCTTAACTGATAGACATTTCGTCAAACAATTTTATAGAAAGTTCACCACACAATATTTTTTGAATAAACTGTGCAATATCAGCTGCAACTACGATTTATAATCTTTCACCGAATTCATAGGCCTTATATCATGCAATTTCACATAGTACACAATCTATTATGAAGTATTTTCTGAATGCAAGTGTTCAGAATAGTTGAAACTATAATTCTAGATCATGTTGTCAT
This sequence comes from Torreya grandis, assembly GCA_037957365.1. Taxonomy (NCBI): domain Eukaryota; kingdom Viridiplantae; phylum Streptophyta; class Pinopsida; order Cupressales; family Taxaceae; genus Torreya; species Torreya grandis. Next base: position 515,509 of record JARHVA010005595.1, on the reverse strand, counting down.
CATGATATTCAAAGAACTCAAAGACATTATGTCAAACAATTGACACCTTATTGAGTTGAAAATGATTACAATGAATAATAGAGATTGCTGTTCTAGAAAATCATAAGTACATACATGCAGAATATTTGATTTCTAACCTCTACAATGGACTGGAAGTGTTTGCTCAAGTGTTGCGCTGATATGAGGATATGAGCAACAATACCAAACCCTTATCCAATTCCAAAAAACCTTCCAAACAGCAGTATGAACAACAAGTATGAATAAGTAGATGGGCAACCAACTCCAAGTCACTAGAAAATGCTCCAAATAGAGCTGCGTCTACACTTTGATACGCTGCAACTTACTTCACTGAAGGCTTCCAAAGCCTTTATCCACACAATCCTAATGACAATATATGTTGGAAGTGCGTAGCAATGGTAGGGTTTAAAATTCTCACAAAACTCAAAAATAATTGCTTGAAAATCCCCAAATGAATTTAACTTCAGCACAAATCGCAACTGGAAATATATTCTTCCTTCAGCACAAAATATCAAACCAAAACATTCAACTCACTTGTGAATCCTGGATGAATCCACCTCTAAATCCATTTTTGCACAAACCGTGACCCTAAATGAATCACATCGTATTGGCTAGGGAGGATCTTTCATCACCGAAACCAATTTTACTCTAGGGTTTCGTCTAAGGTAAAAGAGATGAACAACGTTCAACCTCACAGAGAAAACAAAGTTTCATAAAATATTCAACATATCCGATAATGAGTCCCAACACCTTTTATAGCTTTTTGGAGGGAATTATGTAATTTAAAAATATAATAATTCACTTTTTACCCTCACAAAGACCTCTTTGAAATAATAACATTTCACATGCAAAGGCTCCTTATCTAAGTGTCCAACATTTTAGAACACTTAATCACCTTTCCAATGAGCTATTACACTAAGTTATCCATTTAATTATTTCTCAACATTAGAAACATTAGTGAAATAATAATTAATAACTCAATAACTCACCCAAGTTGCGGAAAGCATTGACACGACATCGAAATCAAACTTTGATCACACCAAGATGATATTGGAAATGTAGGAGGATGATTGGAGCTAACCAGATGACTTACTAAAAATAGACTTCTTTTCCAAGACGTTTGGAGAAGCCACTAAAATTTGGAATTCACTTCTGAAAGTGACATACTAATCCATACTACTTACTGAGCTCATTGCCACAAAAAGATACCAAGAAAAACTGAACCTGTGCTCTCCAAGATCTTTGGAGTCCTCTTACCATTGCCAATTAGCCTACGAGAACTCAAGAAATTGGCTAACGGTCACCAAATTGACTAGCCCTGAGAAGGGAACATTACAGTCCTCCCTTCCCAAAGATTGCTTGTCCTCGAGCAATCACACTTAACACTGAATGATCCTAGATAAACCAAATGAAATTCCAGGATCCCAAATCAATCTAGGAGGTTTGTGAGTCCTCTTGATTGATATGTCATGCTGCATCACACTTGGAAAATCAATCTTTTGCAAGGATTCAACAAACTCTTTGAAAATCTACTTGGCTCTACCATGCTTCCATTGCACTACTTTGATATAAACTGGAAGATCTGTGAAAACGCTCACTATTTCCATTGGTTGAATCTCTGAATGATGGTCATAAACATGCAGAAGTCTGTTGCCCTGAATAAGCTCCAAAGATAACCCATTAAGATCCACAACACATTCCTTTGCAAATTGATCTTTGTTAATGATGTTAAAGGCTATCCCTTCCAAATAGGGATATAAAACAATAGTATTAGTGAAAATGTTCTCTATTTTCTTTTTTTGTATCCCAAAATAATGAATCAGGGTGAAATACTCACAAAATCTGGATTCTTTTTGTGTAGAAGGAAGCATCTCATACCAAAGTGTTCTATGAAATCTTTTATCTATCCCAATCTTATGAGTCATCAAAAACATGACATGTGGGCTGGAAGCAAAAAGATGAGCATACCACAACAAGCTACAAGTGTGAACTTTCCATTTTGAATTTAGCAATGTGAACAAGCAGTGCCCTGAATCCCATACTTTGTTATTTTCACCATTTGTCTCTTGAATCAAGAAGTTTCTCAAAAATTAGGTTATCAAAAGATAAGTTTGCATCCAAAATAAATGTATCATCATGAAAAATTTGCCTTTCTAGCCCAATGAGATTGCACTCTTGATATTTTTCCCAAGTGCTGCCATCATGTTGAAAACCACATTCATTACCTGATATATCATCATTCTTATAGCTGAAAATTGCACCATGATCCCATAACCTGTTGTCACAAGTTGTATCACTAGACTGATGAAATGTCTCATCATCCATCACAAAAAGAGGATTATCAAATGATAACTCTGCATCCATGTCAAAAAATGGGTTACCAACAAATTGGCAGTTATCTCCGTGCCGTTGTTTAGAACAATCTTCTTGCTGTCCCAAGAAATGTTTTGTAGTAGCAAGCTGATCTTTTATCTCCCATAGTGCCATTTGCGTGCTCTCTAACGAATCCTTTGTTGATTTGAGCTCATAGGTAAGCTCATTAACCTCTTGCTCCTTTTCTTTGAGTGCGCCAAGGGTCACTTCTACAAACTAGATGGCATGATCCCTGTCTCTAAGTAATTGCAAGCATTCTAATTTCATTAGTTCCAATTCATTTTTGATTGTGTGCATATGTGTTAGAGTGGCACCTCCTTCAATGCCTTTTTTCCTCTCCTCAATTTGGGCCTTCTAAATGAGGTCTTCAATAAATTTGTGTGTGCTATCAAATCTTGTCAACACTTGCACCACTTTCTCATTCGTAACTAAAAATTGATTTTGCAATTCTTGAGGCCTTTGTTCAAACTCATCAAAGTAGTTTTGTTCACCACACAACAAAATTTCTGAATTGCCTTCATTTGTAGGAACAATAGTACCATCATAATCAGCTACCCTGATAATTGATGCTTTGCAAACATGATGAGTAGATGGTAGGACAACGCTATGCTTAAGTAATGGGTCATTAAGAAATTCCATACCTTCATATGGCTTATTAATAGTTGTTGATTTAGCAAACTCCAAATCAACATATCCTTCAATCTCAACATTGTCATGAAGACTCATGTACTCGTCTTCACTTGCGGATGCACATTCAAATTCAGCTTCATCATCATCTTCAGCTAAGACATTCTCTTAATGTGCATTTTGAAGTTCCACTTTATTTGTACTTTGTATTGAGGCAAGTCTCTCAAACTTAGATTTGAAATCGCTGGAGTGGTTATCTTCTTTTGTTGTCACACATGTAAGATCAACACCATCATTCATTCTTGACCTTCTTATGTAGTCATAAAGGTCCTTTTTGCTTGGATGCTCTATTTCAAGTAACTTAAAAAATTCATCAAAGGAAACTTGGTCTCTGAATTTATCAGGTAATTCCTGATACTGATCAACAATTTTGGTGGCCTCTTGTTCATAGTCTATCTTTTCCTTTTGTATGCTTATCAAAGTTGTTAGGTCCTTTGATATTTCCCAAAGACTTGCAATAGTTCATTCATGGATTCTTGAAATGATTTCATATTGCTATGGTCACTTTCCTATCAAACACTTGCTGAGTACTAACCAAAACTACTAAAACTGATCATAAATAAGTGCTGATCACTTATTGGAAGCAATCTTAAAATGATCTTCTCACTGTTAACTCCACAGGTTGGCAAGATACACTGCTTTGATACCACTGTAATGTCCCTACCAAGGAAATTTGTCCAAAACTTGCAATGTTTCTAATTTCTTAACTGATAGACATTTCGTCAAACAATTTACAGAAAGTGCACCACACAATTTTTTTTGAATAAATTGTGCAATATCAGCTGCAACTACGATTTATAATCTTGTACCGAATTCATAGGCTTTATATCATGCAATTCATCATAAGGACATTTTGTCAAACACTTTGATCTGTTATGAAGTATTTTTTGAATGCAAGTGTTTAGATTAGTTGAAACTATAATTCTAGATCATAAAATCATCACAATATCAAAGAACTCATAAAGACATTATGTCAAACAGTTGGCACTTTCTTATTGAGCTAAAAAAGATTATAATGAATAATAGAGACTGCTGTTCTAGAAAATCATAAGTACATACATGCAGAATATTTGATTTCTAACCTCCACAATGGACTGTAAGTGTTTGCACAAGTGCTGAGCTGATATGAGGATATGAGCAACAATACCAAACCTTTATCCAATTCCAAAAACCCTTCTAAACAGTAGTATGAACAAGTATGAATATGTAGATGGGCAACCAACTTCAAGTCACTAGAAAATGCTCCAAATAGGGTTGCGGCTACACTTTGATAGGCTGTAGTTTACTTCAATGAAGGCTTCCAAAGCCTTTATCCACACAAAATCCCAATGACAAAATATGTTGGAAGCACCTAGCAATGATAGGGCTTAAAACCCTCATGAAACTCAAAAATAATTGCTTGCAAATCCCCAAATAAATTTAACTTCAGTTAAATCCCAATTGGAAATATATCTTCCTTCAACGCAAAATTTTAAACCAAAACATTTAGCTCACCTGTGAATCTTGGATGAATCCATCTCTAAATCTATTTCTGCACAAATCGACCTTGCATGAATCATATCGTATTGGCTAGGGAGGATCTTTCACCACCGAAACCAATCTTACCTTAGGGTTTCCTCTAAGGCGGAAGAAATGAACAACGTTCAACTTCATGGAGAAAACAAGGTTTCATAAAATATTCAACATATCCAACAATGAGCCCCAACACCTCATTTTATAGCTTTTTTGAGGGAATTATGCAATTTAAAAATATAATAATTCACTTTTTACCCTCACAAAGACCTTTTTGAAATTATAATTACATTTCACGTGCAAAAGCCCCTTATCTAAGGTCCAACATTTTAGAACACTTAATCACTTTTCGAACGAGCTATTACACTAAGTTGTCTTTTTAATTATTTCTCAACATTAGACAACATTAACGAAATCTTAATTAATAACTCACCCACATTGTGGAAAGCACTGAAATGACATCGAAATCAAACTCTGATCGCATCGAGATGATACTGGAGATGCAAGATGATGATCGGAGCTAACTAGGTGACTTACTAAAAATACACTGCTTCTCACGATGTTTGGAAAAGCCACCAAAAGTCAGAATTCACTTCTAAAAGTGACATACGGATCCATACTACCTACTGAACTCATTGCCAGAAAAAGATAACAGAAAAAACTGAACTTGTGCTCTCCAAAATCTTTGGAGTCCCTTTACCAATACCAATTAGCCTACGAGAACTCAAGAAATAGGCTAATGCTCACCAAACTGACTAGACCTGAGAAGGGAACATTACAACATGGTAGATTTTTGTTACAATGCAACATACCATATGTCAATAGGTATGCCCCCCTTCAAGGCATTGTATGGGTATGATGCTTTTTCTTTCCTTGATCTAATTTGGAGTGATAGTAGAGTGCTCGGGGCTGCTGAGTTGGTTCAACAAAGCATGGAAATTTTAGATCAGCTTAAAAATAACCTACAAGCAGCTCAAAACTAGCAGAAAATTTATTTAGATAAGCACCGAATGGAAAGACATTTTGAGGTAGGTGACATGGTTTTCCTAAGATTGCAACCTTATAGGCAATCTTCTATCAAAGAAAGTGGGGTGAAAAAGTTGAAACCACGGTTTTGTGGTCCCTACAAGATTCTAGGGAAGGTGGGAGATGTGGCTTATGAGTTGGAGCTACTGAAAAATAGTAAAAGTCACAATGTTTATGTTTCTTGTTTAAAAAGAGTACTTGGGCAGCACATTACTCCATCCATGTATTTGCCACCCCTTGATGAGGAGGGTAAGTTTTTATTCCAGATTCTATTGTGGAGACTAGAGAGAGGAGGCTTAGAAACAAGGTTAGTACTGAATATTTGGTTCGTTGGAAAGATGTACCTTTCGAAGATGTTGTTGGAAAGGGGCAGCTATCTTTTAACATCCTAGCTTGCAAATGCTTGAGGACAAGGAATCTTAGGAAGGGAGAATTGTCATGTCCCCCTTTTCAACATGAATCATGAAGACCCTTAGCTTAATTTGTTTTCCAATAAGCTAAGGGGCGAATGGAGAGAAAAGGGGAAACATGGGTCTTATTGGCTCTTTTCAAAAAGGTACTTTATGTTACTTATTTCACTTAAAGAGGGGACTTTTGAAGGTCAAGAATGCTTAAGTGATCTAATTAAAGATTATGCCACACCTGGGGAAGGCTATAAAAGTCAAAGGAGTCATCGTTTGGAGAGGTTCATGGTTTTTTGGGATAATTGTTTTTCTTGAAGTCTAAGCACGAAAAGCTATACTTATACTTTGAGGACGAAAACCTTTCAAGGTAGTTGAAACAAGAATGAAAACCCTTGATTTCAGTGTGAACAACTTCAGAAAGAGGCTGTATAAAGCGTCAATTTGCAGAATAAGGGTGTTTTTAACACCAAGTGGGCTGAGTGAGTGGTTTTAGAGGCTATCCTAAGGCAATAAACATCTTCTTTGAGCGCTATGTGCACTTTCAGGGGCAAGGAACCCTCTCCTAGGGTTGGCGACTCATCTGGGAGGCCTTGTTGAGCGTTGTTATGTGTGTGGATCAGCTACACGAACATTTAGTATTTTCTAATATTTTCCAGTATTAAACTTTGCCAAAAATCAGGTTTTTGATTGATTTATTTGGCTATAAAAATGTTTTTTTTTAATTCTAATTTTGGGACCCTTGAATATTATTTTTGATGCTATTTTGAGGCATTTACAGCATTATTAAATCTTGTTTAGTTTGCCTAGGGTTTGATTAATTCTGAAAATCATTATTTCATTGGGGTTGCACAATCCTTTGTTTAGCATTTTAGCCCTAAAAAGGGACATTTCAGTCTATATGAATGCTTGGTACTTCCCATTTGATTTATGTAATGCACCTACTACATTTATGAGATTGACGAATGATTTATTGAGGCATTTCATAGATACATGTGTCATAGTTTAATTAGATGATATTTTGGTTATCAATGCTACTTGGGAGAACATCCAACTTATTTGAAGCAAGTCTTGCAAGTGTTGAAGGATTTTTTTTAATGAAATATGAAGAAATGTGAGTTTGCAAAACAATCCCTAGTTTGTTTGGGGAATGTGGTTGGAGTAGACTTGAGAGTGGATCTAACAAAGGTTGAGGCTATCATGAATTGGCCCGTGCCCAGGAGTGCCACCAAGACCAAGAGTTTCTTGAAGCAGTGCAATACATGAGGACATTTATACTGCAACAAGTGGTAAGAGTTTCCGTTGGGGTAGGGAACATGATAGTGCTTTTAATTTGTTAAACTATAAATTCAGCCATGCATGAATGCTTGCTCTTCCTAATTTGCTGAAATCATTCAAAGTTGAAATGGATGCATGCTATGGGGGCAGTTTGGATGCAAGGGGGTAAACAAGTTTATTATCATTAAAAGGTATTTTCTTTAGTAGTAAGTGGGGTATCTTATATATAATAAGGAAATGTATGCACTTGTTCAAACAATCAGAAAAAGGAAACATTATTTGTTGTGAAAGGAAACTATCGTGCAATTGACCATAAACCTCTTCAATATTTGCGAGCACAAAATAAATCTCAGCAAGAAAGAAATTACAAATGGATGGGTTTTCTTCTTCAATTTCATTTGGTGATCAAGTACAAGAAATGAAGAACAAATGTAGTGGCAAATATGTTTAATAAGCCACAAATCACAAGGCAAGTTTTAGCTTTTACAACGGTTTCACAACCTGAGCTTTTCACAAAAGGGGCTTATGAGGAAGCATATGCACAAGATGTAGATTTTGGGGAGACAATCCTGTAGTTGCAGGTTAAGAAAGTTGATGTTGAAAGCAATGGTGAATGCTCCCTCAAAGATGAGCTACTCTGCAAATTAGATAAACTTTGTGTGTCAGAGGAGGAATGACTTTTGTTGATGGGGAAACACACTTCTAAAGTTTTAGGCCATTTTGGTGTTGGTAAGACCATCACTCATTTTCAAAGGTATGTGTATTCGCCCAATATGCAAGAAGTAGCTAGATTCATTAGAGGATGTAAATTGTGATGTACAAGCAAGCCTAAGGCTAGGAAAAAAAGATTGTACATGTCTGTACCTATGCCTACTAATTTATGGGAATGTATTGCTCTGAATTTTATGGGAGCTTTGGCAATGTCTAAGCTATGTCATAAGGTAAGCTGAAATTTATGTAAAAGGTTTGAACTTTGCTGAACTTTATTCTTGTCGAAGAAAAACTTGAACTTTATCCATTATTTTAACATGATTTTGCATTATTTTATAAATTTGTGTGTATATATACATATACCAATTGAAAGCAGAGAATGAGAAGCTCTTTCCACTTTGTCCCTCTGACATATGCATTTTTTTAGAAAAATAAAATGATAAAAAAGTCTTTTGTTAGAACTTAAAGATGTTTTTGTTTCGAACTTTCTCCATTGCCAAACTTGAATTGAACTTTATCCTTGTTGAACATGAACTTGAACTCGAACCTTGTGGCTTAGTGTCTAAGCTTGGTCATGCCTATCTACATGTTGTTATAGATAGATTCCACAATACGCGTGTTTTGATTCCCTGCGAAAAAAAATAGTAAAAGGGCATGAAGCAATTGAAATATTCATTTCAAATGTTTGGGTTGCCTAGGTTCATTGTATGAGTCAAAGTTTTTAGATTTTTGGGGAAGTTTTCAAGCCCCTTGTGGGGCAAGATGAATACCAATCTCCAAAGAATCACAATTTTTTGCCCACAAACCGACGGACAAACAAAAATTGTAAATAGAACTTTGATACAAGTGATAAGGGGCTATATCAAGAAGTATCCAAGGACTTGAAATGAGTCTTTGGCATATATTCAACACTCATACGATAGGGTGTGAACCTCAATTCTGGTTTAAGGCAAAATAAAGAGTAAACTAGTTGCAATTAAATAGATCAAAGCATACATCGTTGAAAGTACAAAATTTAGTTCTATCCAACACAGTGCGATGAGAAGGAAGTTTAAATGCAATAATTGAAATTAGACTAAACAATGCAAATGACAAAGGGGCAATGAATGATTAGACTTGTTTTCTATTTTGAAAATTTGAGACTGTAGACGAATTGTGCAGAGTGTGCACAACTTGCTCTTGAAATCTAGAAACTGTGCAATGCTCTAGGATAGACCCCTACCTATGCTAGATAGACTTGTAAGACCATGACTACCTGATTGTGACCGTGATTGTATTGTAATAGTCGAATTTGTCCTGCAGGGATTTTGTAGTTTGGTCTTTTTGTCACCTGTGTATTATCACTTTCTTGTTATACTTGTACCTTCACTTCACGGATATGATGGCCAAAATGTGTAGAGTATGTGAATCTTCTCCTTGACCTAGCTTGCGCTTCAAAACAAATCAATTTTTTATGGAGTTGGGCAACTGTCGAGGTAGGTTGCAAACTACGTATCCCCCTAGACCTTCACATAGTTCTATGAGTGTGCGGAAGGAATAGTTTGAGTGAGGGTTTGTGATCCTCCTCGTCCCTAAAAGTTATGATGTAACTACATGGAATCTAATATCCTCTTTTGGCACAAGGGAAATGCAGAGAGACCAAGATAGGATGATAATGTCGCAAGTGTATAAGATTTGATTTGATGTTTGGCTCTAGATAGATACCTTCTAGAGGCTCACTTCTAAATAATTAATGGCTTGGTTAGACCTTGTATATAGATACACTGACCTAGGATAACTTGTGCACATTTCCTAACTATGGTAATCTAGAAAAACAAGAGTAAAGGTGCAAGGTCTGCAGCAACGGGCTAACAAACCTACAAAACAAAAAGGGACAAACCTGCAGGTGTACGAGTTTGTGCAGGACGGACTCGTATAGTGTATGGGTCTGTCTAGGAGATGATTTAAGCTTTGTTTTCGAAGCAAGGCTAGGTGATAAGAAAGAAACAGTCCAAATGTGTTAATGGATATATTTTTGATAAGTTTTAAAGTGCTTTTTGGATTAATGAACGAAATATAGACCTATTGTGAAGCTGAAGTGTCCCTCTAAAGTTAGATAGGCCTCCCCCCCCCTCCCTAGAAATAGACTAAATGTATAAGTTTGTCAAATAAGGTAAATTGGGAATAAGCCACTGGGAATAAAGGTCTTGTGCCAAATTTAGATGTCTACATAATGCCTCCACTTTGATATGAGTATTCATGTGAAATACATGCGTGCATGAAAGCATAAATGTAAATAATTTGAAACTTTCACTTACCAAGGGAAGGATGGAGGGTTTTTGACACACTCGAGCTAAGTTTCCATCCACACTATATACCTGATGTACCTGAAACAAATGCCAAATGCTACAGGTGATCAAATGCTCATGATTTGTTTTGATTATTGGAAATTTGCCATCTTGATTTTGAATTTGAAAAGAGAGAATAGGAACAAACACAACTTCTTGGTATGACCCCATTGTTGCACCAGCAAGACTCTTGGTAGGTGTTGAAACATAGTCGACACTTCGAGATTCTTTAGAAAACCAATCCACTTCTTGATCAAGAAAGTAGATAAAAGCTTTGCCACTTTGCAACTTTGCCCTTTTGAAGATTTTGGCCTTTAAAATGCCATGATATATGACCCCCTTTTGAGGTGAGGGATGAAGAACCTATGTTGCAATTACTCATCTTAAAAAAAAGGTTAAATGCTTCATAAGTTAGGAAAAAATAAATTCGCTGAAGCGTGTATAATTCTAGAAACATATGAATTTGAATCTTGCCATTATTGTAAAGGTTTGTATGGATCTTATGGTAGGAAAAATAAATTAGCCAAAGCATTTTGTAATCCTAGAAACATGTAATTTGATATTTGCAACAATCATAATGTTTGCATATTTTGAAGTAGTTTTGCATCTTGTTACGCCACATAGCGTCATATAAAGTGCAATTTAGCATGAGAAAGATTGTATCATATCAAAAACAATGCTATAGGGTAGGGTGCGCCCTTTGACAAAACAAAATGGTAAACAAGTATAATGCCCCCAGATGTCACAAGCAAGCCCCTAACTGGGCTAGATAAAGCAATGAGAACACACAAAAGTAACATGCCCTTATAGATGCATTGTAGAAACCATGGCAACATAGGCATCACATAAGTATATGTAGATACTAAAATATGGTATTAAGTACTTGACAATGACAAGCTTAACATATATATACCACGCATGACTTGTGCATATAAATATGGTCCTAACTTGCCATTCTCTTGCACCTACATGTTATCTTATGAGTTTGATCCTCTTCTTTTGCTGTCAAACACCTGTAAGAACCTTACAGTTTGTGCCAAATCAACTTATTACCTCATACAAACATTCCTAGACCTTCAGTTCAGTGCTTCTATGCACGGGTCACTACCGTTAGATTGGGTTAGTTTCGTCAGTTGATACTAACCTATGCTTGACGATAGTGACCCTCTCCCTACAACTACTTTTTAGAATCAAATCTTTCTTTAGGGTTGATCCATCTGCCTAGCGTGTCAACAGCATGAGAAATTACGCGATTGGACTCATATATATACAAATCAATGTCCCACTTGATAGAGGACTTGGCACTTATCTGATACACATCTATTTGTTCCTCCCAATTTTAAAACCAATCACTAGGAGTAGTCACAAGCCAAGTCTGAAGCATACTAAAGCTAAGTCAAAGCAAACATTGTCAAGTATCAAAGCCAAATCATTAGTTGCATTCATATAATGAAGGAGCACAATTGCATAATCAGACTATGTGGGAGAACCATGTGTGGCTTGATTTCTCTTCTTGAAGTATTAGATACATAGACAGTGGTCAATCACTATTGGGGGTGATTAGGGTCAACTCACTTTCTCAATTTTTATAGGTTTCTAGTCCTCACAAGCACACATAGGGTTTCAAGGTGAGGAGGCTGATTTTTGTGGTTGTGCACATCATCAGGGTTTTGCACAACATAAATAGCTTTAAGAGATAGGGAAAGGTGACCGTATGTTCACAGATCTCTCTTTTGGCACAGATCACTATCAACCAGTATGGTACAATATCTACAGTCGATACTAATCTAGATTTGAATGAACTGACCATGCAATTCCCTAACCTAACAAATCATAGGGTGGTTTCAATTTGTTTTCCACTGTCAGAAGTCAGTCATAGTCAGACACCCAATCAAAAAAGTTAAGTACTTATCCCTTTGTTGTACTTACTATATTTAACACATGCCACTTGCTAAATCATTGCAATCTATTTCAAGCTTTTTACATTCAAATTCATGCTTAGATGCCATATTTAGTAATCTGAATTCACATATTAGTATGCATCTTAATTAGATTAAGCAATTCATGTTAATCCAAATTAGGGTAAAACAATATACTGCAATATGCATGATAAACATTATGGCCAAAATCATAGAATAGTAATAGAGTGCACTCAATTTAAGATCACACAATTACCACACCCAAGTTAGTGACAAGACACACCAAGACTTGATTCACACAAAACATGTCTATAAGAGGATCCTTTATGAACAAGGATGCACACACAAACAAACACATGCACATGCAAGCAAGCATTAACACATAAACAATCAATGTAACTGTGTAACAATCATAATGTAAAATATTTATATGATAAGAGACGTATAAGATACTAGCAGAAGATATCACCATGCAATAATTCACCAAAATAGCAATGCCCCCAAGCTAGGACATGCTGTCTCTAAATTGCCCCCTCTAATATGTGGCTGTATAGTGTGAAATCTAGTATCATGTAGCCTGTGAATCTGCATAGCACTCATGGAAGACCATATCGTGAAAAATATGTGTTTAAACCATGGATAATGAAAACCTCTAGCATAGGTAAACATGTAACATGTATAAAACAATGTTTTTTAATTTGACCAATGTTTTTGCATTTTTGAATGTTTGCCAGTGTTTTTGAATCTTTGCCATTGAATTTTATATTTTTGCAAATGTTTTTGAATTTTGAATTTTGCCAATATTTTTGAGTTTTGAATTTTTTCCAATGTTAGTATGTTTCGTCCCCTAGATGGGCGAGATATAAGCTATGTAGGCATTAAGCATGATAAGCATAGCACATTAAAGTGTATGAATATTGCACAGAGTATCATGATCTGTGTAATGGTGCAAGCCAAATATGTAATATAGGTCTAAAAGTGTGATAAATTCGAGATGTCATGACATGATATGGCTAACTACGTGGCAAGGCCAAATAGTAATTGAATTGTAAGTTAAGGATAATGTTGTACACGGGGGAAATGCCATACCTTCCAATGTCAACATGCTCAAAGAAAGCAAGATATAGCAATGATAACAATCATATGCTGATGTAGTGTATAAATTTTAGAGTTTGAAGTTAAAAATATGTAGTGCCAATGTATATACGAAGCATGCATAGGCAAATATGTGTCATGTACACTAGTGTAGAAGATATAGTCAAGTGAATAATGCATATGACTATCAAGCAATGCCAATATGTAAATGGTGTAAAGGATGTGAAAGCCATAACTAATGTAACAAGGGAAAGCACACAAGTAATATGGCCTGCTAATGTGATACATGATGTTATTATGTAACAATAAAAAAAAATATGTCATTCCATGGGAGAGTCACCAATGTAATCATAAGCATATCTACCTAGATTACCCTGCCTCTTACCTAAATCTAGGTATACTAGAAAAAGGAAGCATGAAAACATGGATGCCCAAACTCTGTGGTGTATATATATATATAGGTATGATGTATATCATATGACGAAGATAAAGGCAATGATTTTAATTGTGTTTTTTGTTTTGTACGAATGTTTTTGGATTTTGATATTTTGACAAAGCAAGCACTAGGAGGAAGGCACACATAAAGCACAAAGTATAGAAGAGGAAGAGTTATGTACAAGACTAGGGTACAATAAGTGTGTCAAAAGATGTATGTATTGACGCCCATGCTATGCCTTGATAGGCATTTAACATTTGTTGTGGGGATGGTTAGTATTCCCCCAATATGTCCCATCGTAGAATAGGTGATCATCTTCGTCAAAGTTTTGGTCACATTAGAAATGATCACTAGTGATAAATTGTGTGGGTTCTGAAACATTAGGATGTGATTATACAATGCTATCTTCAAGTGAGCCGACCTTTAGAGATAGGGTTGTGTTTGATTTTGCAAGTTATCTATGGATTGCGTCATGGTTGCTAGATAATGTGTAGAAACAATTGTACTTTCGATAGGTTTGCTCAAAGGTGGAGTCTCACCATTGATAATGGAGATAGTTTCACTAATTTGCATAGGCATAGGAATCAAATATGAGTTGCAAAGTATAGGTGATTGAGTAGAACAAATGCCAAAATAGTCTACATGAGAAGGTTTTTTATTCATGATGTCATTAACTTCATGTATCATTTCATAAATGCAATTAGGGTTTGCAAGATTTTTTTTTGAAATGTTCAAGAATGCAGTCAATAATTATGTTTTGATCCATTTTGTTAATCTAGACTGTAATGATAATTAAGTAATTCACACACGAAGGTATAGGGTTAAAAGGATTGAATAAATCTTATGATTAGAATATGAAAAATAGCCAAGCCCTAAGGAAAAAAAGGGTTTGTAGAAACCCTAGGTTGAATTTGCGAAAGATTTGAGATTCACCAATTATGTTTACTGTAATTCTGGTTTTAAGCAAAATAAAAAATAAACTAGTTGTAATTAAATAGATCTAAGCATACGTGATTGAAAATACAAAATTTAGATCTATCCAATAGGCTACGATGACAAACAAGGCCAAATGCAATAATTGAAACCAGATTAAACAATGTAAATGACAAAAAGGCAAGGGATGATCACACCTATTTGCTGTTTTGGAAATCTGAGACTGTAGATGGACTGTGTTGACTCTGTGCAACTTGCTCTTGAAATTTGTAAATTGTGCAATGCTCTAGAATAGACGGGTACACTGGACAAACTTGTACATGTGTTGGATAGTCCTATTGTGGCCGTGCTTGTCCTATTGTGGCCGTGTTCGTCCTGCTAAGGTTTTGTAGTCTGGTTTTTTTGTCATTTGTGTGATGGCGCTTTCCTGTGATACCTATATCTTCGCTTCACAGATTGATGGGCAGAATGAACATGTGAATCTCCTCCTTGACCTAACTTGCACTTCAAAACAAAACAAAAAGTTATGGAGTTGGGCAGCTCTTGAGGCAACATTGCAAAGTATGTATTCCGCATGCACGGAATCAGGGCTCCACGTAGTTTTGTGAGTGTGTGGATGGAACAACTCGAGTGAGGGTTTGTGAACCTTCTCTTCGCTAGAAGTAATGATGCAACTACTTGCAGTCTAACACCCTCCTTTGGCATAAGGGAAATGTCTAGAGACTAAGATATGATGATAACGTCGGAATTGTATAAGATTTGATTCGATGCTTGGCTTTAGATAGATACCTCTAAGATGCTCCCTTACAGATAATGAAAGGCTTGGTTAGACCTTGTATATATATGTTGAACTAGGATAACCTAAGCACATTTGACAACTATGGTAATATAGAAAAACAAGAGTAAAGTTGCAAGATTTGCAGCAACGGGCTAACTAACCCACAAAATAAAAAAGAACAAACCTATGGGTGTACAAGTTTTTCTAGGACAAACCTATACAATGTATAGGTTTGTCTAGGTGATGATCCCAACTTTGTTATCAAGGCAACACTGGGGATGAGTAAGAAACAGTCCAGATGTGTTAATGGCTGCATTTTTGATAAGTTTTATGTTACTTTTAGGCTCAATTGACCAAGTATAGACCTATTGTGGGGCCGGAGAAGTGTCTTGTGCCATATTTATGTGTCTACATAGGGAAATACATACATTCACTAACAAGTCAACTTTTGAAGCATGTTTGGGATATTTTTATGCTAACCCACTTGATGTTGCAATGGGACAGTAAGGAGAAGGAGAATATCTAGATTTAGAGGTGACAAGAGCAACATGATTTATTAAGAGGATCAAGAAAATCCATCTCAATGTGAAAGAACAATTAGGGAAAACTAAAGCCAAGCACAACGCTAGACATGCACATCACCGAAAGGAGCACACACTCAAAGTAGGGGATAAGGCATAGTTGTATTTGAGCAAAGAGAGGCGTCAAAGACAAGCTGCGAAGCTCAAGCCTCTAAGGTATGGGCCATTCATCATCTTGGATCAGAATGGAGATATTGCTTTCAAGTTTGGTCTTCCCCATTTAGGAGGATGTAAACATTAGTAAATTGTGAGAACTTGCATGTATATGAGCCATCCATGTTGGATGAGGATGAATGGCAATTTCTATCCTCTATAGAAGACTTTGTCTTAGATGCACAATGGGAGTTGGAGGAGGATGTAGTGCTATAGTGAAAAGTTAGAGAGACTAGAAGGGGGCCACAATAATCTTGGAAAGTTGGCATCAAGGGGAAGACACCAAGGAAAACAAGATGGTGCCACAAATAGAAAGTAGAATTTCTCTTACCACATCTTAACTAGTAAGCTTTTGTGGGACCAAACGCCTTCCAGAAGGGAGGTATGATCCGTAGGGATCAAGAAAAAAAAAAACCTCTTCATCATCCAATAAGAGAATGATTGGTTTTAGTCAGCAAACATGGTTCAAAATTAGTATTTTTTGTATGATGAAGAAATTGTTGGTTCCCTTAAAGGGCAGTTATGTAACTGCTGGTCTCTATAGGCAGTGGTTTCGTAACCATCGATTAACTCAAGGGCAGTTAAGTAAATACCATGGTGGTTTTGACACTTCCTGTCTGTCTAAAGTGACGGTTTCACGCGAGTTAAAATCTCAAAGTAACAACAGAATGATGGTGTTTCTTCACTTCTGAGTCATTTGGGAGTCTTTTAGTAAACAAAAGGACACTTCTGGAACATGATAAATTAGAGCCACAAATCCAATTGAAATTATGAGTGTGTGAGAGACACTCAACTCCTCTCTGCACCTTTTCTTTCTCGCTTTACATTGTCTCTTAGCTCCTCTCTGCACCCTTTTTTTCTTCTTCTACAATGTCTCTCAACTCCTCTTTGCTTCACCAACTTTGTCTATCACACTTATGCCTTTAATTGGATTTGTGATCTATAAACTCAGAGTAATTCTTGCTAGAATTTACAAGATCACAAAGCACTTTTCTACTTTGAATTTGCTTCAAAATGACAGATACCATTACTTAAATGCACTTGAATTGTCCAATGATAAACTACAAAGAGTTTTTGAGAACAAGCACACCAAATAATTTGCCATCTTGCTTATTGAACTTCCCTTTGATCTTTTTTCCAATCCTTACCACAATCAATTGAACATTGACCCTAATCAGCGATGCCTTTTATGAATTCGTGCCTTCTCTTATCATGCTTAAGAATGTCCTTTCGTGCACTGAAGGATTCCTAGTTGACTTAGGAACTGAAGAGACAACATCCCTTGGCCATACCATTCTTGTACGGTTACCGTAAGCGAAATTGCCAGTTAATCTAGACCTGACTGTTTCATAATTGTCACTTTGTAGGGACAGGTGGTTACATAACCACTGTTTGCACGTAGTGGCCTTTTATTTATCATAAATATAATACTTTAATTCTTGCTGCTAACTGAAACAAAGTTTGTTCTAGTTGACTCATGAAATGGATTGTTTCTTGATCCTTATGGATGATACCTCCCTTCTGAGCGGCTTTCGGTCTCACAAAAGCTTATTGAGGGAGGAGATGTGGGAATAATACTCCGATTTTCTCCTTGAGGTACCACCTTGCTTGATTTGATGTTTTCCCCTTGAGGCCAACTTGCCAAGATTCTTGTGGTCCCCAGTGTCTTTCTTCAACTTTCAATTGCAACACTATATCCTTCTTGAACTCCCCTTGTGCGTCCACAACCAAGTATTCTATAGAGGGTGGTAATTGTGTTTCTTTTTCCTCATCTAGCATGGATGGCTGATACAGGTACAAATTCTCACAATTCACCACTGAGTAGATCCGTATGAATGAGGGAAGATCATGACTGAAAGCATTATTTACAATCTGATCTAAGATGGAAAATGGCCCCCACCTTAGAGGTTTGAGATTCCTAGCTTGTCCTTGATGTCTTTCCTTGCTCAATTACAACCAAACCTTATCAACCACTTTTGAGTATATGCTCCTTCCAGTGTCGGTCATGCCTAGCTTTGTTCTTAACGTGAGACTTATCCAACTGTTCCTTCATCTTGAGATGGATTTCCCTAATTCTTTCAATGAACTTTACTGCTCTTGTCACCTCTAAATCTTGTCTCTCCACCTCTACCTGCTGTTCCATTGCAACATCAAGTGGATTAGCTGGCAAGTAGCCCAAACATGCTTCAAATGGTGAGTTGTTAGTTAATATATGTAATGCCTTGTTGTTTGAGTGTTGGCTATAGGCCAAAGACACACCCAAATCTTTGGATACTAGTTGTTACACCCTCTTATCAGTTGTACGAAAATCCTATTTACAACGTTTGTTTGTCCATCGGTTTGTGGATGAGTCTTTGGATACTATCTGTTACACCCTCTTAATAGATCTACCAAAATCCTTTTTACAACTTCCGTTACACCCTCTTATCAGTGGATGATGAAGTTGTCCCTCCTGCTGTCCATGAAGATCCGCCCCTCAATGTGGCTCCTTAGCACAAACTCAATTCCCCTCAAGAGCTCAATCTCAATCAAGTAATATGGCTTGAACTCTCCTCATGCTTCTTGCATTGACTATCAAGGAAATCGGACTCCCTCCCATTTTCAAGCTGACAACACCTTGTTTGATTCTGCTATTCTTGCTGCTGTAATAGAAATCTCTTTTGTGTAATGTCTCTAAACAAAACCATTGAGGAAAAGGAATTCACAATCCCTACATTGAAAGTGGCCTGTCCTAGATATTGCATTGTGTACTAAAGCAGATTGAAAGAATTGATCGTCTAAACAATTGTGTGGATGGTTTCAGTAAAACTATATAACAATGTGAAAAAACCACAGGATGCTATCAACACCATTCTTCTCTTCGAAAATGCTAGGTGATAGAATGTTGATATCATCCAAGAACATATAGAGTTAACCCCTCTAGCTAAAAGGCAAGTCATTGCTACTGAAAGCTCCTCTAAGGCTAGAAAAAGAGGTATGGCTTGGCACATAACTCCTTTCAAACCCCAAGGTACCACCTCTGCTTAGGCTTGGATTTCTTGGAATACTAACATATTGTTGATGCTTGCACAACACGTTTTAATTTCATTAATGAAATTAGAGAACCGTTTTTTGCTCAGAAGTCTAATCTTTGTTACTCAGAGGACTTTTGGTGGTTTTCTAGTTTGTGTTGCCATTTTCAGCTTTGCAAGTTGCTAGGTGTGAGCAAATAAATCTGTGCTTCATTGTTTTTGACTAAGTCTGCTTAGTAAATATGAATCATAGTGCTTGGTCAAGGAGAACACATCTAGAGCTTGATTGTTTTAAATATTTGAATTTGCTTGAGTCTGTAGAGTCCAGTCCTTCTGAATTATACTTTGGAAGTATTTGACCCAGACTTGGGAAAATAATCTCACTTTCTTTAGGGTTCTTGCACATCCCCCTTTGCAATTTGGTCCATAAATGCTAATTTAATGACAAAATGACTAGGATATTTATAAAGTGTATCTTTCTTAGTCAATTTTCTATATTGTGGGCTTTTCTTATAATTGTCAAAGTGCTAAGTCTAAAGGGCCCCTTTCAAGGCATTTCAATTCATGGACTTTGTGCTTTTGTATCAAAATTTTCGGGTCTTTTCGTAATTATATTGGAGGTCGAGTTCTCTTATTTAAGTGAAAACGGGCTTTTTTTTGTGGTCATTTCATTATTAAATTGAGTATCTTTCACTATTTTTTGCTTATCTTTTTGCCTTCTTTAAATCTTTGTTTTTCGATCCTTTTTATGTATGTACTTAGTCATTTCGTGGGAAATCTTGCGAGCTCAAAATATTCTCTTGAGGCTTGAGGCTTTGACACATGGCAGTATCGTGTCTTCCTGGAGTTCAGAGTTCAGTGTTCAAATGGCTAAGTCTAAAAGTTTTCCGCTCTCTGAGATGGTGATAAGTGTCACCATCGTGGAAGTTGGGCTCGATCTATGCAGTCAACCATCCAAGGATCCCCCAACTACTCGCCGACCGTTCGATCTCCTAGATCGACGGCTCAGATTGGTTCGCAGTGGACGGAGAACGAAGATGAAATTCTCTTTGAGGCCTGAAGGTCCAAGATCATGGCACATGGCATGATCTTGGGAGCCCTTGGCTCGGAGGAATGCCGATAGACCAAGATATCTCTGAGGCCCAAAGGCTCGAGATTATGCCACGTTGTAATGTCCCCCTTTTTGGCATAGCTTGTTTTTGGAGTCTTTAGCTTGGTTGATCCCACAAAGCTAAGGGAAGGAAGAAAAGAGAACATGGAGGGGGCCTAGTCTATGAACAAGAAAGGTAAAAAGTATTTAAGTGTTCTAATTTTCAGTTGAGTTTGCAAAAATGTACTTTTTATCTTATGTTCATTTAAGTTGGGGTTAAGAGAGCCTAAACCCTCAATAAAGTGAGTTTTAAAAAGATAAAGTGCTTATGTTTCAAAGGATACAACCCTCCAACTTGGGCTCTACCCTTGGAGGTTGGGTATAAAAGCAAAAGAGGAATCTTGTGAATATTATGTTGAATGTTGATTTGGAAAATTGAATCAAGTATGTCAAGCTTGGTTTCCACCTCTCGAGGACGAAAACCTTCAAGAAGTGTCATAGGTTTGGGGATGGAAACCTCCTTTCCTTCTACTTGGGCATCTCTAGTCAAGGGTTGTAAGTGAGCTTCAAAATGCATGTGTTCATGCAAGTGAATCTACAAAGGTGTTATGGAACACCACCTACTCTTGAAAATTTTAGTGAACTTAGGGTTTGAGGAGGAAAATTATGGAGACTAAAGTTTTTAGAGCAAGTTTTGATGGCCTTCCCATGGAAGAATTTTTTTGAAATTATTTTTATTTGATAGTCACTAATTTTGTGGTCAGTTTGAGCTCTTATTTGCATCATAAAACGAATTTTTGAAGTTTCAGTTTGTTTGTAGGAAATAATAATTGTTGTGGGTAGCGAATTGTTTGGGAAAGGCTGATTTGCAGGTTTCTATCTTGGGCGAATTACTTGGATGTCTTGGGGACTATTTTGGATGGTCTTGCGTTGAAGAAACCCTCTTCTAGGGTTTGGAGATATCTTTAATATTTTATTCTTGTTGGGCGATTTGTGTTGGAGAGTTCCAAAAGGTGATTTGGTGAAAGAAAACCAAGGGATAATTTCTATAGTTGTTTCTTCTATTTTACTGAGGTGTGGCGAACCACTTAAAGAGTATTTTGAGGCATTTAAAGGTTGAAAAGTACAACTGTACCTTCAAGAAAAATTCAAAATATTTTTGTGAGGTATTTTCAACTATTCGTCATATTATTGACCCTAAAAAAGTACTTAATTCTCTAAATAATTTTCAGCTTCGTGTGGATTTATTTGGATGCTCTTTAGGCTTGAATATCGATAATTTTTTCAGCTAGGTTTTGGCTGGTTATAGACTTTTAGATTTTAGTTTGGTGCTTGGATTGGCTAGGGTTTGTTGGTAAACCCTCTTTTTTGGTTGTCGTCTCAATTTGGGGACATTACAGTGGTATTAGAGCCAATTTCTTGGCCATTTGTGGGATGGGAAGATTATTGTCAAACAGAGACATGGACAATGCTAGGTTTGAGAGGCTTACTCAAGCCTAAGAGCGGTTGACGGAAATGATGGCCACATTTCTTTAATCAGTGAAGGGCACGAAAGGGGACTAGCCCCTTGAAATGGAAGAGGAACAACCCTTTATTAATTGGGAATTGATGAAATTTTATGTCGAATACTTGGAATGCACACCCCGAGTCAAGAGAACAATGTGCTTCAACAAGTTTGTAGCTTGGAAATAGGGAAAGAGGCACCAAGGGAAAGTGGTTGTGCATGACGACTTGGGAAGGATTGTTCTCCCTATCAGTGATTGGGGTCACGATTTACATAGAAAAAAGGGGAAGTGTAAGGACACGGGACAATAGTATATTCGGATTCAGTTTAAGCACCTCTTTAATATTTATTTGGTCACACATGGCAGCCATGATGAAAAGAAGAAATCTGATCCTTGTGGCACTTTCCAGCACTTGGTAGGAAGAATAAAGATATTTACAAGTTCTGAAATTTATTACTCAAAAAAATCAGGTTTGCAAAAGCAAATTCAACCTTACTTTAGAGGGGAAAGTTGAGTTTTGTGATTCATTCCAACTCTCAGGACATGAGAGATATATGTACAATCAATTTTACATTTGCCCGCATGAAAAATCAGAGGTTTATTTGCATATACAACCATGTCAACATGAAGGAAAAACTGATTTATTTCTTACAAAACAGTTTGCACAATATTCTGAAAATGTAATATTATTGGTATCATGTGAAGGTGGCATACGAAACCTCCTCACTGGGAAGGTACAACTTTCTTGTGAGAATGTTGGAGAGCTTTTGGGAAGTATGTAGAGAATCATATGCATTTTGGAGGTAAGTAACATGGGGTAGCCTCTTGTTGGGTGCAAAATTCACACTTGGATGTCTATACATGGTGGCAAATGTGTCTTGGAGGCTTTTTTTCATAGACGATACAGTTCTGATTTCTGTTTGCATTTTTTGGGGAACATGGTCCAGCACATGAGAGGATTTAACAAAGGGCAACAAATGGAAGGATACATATCTCACATATGGGGATCCCTACAAATTTGTTTACTTGATTATGACATGCATTTGCAAGGTATGTTTTCCAATTGGGTTAAGCTTGTTTTCTCTTTGCAAATGGAAAGATTACATTTTTGAATTGAATAAGGTTTATCCATTTGGGGAATGTCACACTATGCTTTTTGGCAAAAGATATTCCCTTTTATAAGTACATGAGCAAGGCCTTTTGAGCACTACAACAAGGTTTACCACTTGGACATGGTAATTGGGCATAAGAATTTGCTATTGCTTGAGGGCAAGCAATTCTGGGAAGGGAAGATGGTAATGTCTCCATTTTCAAATTACTTATGAGCAGGTACTAAAGACCTCTAGTTTACTTTCTCCATAGACTAAAGGATTCTTTTTGGGGTTTTATTTTATTAATTAATTATAATTACCTGAATAGTGATTTTTGTCATTTGTCCATATAAAACAATTTTAGTTGATTATTAAAATATTTTTTAAAAAGTGGTTTTTACCACTATGATATTTAAAAGAAATAATTATTGGATTATTGCCTAAAAGTAATTTTAATTACTATTTATTATTTAGGCAATTAATTTAATATTATTATTTGAAAAAGAGGAATGTCGACTTGAAAATTGATCAAAGAAAGGAAAATATATTCTAAAAAGTCGACAATGAGAGTTATGAGGAATTTTACCCCTCCAAGGTGGTTCGTCTCCCGTTGGAGGGTACAAATACAAGGTGGAGATCTCAATTGAAGATATGCTGAAAATTGATATTGATTCTTCATGCTTGAAAAAAATATTGGGATGTATGTCTAGTAATTGTTTGTAGGTGTTGGAGTTGATTATTCGACAAAATGGGATCTTTTGACGCCACCTTTGCAAAGTGGATTTGATAATTGCCTTAAAGTGGGGCGACTTGCTCGATGACTTGTTTGTGTGGATTTTATAAACAATTTGAAGTCCAATTGACCTAGTTTCATTGCTGGAATTTATTTATGAATATTGCTAAAGTGTGGCATTGACTTTCTATGTGATTTGACAAGGTTTTCAAGTTCTTTTCGAGTGAATAAATAAATAATAAATTTTGATTTATTTATTTATATTTTTGGACATATTTTATGAGGGTTTGACTTCATAAATTGTGGATTTATGGCTAATATTTATTGTATGAATTTTCCCAAGTGTGGCGACTTGATTGGGATTGAGGGTTTGATGTTTGAAGGGGTCTAAAACCCTAGTTGAAGGGTAAATATTAATTCTGATTTTATATGAAGTTTTGACCTAGGGCGACTAGGTTTGGAGTGGTGTTTGATCACTTTGAAGGCCCAAAAAGGGCATTGAATTTGTGTGGCTAATTTTGGTAATTTATTCATGATTTTTGGTAAGGGTTTGAGTGAGGATTGGTAAATATTCAGCTGCTGTTTTATGCATAAAATCAAATATTTTTCAGTGAGGTTAAATCTGATTTTCATCCACATCCGAGGGGTAAAAATGTACAAAATCTGTATTTTCAGTTTGTGGTTTATTTTGGATCATTTTGAAGTGATATTTGTTCAAGGTAATTGCTAGAAACTACTTATCTTTATATTGCATATTGGCGCTTAGGGTTTGGAAGCAAATTGCATGTTTTTGAGGCATTTCTTTGAGCTAGGGTTTGCTGATTTTGCTAATTTCAGAATTCAGAGTTTTGTGGATTTTAGGGGAAACCCTTATTTGGCCCTTTGGCCCAAAAAGGGGACATTACATCCTTCTAGTTGTGGCTGTGCTAGGTCCGACTCAGTTAAGGATTGGTTTTATGGGATTTGCTCATTCAGACACTTCAGCTTCACCTTTATATGTTTATCTCGATTGCAAGTCTTGTTCATTACCATTATAGCATTGTTGAATATAAGTAATGAGTAAACAATAGAAATCAACAGATTTCATTGAAGAAATGTTTGTGCAAGTGTTGTTATTAAAACTCTTCTTTGTAAGCAGAGCTATAAAACCTTGCATGCTCTCTATAGTGGTTAAAGTTGATAGAATCCCCGGAATCTCAATTTGTAAAACAAGCCCCTTGTGAACAGTTTCCAGTGGTCAATTGGTCTTGTCCAATATGCCAAGAACTGGTAGAAGAAACTTTGGGGAGGTCTTGTAAATCTCCTTTCAAGAGAGGTAGAGGTTCCTCAAAGCTCCCTCTGCTTGTGTTGTGTTGGCTGTGCCAAAACACCGAACAATACATACCTTTCTGGACATGGAGATAATTGCAGCAATAAATAATGCTAAGTTGCAGTAATATGACTTTGTGTTTTCTCTGGCTTCAGTGTGTGAAGTGTAATATATGTAAGGTCTGAGATAATGACATTGATAGTAGATATTATGATGTAAATAGTAATATCAATGGTGGTAGAATTTGTAAAAATGTCAATAGTAATTTTCAAAGGTATAGCAATAGACTGAGGTGTAAGGGGAAGATTTCAACTATTTTTTATTCAGAGATGCCCTAAATTATTGTAACTTTGTGACTGTCATTGAATATGTCATGGACTGCCTAATTTAGCCTCAAGGCATTCACCACTATGTACACCTCTTCGTTACCATTAATATACAAATATTTTACCTCTTTTCAAAAATAAAATAGTAAGCTTTATAATTAATATTTTGAATTTTGAACGTCAATAATTTCATTGACCTTGCTTGTTTGCTATAATGATATTAAGAGCTGTTCCTCAGAACTCACAATTTATGAATACAGGACTTCAGCTTGGAAATGTCGTTATTGCATTTTTCATAGCAAATAGGAGTATGTTTGACTTTCTAATCGAAAGCAGTTCAATTGCAGTGCCATTTTTCAATCAAAAAATAAAAATAAAAAATTGCAGTGCCAGGCCAAGGGGGGGAGGGTGGTTTTTATTGCATTTTTTCAGTCGTTAAGACATTACACATTAAAGGTATGGATAAATTAATCTATAATTCAAGAAGGTGGGCATGACATTTTCTCCATATGGGCTCCATGAAGATCTTATATTATGTGTAGTTTTTATCTGACTGCAGGTACTATCACCTGGAAGTAACATGGTTGGAGTTTCCCAAAAGATAACAGGAGTTGAACGTAAAAGGTTAATACAGATTGCAGAGACACTGAAGCCTTATGATTGTGGTTTGACTGTGCGGACAGTTGCTGCTGGTCGGTCTTATGAGGAACTTCTTAAAGATTTGACAGGGTTGATGGAAACTTGGAAAGAGATAGTAAAATGTGCAAAATCTGCTATCCTAGCTGCAAAAGAGGGTGTTGAAGGTGCAGCTCCAGTAATCTTACATAGGGCTATGGGTCAAACACTTTCTGTTGTACAAAATTATTTTAATGAAGAGGTAAATTTTCTTATTTACTTGGCTAGACTGTAAAAGGTTATTTATTAGAAAACCTAAAGTGAAATATTACCGAGTAATTTGTTAATGCGCCCATGGAAAATTTGTCACATATGGAACTTCTAAAGCTGCTTCCCTTACCAGGTCCAAACGATGGTGGTTGATTCTCCTCATACCTACCATGAGGTACAACGATAGTTTTGCCTAGTTTAATGTTAATTATTAATTATGCTATTGTCATTTTCCTTAATAAGCTAGAAGAATATGTTTCGTCAATTTCAGATTTATTTAGGAAGACATTTTTGGTTCTTAAAGTGGAATTATCATTGGCAGGTAACTGGTTATTTGCAAGAGTTTGCTCCTAGTCTTGTCAACAGGGTTGAGCTATATTCAGGAAAGAATCCAATTTTTGACGAATTTGGTGTGGAAGCTGAGATTAACAATCTTCTAAGCAGAAGGTGGGCGTTGATTCTTATTTTGTCAAACATTTGTTCTCTGGTTTTACAAGAAACAATGGTTCATTCTGCATGCTCATAGTGGCCACCTTTTGATGCCAATGGTTTCATTTTTGAGTCTTAAGTTCCTTGGCTATGATCCTTTCCATTTTCGTATTTGACTAAGGACCAAATCTTTAATAGGAGTTCAAAGTAATAGGTAAGAAATTTTTAATCAAAGAGTTTTCTTTTTTTTCATTCAACAAATTTTTTGATGTCATCTATCACAGGTTGTCCTTAGAATCTATCATCTGTGTTTTTTGGTAGATAAAAAAATCGTAATGTTAATTTGTGGGCAAGGCTAGAAATATACAAATGTTCCATTACTTACGAGGTCTGGTTTCCCAACACGTTTTGAGAAATATTGCAAAGGACCTTTTACGGCTTTTCAAAAAACAAAATTGCCACAATTCTTTCATATACAAAATGTTAACCAAACTACTGATTATGCAGTGCATACTTGTAGCAGTACACTATAATTATTGCGTGTTCAGGTGTAAACTTTTTTGACACTTATGCCTAGCCATAAAAAAGCAAGCATCGTAGAAAAATAGCAGAGCCATACAATTATTTTTTCATTTTGGGAATATGCTTATTGTATGGATATTTACACTTAAGAAGCTCGATTTATTCCTATTTAATCACCAAATACTTTAGACAGTTGTACCTGACTCAGAAATCCCTGAGTGTGACATGGGACAAAAATAATGAAGTTTGTGACCTGAGCGAGGCATTCAAACATATCCTAAAGCATTGGTTTGAATGCTTTGAATTTGGTTTGATAAATCATTTCTGATATCCAACAATAAGATTTGTAGTACTTTCTAATGGTGGTCATGGTTTCTTGAATGCAATGGAAGAGGTTGGATCTGTTGGGAATAGTTAGTCAGTACTCACATAATGTGAGTAGTTAGCATATTAGCTATTAGGAATAATATTAGTTGAGCATGAATTGTTTCAACAATCCACTTAGAATAGCTAGTTTGAGATATGGCTTGACTCCTAATTTGCAGTTGCTCAATGCCTATATGTAAGCTTCACTTTGTTTAGTAATATTGAATAAAGTTATTGACTTCAAATTGGTATAATAGCAGAATTTGATCTGTGCCTATTATGGAGAAATAAAAAGATAAAGGGGCAGTTCCATAGATGGTCTAGTTGCCCTGAATTTATGAGTTGAATTCTTTAATAAAGAGTTTAGTTTTGTTGAATCTTTTGTTTTTTTGTTTGCTAAAGTATTTTGGTAGTCTATGGTTTGCGCAATCCCAAGTGCAGTCATTTCAGTGCTGTCTTCAAACAGGGCAATCTATTGGAGCATTTGTATTTGCTAAAAGATTTTACAGCCTGAAGCACCAACCAGTGTCATTACACAAAGATTTTCATGCATCATGATCATATTTATTCGCAATTGTCAACGTCAGACTCCTTTCAACGAGCTGATCTCCATGCATCTACATTCATTTCGCTACTCATCGTGGGTTCCTCTCTTGTGGATCTGCTGTGTCAACCCAGAGTGAGCATCCATGATCCAATCTTTCTATTTGAGGCTTCGAGCTTTGCCTGCTGGCTGCAGCACAGTCTTATGCTTATCAGACATTCACGATCAGATGTGATTTGCTTCCACCATGTACGACTGACCTACCAGATCCAAATATCTCATTTGTGACTGCATCTGTCATCAAGGTCACTCATCTCCTATGAATCGTAATATCTTTGATATTGTTAACACTGCATCCATTCAAACTGGATGTTCCATTCATTTTGTGGATCTGTCGGACCCTTATCTAAATGCCACAAGGCCTTTATTCACATTTCCATGAACTGCCAAGAGTCTTTAATGTCCACCATGCGTTTCCTGATGCTATTGTTATTCCTCTTTGTTGGATGCACCCCCATGTTTGCCAAGTCTTCCATGTGGATGAATCCTAAATCCCGTGCTTTCTCATGAATGTTTATTGCTTAAAATAGCCTAAAACTATAAGGCAAAAGTGATAAGTTTTTGAAGTTTGCTTTTTATAGTTAAGTTTATGTTTAGAGTTTGTTAAATTTGTTCTTCTTTTATTGTGTATAGTTGTCTACTATATGATTGTTTATTCTTTTTTAAAGTTAAGGGTCTATTATCTATAATTTAGTCTCATGTGCTAGGAGATGAAGTTAATATTTAGATTTTCAACATTTTTATCATCCGTACAACCGTACGACCGTATGACATGGTACAATATCATACGACGCGATACAATCCTTTTAGATTGTACAACATGGTACAAATCTTCTAGAAGTCGTATGACACGGTTCCTAGATCCTTCTTTGGCCTCTTTAAAATAACCATGACCCTTTGAGGTTATACAATTCAATGCAATTCTGATTTTGTTATTAATAAAGTATGACAGAGTGATCTTTTGCCCCATGGTTTTTCCCTGGTATATTTCCAGAGTTTCCACTTAAATCTGGTATGTATTTTCTGTTCTTTTTGTCTTGTTTCATTGCTGGATTATTTTGTTCATTGTCATTTTTCTTTCAGTTGGTTTCAAAACTTCGGTTCGTACTTGTTTGTGCTTTGGTAGCAAGAAGCTGAAAATGACAGGAGGGACCATGACCAGGTTTGAGATAAAGAAGTTCTGGTCAAACTTTGCATTATGAAAATTGAAGATCCAAGCGCTACTAGTTCAAGATCGCTGTGCTTAAGCTCTAAAGGATGTGACAGCCAAACCAACAACAATGTCACAGGGAGACTGGGACAACATGGATGTAAAGGCAAGGGCAATTATTCATCTATCCCTTGCTGATTTAGTTCTGTTCAACGTAGCAGAGGAGACAACAACGAAGGTTCTTTCGGAGAAACTTAGTAAGCTATACGAAACAAAGTCTATGTCAAATAGGATTTTTCTATGAAGACAGTTGTACAATCTGAGAATGAAGGACGAGATGCCAATTGCAGACCATTTGAACGAGTTCAACACGTTGATCTTCAAGCTGAGTTCACTAGGAGTGAAGATCGAGGAGGAAGATAGGGCTGCAACCCTACTTTGTTCACTGTTGGACACATGGGACCAATTACTGATGACGCTCAACAATTCTTCTGGGAAGCTCGCTTATGACGATGCGGTTTCCTCATTGTTGGACGATGAATCAAGGCAAAAGACATCTTAAAGCAGGGTTTCCTATGATGCCCTAGTTGTGAGGGGTAGGGCCACAAAAAGAGATCAATCAAGTAGGGCGCCTTCCAGGTCGAAGTCTAAAATGCAAAAAAGGGGGAAGCATTGGAATTTTGGAAAAACCGGACATCTCAAGAAGAATTGTCGTTCACTTAAAGAAAAAGGAAAACCCAATTCACAGAGCTCAGATGCAAATACAACTGAAAGTTCAATATCATTGGAGGATGGTGAATTGTTATCTACAAACTCTCGAGATCAACTGCTGCACATATGGCTAATAGATTTAGGGGCTTCATTCCATATGATGCCACATAGGGACTGGTTCTCTTCATATCAGTCATATGATGGAGTAAAATATCCCAAAATAGGATAAAATATTTAATCTAGAATTTTTGCCAAACCCTAGCCAAACAAATATTTTTTTGATTTTTTTCTTCAAACCTTAGTGATCAAACCGTCACACATTGCTGAAAATAATTATGTCAAACCCTAGCAATAATTCAACAATTATTTCACTGATGAATAGGGCATAAAAGAGTCTTCCAATCCTCAAACCCTAGATGCTACAAGGGCTGGAAAATTACAGAATTAAGTGAATGTTTTTTCACCCCGAAATCACCTTATTTTATGATCAAATAATTACGAAAAAATTATCAAATATTCAGTCAATCTAAATACCTTTTTTCAGTATGTTTTTGAAACAATAATTATTGGGAAAATTCCAATAAAATAATAGACATATTATGCAATGTTGAGATCTGCAATTTAGGCCAATCAAGCCCTAGAAAATGATGCAAACAATCCCCAAGGAGGGGTCGCTCAACTTCAAAACAACAAATACATGTCCTTATCCACACAACCCTAGGACAAGGGGTCTTCAATAAGCAAATTACAATGCAGCCCTAATAAAAGGGGTCTTCAACAAACAAACTGGTTTGCTGCCCATAAATAGCCCTAAAACCCTTGGTATGAACTCCCAAAGTAAGTTGCCACACTCCCATGGTGTTCGCCACACTTCACAATGTGGATTCTTGGATTTTTTGAATAATCAAGCTCAATTGCAGCCTCTGAAATGATGTTGCTCTAGTAAAAAATTGAAGGGTTTCGTCCCTAATTCCTCCTTAACCTTGAAGGTTTTCGTCTCCAAGTCTTGGGTTAAGCTTTTCGTGCCTAGACCACAAAATTCAAATATCATAATAGCATGCCCTCCAAATGATCCTCCATTCTATTTTATATCAATTCCCCGAAGGGGTGCGTTTCAATTTGGAGGGAAGATCTTTTTTCAAATATTAAAATAACACTCTTTATAATCCATTTAAGTGGTTTGGGTGCCCATGACCCTTTAAAAACCACAACTTAAGTGAATTTTATAACAATAAAGTACTTTTACAAGCATTCTTACGAAACCCAAAGTGTTTCCCTTCTTTCTTTTTCCCTTAGCCCTTAGGAAAGAAATGAAGGCTAAAGGTCTTCAATGGATCCACGATCAAAAGGGGGACATGACAATCCTCCTTGCCCAAAATTGCTTGTCATCAAGCAATTTTAACATCCAATGGGCTGTCCCAACTGTAGGTCTCATGCAAAACCCAATCCTCGATTCTTCCCATGGATGGAAGACCTCTTGATGAAGCCCTGTCATGCTGTACTTGAAGACTCTTGGCTGCTTATGCAATCTAGAAATGGTACAACCCCTATCCTTTCTTTCCCTTCCTATTGAGGTCCTGTACCTTAGATATACCACAAAGATAATGAGAAAAGGGAAATTCGCATAAATGGTAGTATTATAGTTGCTGGAAAAGTTTATTCCAGCAAGATGTTTGTTGGAAAGATGGCTCTTGAATGTCCACCTGTCAATACCTACACAAAACACAAACATGTCATTCGAAATGGAGGACCTTCCTTCTTGTTCCATGCCGGGGTGGCTCCCTTCTCTTCCCATGCTTGCATACTTAACCAAGTTCTCCAAATGTGGAGTGGCTGGAAACACGTGTGTGGATGCCTTAGAGGGCATATGAGGGCTGCCCATGCTGTTAACACCCTCAAAAACTGCCTCTAGACCCAAAAATTTTCCATCTAGGAGAGCTGGGAACTCCATCACAATGCTTGAACCCCACATCTTGCCTTTTGACAACCAACAAGCACTCACATATACAAAAGGGATGGTAAAATCAGTCACTTCTCTTGTGATTGATTGGCTGTGCATAGAAAATTCAGACTTCTCGTGACCCTTCCATAGGAACTCGGTCTCCCAAAACTCACCTTTTGGAGGTGTCACCTTGAAATCAGCAATCCAGATGGATCCGGAGGCTCTCAAGCTCAAACAAGTGGGCTGGTGTAATGTCTCCAAATTGTGACAATGTGTAAAAAGGGGTTTCTTCCACAACCCTTGTTAAATTGAAATAATTTACTGAAAATTACAACAAACCCTAGTTGCTGGAATTACAGCTCAATACTGAAAATACGATCAACAAACACTAGTAACAATCTCACCAAAATCACAATAAAATATTGCAAACCCTCATGAACAATTTAGGAAACCAACCATACAAGATTAAGGCCTTGGAATGGTAAATCTCCACTCAACCTTAGGCGCCAATATTTAGGAAAATAATGTGATTAATTGCAGTTGTGCCAACCTAATTTCCACTTCAATATATTTAGTAAAATGACCAAAAAATTATAGAATAATTTTGCTGTAATAAATACCACTTCTTCCAAAATTATGATGCCAACATTAGGAGAAATATTGCCGAATAGTATTAACAATTTTATTTTGATTTTTCTGACAAGTTTGAGGCCCAAAATGACCTTCAAAACCCTTCCAATAATTAGGAATAAATTCAGAAATAATATAGGAAATTCAGAATATTATTTGAGCATAAAATAGCCCTCCAAACCCTAAAAATTCAGTTCCAAACCAATTCACCCTAGCTGGAATAATGTGGAAATAAATCCCCAAAACCTTAGGAGAGGGTTTCCCTTTGTAGCGCATCCCATAACGGGGTCTTCTACCCTAGTGGTCAAGTCGCCACCCTTCTTAACCTACAAAACATAATCACCAAGCTCTCCAAGGTGCTCGTGAATCTTCCGAATCAAGGTGGTGTTTCAGAACACCTTTGTAAGATCAATTGCATGCAACCATGCAAATCTGAAGCACAATTATAGCCCTTAAGTAGAGTTGCGCTTAATGAAGGAATGAAGGTTTTCGTCCCCAAACCCTTGGTGCACTTGAAGGTTTTCGTCTTGAAGTCACTTTGAACAAGCTCGACATATTTGATCATCAATTCAATATCCAAAATTAGCATAACCTCAAAAATGGATCCTTTGCTTGCAATAGATACCCTCCCAAGGGGGCATACCATGTGAGGGAGTCCAATGCATGAATTAAAAATCATTGCCAACCTTTAATTCCTCTTTTCCACTTTTGGATCCCATCCAAAGGGTCGTGTTTCAATTTGGAACAACTCAAACGCTGACAAAGTCACAATTCATTTTCTAATTATTAAATTAATTTGCCTTAGTAAATAATAGTAATTAAATTTACTTTAGGGGCAAATAATCTAATAATTAATTAATTAAATTATTCTATTTGCAAGAGTGATAAAAATCACTTTTTGAGCAATTAATTAATTAAAAATACTTTCCAATTATTTACCTAAATTACCTTAATTTTTGGAGTGGTTAAACCACTTTTTAGGTAATTTAAATAATTAATCATGATAGTTTCATTATTCTAATAATCAATTAAAATTGCCTTAAGATAACAAATGATTAAAATCAATATTTGGGAAACTCTAATTAATTATTAAAATAAATTTCTCCAATTACCATTCCTTAAGTCTATGGGGAAAATTAGGTTAAAGGTCTTCAACCTGTTTTCCTTTATTTTAAAAAAAGGGGACATTACACTGGAACTATCATGGACAACATGGTGAAGAGTACCATGATTGTCCCTCATGACCCTTCTTTTCCACGTGCAACTTAGAAGGAATATTCTTTTGTAGGGTCTCCACATACCTCTCATGACCTTCAGTGGACTCTAATGTCCCCTTCATGAACAAATACATAGTTTGATCTCCTCTATGCAACAATCAATTTCAACGAATTTGGAAATCATACCTTCAAAATAGTGTGACCAACCTTGCCATGATTCTACCAAACATGTCTCTTGCCTCCTCTTTTTTTCCTCCATGAGTTGAAGATTATTTGTAGCCACCACACCACCTTTCCTTTCATATTTCTCAATTTTCCTTTTTATTTCATGTTCTATCAAAATTAATTGAATATTCAAATTCCACCCTTGCTTCCCATCACAAAGTTAATAAAGCTTGCGATACTTACCATACTTGTAAAGAGCCAAAACTCCATACCTTGGAAGGGCTGTTCCCAATTCACAATCCCCAACTTCGTGTCACATGTGAGGGACCGATTTTCCTCTTTATTTCCAGAATTTGCTAGGAGCTGTAATTCACCATATTTTTCAGAATTTCCTGTACCTTCCTTGGGCTGAATTTCCATGATTTTTTCTGAATTTACTTCCTCACCATTTTCAGATTTGGTTAGGCGCTGAATTTCTCCAACAACTTTCAATTTTCTGTGCCTTTTGTGGGTTGAGTATTTACAAATTTTCCAGAATTTGTCTCTTCACAATTTTCAGAATTTTTGATGTACAAAACGATCTGATTTCACACAAAAAACTCAGAGTTTTCTGAGTATGTCATAGGCCTTTTCCTCATGAAAATTCAGATTTCCTTATGCTGTCCACAAGCTGAATTTTTGCCCATTCAAAGACTTGTCTCAATTCTTCATTTTCAGATTTTGGATTTTTTTTTAAAACATGGATTTGAATGGTCTTCAACATACCTTAGTGGTTGCCTATACTCAAGTTTTGCGACTCTATTGGCCCCTTTTGAAGAATAACACCTTTCAACCTTTGAGCCCCTCACCAAACCAAGTATGAAATGAATTTCCACAAGTTGAGGTGTCTTTCCCAACTCAGAAAATGCAGCCTTCCTTGCTGCCCTTGTTGTCTCTACCAAATGTTTCTCATGGAAGATCCCTTCCATCAACTTGAGGTCACTTCCGGGGGTGTCTTATCACTCAAGCCATGTAAGATTACCCCTTTGTCATCCACATCGAATTTGAGCTCCATAGTTTGGTAATTTTGTGTGTACTTTCCAAGAGAGTGCAACCATTGGATGCCTAGGACAAGATTGGTCTCTCCAATGACAGCTACATAAAAGTCATTCTCAATGGATGTGTTCCCAACATGATGCTAAGCTTGGGAACCTTGGTGATACAAGGGATGGGGAAGCCATCCACCATGGTCACACATAATCCTTTGAATTTGATAGGTTGAAGTCCACATGTAGCAATCAAACTCCTATCAATGAAATTGTGGGTGGCCCCACTATCAATGAGAATAGTAACACTCTTACCTTTCAATATTCTTTTCACACGAAGGGTGTAG
This sequence comes from Torreya grandis, assembly GCA_037957365.1. NCBI lineage: Eukaryota > Viridiplantae > Streptophyta > Pinopsida > Cupressales > Taxaceae > Torreya > Torreya grandis. The sequence continues at coordinate 480,223 of JARHVA010005595.1, read as the reverse complement.
TGTCTAGGAGCTCCTGATAATGAAGCCAAGGTGCTACTCATGTCTTCTCCTCCAAGAATCTCCAAAGGCTCCTCATAGCTTTCTGCTTCTTCCTCTTCTTCTCCTTCCGAATATACCTCATTGTAGTGCACTTGCCCCTTCCCACGGCAATGGTGACCCGGTGTCCAAGGATCTTTGCAAGTGAAGCAAAGTTTTTTTTCCTTCTTAGCTCGTTTCATGTCTCATTGTTCCATCTTTGCAGCTCCCTTTGCTGCCCCAAACCTTGCTCGTTTGGTCTACCAAGCTTCGCGAAATGGTTTGGTTTTTGTGGCTTGGAAGAGTTGTTCTTTTGCTGCCCCCATCTATTGCCTTTTTGCTGTCCAACAGGCTCAAAAGAGTAGGACTTTTGCTGAACAAAGGGCATAATTCTACATAGGGGAGTTCAAGACTCAAAATCAAGGGCCTTTTGAATGGCTCCTTGAAGAGGTGGGTCAAAAGCCTTAACCAAACCCTTAATGGAATCAACCAACCCTTCCATGAACAAAACCACCAATATCCTCTCTGAAACATCTGTTACCATGAATAAAAATCTCTGAAATTCTGTCACATATTCCTCTTCTATACCCCTTTGCCTCAATTCAGCAACCTTTTTGAAATGAAGCTCCGGATCAGCTCTATCAAACCTATCAATGATCCGTTTGCCGAACTCCTCATAAGACTGTATAAGCTGGTGTCCTTGGGTAATTAACCCATGATACCACCACTCATAGGCAGGTCCCTCTAAGTGCAAGGTGGGAAACTGAATAGCCTCCTTTCCCACCATAGGTCTAAGTGAAAGGTAGGTATCTACCTTTTGAGTCCAAGCCCTAGCCGAGCTCTTGTAGTATCCTTTGTCAAACTGACCTTAATTTTTCGTTTGAACACCTAGGAATTTTATCAAATAGTTGGCAAACAATCTCTTTCCAGCTGGTAAATGTTTTCTTGTTTGGCTTCCCGCTTTTTGAGTGATGATAAGATGCATAAAATAACTTACTAGTTTGCCAAATAATTGCAAATGAATTAAAATGTAATGCAAGTTAATTTTCTGACTTTTTCAAACTATATGATGGCTGGAAATGATATGCAGCTATATGAATGAACATCTACAGCTAAGAGGTGTTTTTACAACACTTAACATGCAAACTTCACAACTCCAAGTGACTAAAAATGAAATGCATGTACAGCTGCAGCCATATGACAATATATCAAACAATTGACATGCGAACTCCCAACTCTATTAAGACTGAAACTTATGCAAATATGAAGCTACAACTAAAAGGCATTTTGTCAAACATATGCTATGCAACCTTTCAACTTCATTGATATTTAGAACTGGAATTCTCATTTGCATACAATTGATTACAATGCTCAATAATTTGATTACAATGATTTGGCATTCAAGAACATTTACAACGCAACATTAATGACAACGATTATACTTTAGACTTTTGATTGTAATTTTGGAATGACATGCTGATAGGACAGTGAGCTAATGACTGAAACAATGCAACCTATGACAACAATATAATGACAGACTTTAAATGAGAACCTAGTCGACCCAATGAGCCCACAGTTTGTACTTAAATTGCTGTTGTAGATGCAGACCACAAAATGCATCGATACTCCTTCAAACTGATAATATTTGCCTTCAAACCTGATCGCCTATGTTGCTGGAATGAGTTTGTAATGATGCTTAACTGCTGTCAACGCTATTCACGCACTGTAGCATGCACTGTTCGTCACTATTCACGACACTGTTCACGTCACTATTCACGACACTGTTCACGTTACTGTTCACGACACTGTTCATGTTACTATTCACAACACTGTTCATGTCACCTTCAATCTACATCATGGCTTCTTATTCGAACCAAATATACAAGATGTCCTCAGAAAATTTGGCTTATGGCCACCAAATGAAGCCCAAGAGAAAGATTGTAGTATTTTTCTCTCAGCTGCAACCCTTGAGAGGAATTTTTCACCACCTCAGTTATGCCAATCGATGGGAGGTATCGTTCCCAAAGATCACAATCAGAAATCTACAAAAACCTTTGGCTCCACAAATAAACATATCAAAGCAAATGTCAACATTGGATGATTAGAAGCTTAGTCAAGCCCTCTATTTATTCTTTTTTTTTCCCAATCCTTCAAGAAACTTCTAGAATATTAATTTATTTTATTTAAATCACTTTATTAAATTAATTAAATATAAGGTCACCTTAATATTTATTTATTTAATAACCTTAAAAATAATTAATTTAATTAATTCTCCTTATTTCTCCAACTCCACAGAATCCAGGTATGGAGACCAACAAGGTAACTGCCACCAAAAGATCCTCTAACCTTGCCTCAATAGCTATGAGGACCACTGATAGGCTAATTGTGTTGAAGTATAAATGTCTAGCTAGAAGGGGACATTACAGTCTGCCCCTCCTAAAATTGCTTGTCCCCAAGCAATCTCAACTCAGGATGCTGAAGAATCTCCTCACTCTCCCATGTAGCATCCTCAACCGGCAAGTCCTTCCATTTGATCAAGTATTCTCTGATAACCCATCTCCGCCACTGTCTCTCCGTAACATCCAAAATAGCCTCAGGCACTAGTATCAACTTTGCCTCGTCATCCAAGGGTGGTAAAGCTGTAGAAGGAACGATGCAATGTCCTAACATCTTGAGGCGTGACACATGAAATACACTATGAACTCTGCTAGCTGCCGGTAACTCCAACTGGTAAGCCACCTCTCCAACTCATCTGATGATCCTGAAAGGCCCATAGTATCGTGGCTTAAGCTTCTCTGCACCACTCTTCTTAAGAGTGTACTGTCGATACGGTTGCTACATCAGATACACCATATCCCCAACCTCAAATGAACGATCAACTCTCTTCCGGTCTACATACTGCTTCTACTGATTTTGTGCCTTTTGGATATTCTCTCTAAGAGCCCTCATAATAACCTGATTCTCTTGCAACAAATCCCCAACGCTAGGCACTCTACTATCACTCATTAGCAAGTCAAGAAAGTTAGGCACCTCATAGCCATACAAAGCCATAAATGGTGTCATCTGAATCGATAGATGGTAAGTGGTATTATAACAATACTCACAAAGATAAATCCAGTTAATCCATCTCAATTGTTGCCCTGCAATGTAGTTCTTGAGATATCCCTCCACCCATTTATTAACAATCTCCGTCTGGCCATCCGTCTGCGGGTGGTAGCTAGTACTCAAAGTAAGCTCGGTCCCACACAACCTGAATAGCTCCTACCAGAAATTACTCATGAATCCACTGTCTCTATCAATCACAATACTTCGTGGTAGCCCATGCAACCTGAATATCTCACAGAAAAATAACTCTGCCACCTGTGTAGGTGAATATGTAACTGTGATCAGCAAGAAGTGAGATGATCAACAACTACGTAGATACAATTTCTAACCTGGGCTTTCGGTAAGCTCGTAATGAAATCCATTGATATGCATTCCCACTTCCTGTTAGGAATTGGAAGTGGCTGAAGTAAACCCGCAAGGTATGTGTGTTCCTGCTTATTCTGCTAACAAACAAGACACTCTAACATACCGAAGAACGTCTGTCTTAAGTCCCTTCCAAGTAAACCTCTACCATATCCGCCTGTAAGTCTTGAAGTACCCGAGATGTCCTGCCATAGGTGTGTCATGAAAGGACCTCAACACCATGTTCTTCACCTCTGATCCTGGGGTCAAAAAGATCCTCCCTTTGTAAATTATAAGATCATTTACAACTGAGTATCTACTATCCTACATCGACCCCTCAACAATGCCTGAAGCCCAAGAATCCTTGGCATACTCTGCCACAATCAAGTGCCTCCAATCCTCTGAAATCTCTACCATGGAGCTCAAATGTGGATGGCGGGACAAGGCATCAACAACTACATTCTGACTCCCTTTGACATAGGCAATGTCAAAATCATATGACTGTAGTTTACTGACCCACTTCTGCTAACGATCATTAAGATCTCGCTGCCCTAGGAAATGTCTCACGCTGTTATGATCCGTCTTAACACAAAACTTGTTGCCCACAAGATACTGCCTGAATTTGGTCAATGCATGCCTAATGGGCAACATTTCCTTATCATATATACTGTAGCTCCTCTTTGGACCTCTTAGCTTCCGGCTCTCAAATGCAATCGGATGCTTGCCCTGCATAAGGACTGCACCAATCCCCTCACCTGAAGCATCGCACTGTAACTCAAAGGCCTGGTGAAATCTGGCAATGCAAGAACTGGGCAAGTAGTCATAAGATGTTTGAACTTCTCAAAACAATCATGTGCCTCTGGAGTCCAAACAAATGCCCCTTTTTTTGTCAGGGCCGTAAGTGGTGCTGCATGCCGTGAATATCCACAGAAAAATCTGCAGTAGAAGCCACACAAGCCCAAAAATCCTCTCAACTGTGTAAGGCTCTCAGGTGTAGGCCACTCAATAATCGCTCTGATCTTGTCAGGATCCATGCACACACCCTCGGCGCTGATAATATGGCCTAAATGCAACAACTTTGTCAAGCCCAAGTTGCATTTGGATTCCTTAGCGTACAATGACTCCCTACCAAGAATATCCAACACTATATCCAGATGGGCGACATGCTCCTCGCAAGTTCGGCTATACACCAAAATGTCGTCAAAGAAGACCAAAACAAACCTCCTCAGCTATGAATGGAAAACCCTGTTCATAGTGGACTGAAATGTCGCAGGAGCATTGGTCAGCTCAAATGGCATACCCACAAACTCAAAATGTCCACAATGACATCTAAAGGCCATCTTCTCAACATCCTGCTCACTGACATGAATCTGATGGTACCCTGATCTAAAATCTATCTTAGAAAAATAACCAGCACTATGAAGCTCATCTATTAACTCATCAATCCTAGGAATAGGGTACCTGTTCTTGACTGCCTCCTTATTCAACAACCGATAATCAATACACATCCTCAAAGTACCATCCTTCTTCTTGATGAAGACAACTGATGAGGCAAATGGCGATTTGCTTGGTCTAATGTGTCCCATAGCAAGTAGCTCCTTGATTATTTTCTCAATTTCATCTTTGAGCCGCTTAGGGTGCTTGTAAGGAGTAACTATCACCGGTTTAGCACCTTCCTCCAATTCTATGATATGCTCAATTCCTCTGTCTGGAGGTCTACCAGGTGGAATATCACTGAACACCTTGGTGTGCTTAATCCTCAACTCTTGTATGTCTGGATGGTAAGAAGGATTTTGCTGCCCCCCCTGTGTAGGCATGAGAACACACTCTGCTGCCCACTCAACCATATCATGGCGCATGAGTCTCTCCATTCTCCTAATAGATATCGCCCTGCAACTAGTATCTCTGATGGCTTTGAGAATATGAGTTGTCCCATTCATCTTAAACTTCATCTCCATGTCCCGTAGGTTAAGGGTGAACTCACCTATATCATGAAGCCATTTCATTCCTAAAACCATATTAGTGTCTCCCATGTTCACCACATAAAAATCTGCCTTAAACTCGAGTTATTCAACCGCATGGGAAGATCTAGAATCATCCTGTCACACTTAAGAGTGTAACCATCTGCAACCTTCACTCTTATCCCCTCAAACTCTTTGGTCTGAAACCCACGCCTCTCAACCAACCTAGCATCAATGAAGTTATGTGTGGCAGCAGTGTCAAGTAGTGTGATGATCTTTTGTCCTGCTAATACACCTCGTATCCTGAATGAGCTTTCCTTTTGCATGCTAGTGAGGTGAGCCTCTTGAAGTTTTACTTCTGTTTGAACTTCCTCTTCATTCTCTGCTTCCTGTTCGACCTTTTCTGACTCGAACTCCTCATGATCCGATTGCTGGTCTGAATTTTCAGATTCTGATTCCTAATAAACAACCCACATTATTCGGTTAGCCTTACCTTTAGGCCTTAGTGGACAATCATGATTTGCATCATAGGGCCCCTTGCAGTAGAAACACAACTTTTTCTTATACAAATCATTGAGCGTCTCTCGATCAAATGCTGCTGCTGATTTCCCTTTAAAATTTGATCTTTCTTTCTTCTTGGGGAATGTCTTATTGTCCTTGTATGAAGATGATCCCTTTGATGTGAACTTGCTTTGTCGGGCTGCAAGTTCCATGCTCCTAGCCTTCCTCATTGCCTCCTGCAATGTTGGGGGATCAAATGCTTTTATCCAACCTTTCAAAGGTTCCAATAGGCCCTCAATAAACAACACAACCAACCGCATCTTTGAAATGTTGGGAACCATCACTGACAACTTTTGGAAATCACCAATGTAACTCTCTACGTTACTAATTTGTTTGAGCTGAGCCAAATCCTTGAAGTATGATTCTGGATCCTTCTTGTCAAAACGCTCAACCAACCTGTCAACAAACCCCTGATAAGAGGAAATACGATTATGCTGCAACATGACCATCCCATGATACCACCATTCATGTGCTACTCCTTCCAAATGTAAAGTGGCATATTTTATGGCATCCTCCTCTGACATGGGTCAAAGATTTAGGAAAGTATCAAGCCTATGGACCCAAGATTGTGCTGTAACCTTACCGTTGCCATCAAATATGGGTAGAGTGAGTTTGCTAGTGGCCTGCTTAAGCTCCTTATTTTGGCTCCTAGGTCTCCGATCTTGTCTTGTTTTGTAATGCTCTCTTCGTTGGCTTACAAATCTGTCAAAGCTTATGCGTTCTCTAACCTATGGTGTCAACAATTCCCACTCATCATTCGCTGCCATGATATTATCAGCAAACCCTTCCTCTCCTTCAACATTGTCCTCTTCAGGTTCATTCCTCAGAAAAGTAGGATGTGTAGGCCTGTTAATGGTATGAGTGGCAACTCTATGAGCTCTAGGAGTCCCAACAACACTCCTGTCATCATCCGGAACTCGGTTTTGTCTTACTTGTGGGTTCATTTGTTGCATCATTGTAGTAAGTGCCCTCAAAGCATCTGCAACCTGCTGCTGCCTTGTTGTCATGTGTCTAAAAGTCTCTAGTACTTCCATTCATTGTTTTCCCCATTTCTACCTTCATTTCTTGGTGGACCTTCTTCTTCCCTATCACCCATTATTTCTAATGGTGTGTCAAATCGATTTTCCTCTTGTTTAGCTCTTCTACGAGTGTAATACCTGTGAGAACCTCTCCTTTGTGGCTGCATATGAAACCTTTAACCCTCTAGGATGGCAGGATCAAGGCTCTGATACCACTGTAGTATCCCTTGTCAAACTGACCTTAATTTTTCATTTGAACACCTAGGAATTTTGTCAAACAGTTGGCAAACAATCTCTTTCCAGCTGGTAAATGTTTTCTTGTTTGGCTTCCCCCCTTTTGAGTGATGATAAGATGCATAAAATAACTTACTAGTTTGCCAAATGATTGCAAATGAATTAAAATGTAATGCAAGGTAATTTTTTGAATTTCTCAAACTATATGATGGCTGGAAATGATATGCAGCGATATGAATGAACATCTACAACTAAGAGGTATTTTTACAACATTTAACATGCAAACTTCACAACTCTTAAGTGATTAAAAATGAAATGCATGTACAGCTACAACCATATGACAATATATCAAACAATTGACATGTGAACTCCCAACTCTATTAAGACTGAAACTCATGCAAATATGAAGCTACAGCTAAAAAGCAGTTTGTCAAACATATGGTATGCAACCTTTCAATTTCATCTTGATATTTAGAACTGGAATTCTTATTTGCATACAACTGAATACAATGCTCAATAATCTGATTACAATGATTTGGCATTCAAGAACATTTACATAGCAACACAACATTAATGACAATGATTATACTTCAGACTTTTGACTGTAATTTTGGCATGACATATGCTGATAGGATAGTGAGCTAATGACTGAAACAATGCAACCTATGACAACAATATAATGACAAACTTTAAATGAGGAGAACATGGTCGACCCAATGAGCCCACGGTTTGTACTTAAATTGCTGCTGTAGATGCAGATCACAAAATGCATTGATACTCCTTCAAACTGATATTATTTGCCTTCAAACCTGATTTCCTATGTTGCTGGAATGATGCTTAACTATTGTCAACACTGTTCATGCACTGTAGCATGCACTTTTCACATTACTATTCATGGAACTTTTCACATTGCTGTTCATGGCACTGTTCATGTTACTATTCACAGCACTGTTCATGTCACCTTCAATCTGCATCATAGCTTTTTATTCGAACCAAATATACAAGATGTCCTCAGAAAATTTGGCCTATGGCCACCAAATGAAGCCCAATAGAAAGACTGTAGAATTTTTCTCTCAGCTGCAACCCTTCGGAGGAATCTTTCACCACCTCAGTTATGCCAATCGATAGGAGGTATCGTTCCTAAAGATCACAATTAGAAATCTGCAGGAACCCTTGGCTCCACAAATGAACATATCAAAACAAATGTCAACATTGGATGATTAGAAGTTTAGCCAAGCCCTCTATTTATTCTTTTTTTTAACCAAACTTTTAAGAAGCTTCTAGAATATTAATTTATTTTATTTAAATCACTTTATTAAATTAATTAAGTATAAGGTCGCCTTACTATTTATTTATTTAATAACCTTACAAATAACTAATTTAATTATTTCTCCTTATTTCTCCAACTCCACATAATCCAGGAATAGAGACCAACGGGGTAACTGCCACCAAAAGATCCTCTAACCATGCCTCACTAGCCTATGAGGACCACTGATAGGCTAATCGTGTTGAAGTATAAATGTCTAGCTAGAAGGGGACATTACACCTCTTGGGAGAGCCATCAAAAGTAGAAAGCAAAAGCTTTCCCAAAGCATGTTGGAGCTCCCCTTGGCTGCCCCTAGGTCTTTGGCCAGCTCCATTGCCTCTTTGTTGTCCATACTTCCAAGATTTGAACTCGGACGTCATTTGCTCCCTAAAAGGAGCGGGATAAGTAATGTACTCAAAATCCCCCAACAAACTATTCCGTAAGGTATGCTGCTCCTCCCTTTCCGGAATGGCTTCTTCTCTTTGCAAAAAAGTAGGTTGGTTAAGCCTACGTGTGGATCCTCCATTCCCTTTTGTGCGCTGATGTGTGAAGTTGTGACTTCCTAGAACACTACCATCCCCATTGGATGGCTTGTCACCCCTCATTTCTTTCATGGTGCGGACAAATTCTGCCATAATTGCTGTCATTTGTCTTGGGCTTGTGTGTATCTATCAAGCCTCTCCTCTTCTTTATCTTCCCTTTCATTCCTTGGCTGTTCCAAGTTTTCCATTTGTTGTTCTAAATCTTCAAATGGATTTTCAGCAACTTTCTTCTTGTTTCTAAGGTAATACTTTGGTTCTTTGTTGCTTTTGGGCATGAATCAATCTTGAAACCCCCACGGCTAGCCAAGTTATTGTCTTTGATACCACTGAAATATCCCAAAATAAGATAAAATATTGAAATTTGGTATTTTTGCCAAACCCTCGCCAAACAAATATTTTTTTGATTTTTTTTGCAAACCCTAGTGATTAAACCCTCACATACTGCTACAAATAATTATGTCAAACCATAGCAATAATTCAACAATTATTTCACTAATGAACAAGGCATAAAAGAGTCTTCCAATCCTCAAATCCTAGACACACAAGGGCTGGAACATTGCAAAATTAAATGGATGCTTTTCCACCCCGAAATCACTATATTTTATGATCAAATAATTATCGAAAAATTATCAAATATGAAGCCAATATTAATACTTTTTTCCAACATGTTTTGAAATAATAATTATTGAAAAAATTTCAATAAAGTAATAGAAATATTATGCAATGTTCAGATCTGCAATTTAGGCCAATGAAGCCCTAGAAAATGATGCAAACAATTCCCAAGTGGGGATCACCCAACTGCAAAACAACAAATACATGTCTTTATCCACGCAACCCTAGGACAAGGGGTCTTCAACAAGCAAATTCCAATGCAACCCTAATAAAAGGGGTCTTCAATAAACAAACTATTTCGCTACCCATAAACCACCCTAAAACCCTTGGTGTGAACTCCCAATGCAAGTCGCCACACTCCGAAGGTGTTCGACAGACTTCTCAATGTGTATTTTTGGATTTTTTGAATATTCAAGCCCAATTGCAATCTTTGAAATGATGTTGTTCTAATCATAAATTAGAGGGTTTTGTTTTTAATTCGTCTTTAGTTTTGAAGGTTTTCGTCTCTAAGTCTTGGGTTAAGCTTTTCGTGCCTAGACCACAAAATTCAAATATCATAATAACATGTCCTCCAAATGATGTTCCATTCTCTTTTATATCAATTCTCCCAAGGGGTGCATTCTAATTTGGAGGAATGATATTTTTTCAAATACTAAAAGAACACTCCTTATAATCCACTTAAGTGGCTTGGGTGCCCATGACCCTTAAAAGACCACAACTTAAGTGAATTTTATAACATAAAGTACTTTTACAAGTTTTCTTATAAAACCCAAAGTGTTTCCCTTCTTTTTTTTTTCCCTTAGCCCTTGGGAAACAAATCAAGGCTAAGGGTCTTCAGTGTATCCACGATCAAAAGGGGAACATGACATGGAGGTACAATCTACATGGGTAATTATAACATATGTAAGGTTGTAGGAGAATGAGAAATCACACTAAAGATATATGGAGTGTTCGTATTATTCAAAGAGTTTGCCATGTTCTAGGGTTGACGAACTTGTCTTTAGATAAGCTTGATGAGCTGGGATATAAGTTCAATGGTGAAAAAGTTTGTTTGAAGGTCTCTAAGGGAGCTCTAGTAGTGATGAAAGCTGGGAAATATGGGAATAACTTATACAAGTTGATTAGAGAGACTATATGTAATGTCCCCTTTTTGAGCCATTGTTGCTATATGACGTAGATGACCTAGATATTTGGAAAATTGGAAAATAACTATTTTTTCGTTGGCAAAACAGAGATAGATTATGACTTAGGATATTTGATGTTACCAGTGAGCTCAGATGATCTCGGGGACTCAGATGTCATTTTTCGAAGTTATTTTCGTTTTCTAGTGTGTTCTCCAAGGTTTTTGGAGAGAGCACCTATTTATAGTAAGTCACCAAGCCTGGTTCAATTCTCATTATTTATCATCGGTATCACTCCAGCGCAGTCAGTTTTCGATTCCGATGCTTTTCAAGAGTTTTCACAACTCGGATGTCTTAATGAGTTATAATTTAATTATTTTTACTAAAGTTGCTAATTTTATTAAAATAACTTAATGGGCACCTTAGTATAATAGCTTGTTGGAAAGAGGATGAAAAGTTTTAAATGTTAGACGTGGATATAGTGGTTTTTTGTGCCGCGAATTTTTAACTAATAAAATAAATCATTTTTTGGAGTAATAAGGTTTATTTAATTTATAAACTGATTTTATATTATACTCTCCAAAAAGCTTCCAAAAAGGTTATAAGAGGAGATTTGTGTGCTCATTTGGGGGCATCATTATATTTGTCATTTTGATATTGGAGAATTTCTCTTTGAGCTGCAACTTGGTTTCAACCTATTTTCTGAGGACGAAAACCCTTACAAAATTCGTGGATTGGACGAATACCCAATTCCAGTTGAGGTGAATCCACCAGTGTTCACATTTGGAGATGAATTGTTATGAGTATGGCACTACAACTAGGGTTGGTTTAATCATTCATAATAGCTGATTGTGGAGTATTAGAGCCTCCTTATGAGGCGTTTCAGTTGGTTAGAGTTGCACTAGGGGTATGGGAGAATGACGCCTCCTTTAAGATCAAAAACGTAACCCTTAGTGGCTGGGCGTTGGATATTTGGTGTGCAACTTTCTAGGGATCGTGTGTAGCATTTGGGGATTGGTTCAACTTCTATTACAGTCAACAAATAATATAAGGGAGAGGAGTGAAGCTACAACTGGGAATACATTGCCGCAGAAGGATCATATATTAATGTGACAGCAACAACGTTGGAGAGTGGTGTTCTCATCCTAATAAATGCCTAATCGAGGGAAACAACAATCGGGTATGTTGTTGAAGTTTATGGTATTCAAATATTTAATTTGAATAGGGATTGTACTCGCTAATACAGTTGTATCAGACCTGTTAGAAGTGTAACCAGACCTGATATATGATCAATAAAGGCATATTTGAATGAGGGTTTCTTGATATATGTATACGCCATTATTTGTCTATCATTTCTATGCAATTGTTTATGTATTGGCATTGAAATTTATTCAAAACAAGCATTGGAGAACTTAGAAACAATATCAGACCTTAGTAATCAGAACTCAATATTTTCACACAAACTGAAAAATTTGGATCAGAATTGGTTGTGGTTCTTATGCTATAACCGATGAGGCTGTAGTGGCCACAACAGAAGCTAGTACGTCGACCAACCTATATGATAATTTCAAAATAGGAGCAGAAGCAAAGAAAGAAAGGATCAGTAAGGACACAAAGAATGATCCAAACAAAGATAAGATGAGAAGAATGGATTCTGAAAAGAAGCTTGAAATCAAAGATGCAGAAGGATATACGAATGTGGCAGATTTGAAGAAACAAAAGTGTATGAAAGGTCAATGTACTGCACCAAAGAATGTTATGACCAGGAATTATTCATCCTTTTATGATTTTTGTTACAACTGTAATCAGTTTGGTCATAGGGTTATTGAATGTAGAGTTGTACCTACAGAGAGAACTAATTTTGTAAGTAGAAACTCATTTGCTCCTCTGCTAGATTCAAATACAATATGCTACAATTGCAATAATTTTGGTCATATAGTCAGGCATTGTAGGACTAACCTTGTAATGTCAAAAATAAGCAATGTAAAGAAAGACAAGTCTCCTAATAAGAATAAAGGTTCACAAGTCATTAATGAAGGAAAGAAAAGGACATCTAAGAGATCTAAGAAGATACGGAAAGTGAAAAATCAATCCTTGATTGGTCAAACAACACTTCACGTCAAAGAGCGGAATTTGTGGGTGATAGACAGTGTGTGCTCAAAGCACATGACTGGTAACAAGAGCATGTTCATCAAGTTGAGTGGGTGCAAGGAAGGAACTGTCAGCGTGGGAGACAACACAACAGTAAAAGTCAAAGGCAATGGAACTTTGCACATTGATGGTAAGCTTCCTACACATGATATTCTTTATGTCAAAGGACTGAAGCATAATCTACTGAGTGTCAGCGAAATGTGTGACGATGGATACAAGGTCATTTGATGCCGAAGGTTGCAAGCTAAAGAGATCTAGCAATACAGTTGCAAAAGGGAAAAAAACCGAGAATAATATCTACAATCTTGTTGAGGTAAACAGTAATAGCTGCCTCATAGGAAAGGTTGATGAAAGCTGGTTGTGGCATAAGAGATGAGACATGTCAATTTTGATAATCTAGTCAAAGTAGGTTCGAATAAGTGTGTAAGACATATGCCCAAGATAACCAAACCCGTAGATACTACATATAGAGAATGTCAATTAAGCAAGCAAACAAGGGTCAAGTTTCAAACAAAAGAATATGCAACTACAAAGCCTCTGCAATTAGTCCATACCGATCTTTGTGGTCCTACCCAAACAAGAGGATCAAAAGGAGTTTATTACTTCATGTTGTTCATACATGATTATTTAAGGATGACATGGGTAAGCTTTTTGAAGGACAAATCTCAAGCCTTTGAGAGATTTAAGATCTTTAGAGCCATGGTTGAAAATGAAATGGAAAGAAAGATCAAATGTTTGAGATCAGATAAAAGTGGAGAATTCACCTCCAATGAGTTCATAGAATATTGTGAGAAGCATGGGATTAAAAAGCACTACTCTACTGCAAGAACTCCACAACAAAATGGAGTTGTTGAGAGAAAGAATAAAATTGTTGAGGAGATGGCCAGAACAATGTTGAAAGAAGCTAAATTATCTGATGGATATTGGAGAGAAACAGTCCAAAAAATAGTATACACTCTGAATAGAGTTCAATTGAGGGTGAAAAGTGATAAAATGCCATATGAACTATGGTATGAAAACACTGCATTAGTTAAATACTTCAGAGTGTTTGAAAGCAAATGCTACATCAGAAAAAAGGAGGACAAACTAGGCAGCGTTGAGTCAAGATGTGATGAGGGATTTTTTCTTGGTTACTCCACTCATAGCAAAGCCTATCTATGTTACAATAAGACGCTGCATAAAATAGTTGAGAGCATCAATGTCAAGGTCGAAGAAGGATTTAAACATGTCGAACTTGTTGAGGAGATCAGAATTGAAGAATTAGGAGTAGAAAATGAAGTAGAAGATAGTGAAGAGGAGGAAGAAAATAGTGAAAGGGCATATGCAAGGTTTGTTCAAAAGGAACATCCCAAGGAGTAGATAATTGGCAACAAAAATGAGGGTGTTCAGACTAGGAGAAGAGCTGTAATGAACAAGGAGCAAGTAAGTTTTGCTCTATTTTCATAAATTGAGCTTAAAACCTTTAGTGAAGCCAGCAAGGATGAAAACTGATTAAAAGCCATGGAAGAAAAACTGAGTCAAATAGAAAAGAACAAAACATTGGAATTGGTTCCTAGACCCTCAAACAAGAATGTGATAGGAACAAACTGGGTTTATAAAAACAAACTCAATGAAGATGGAGCAGTCATAGGAAACAAAGCAAAATTGGTGTGCAAGGGATATGCACGAGTAGAAGGCATAGACTTTGAAGAGACATTTGCTCTAGTACAAAACTGGAAGCCATAAGAATGTTTTTGGTATTTTCTGTTCATAAGAAATTCAAAATATATCAAATGGATGTAAACTCAACCTTCTTGAATGGAAACTTAGAAGAGGAAGTCTACATTGAACAACCATAAGGTTTTCAGCTAGTGGATGAAGAAGATTGTGTGTAGACTAAAAAAGACATTGTATGGTCTAAAACAGGCACCTAGAGCATGGTATTCAAGATTGGATCAATACTGCAACAACAAGGTTTCAACAAAGGATGTGCAGACAACAATTTGTACTTTAAATCAGAAGGTAAGCATATGTTGCTTATTGTTGTCTATGTAGATGATATCATCTTTGGAGGTGGTAGTAGTATTATGTGCAAAGAATTTGCCACACAAATGCAAAGTGAATTTGAAATGTCTACGCTAGGAGAACTTTTTTTCTTTCTTGGTCTACAAATTGCACAAACCAATGAAGGGATATTTATATCTCAAATCAAGTATGCGAAGGAGATGCTCAAGAAAATCGGTATGGAGGACAGCAGACCAGTTAGCAGTCCCATGATGACTGAATGTAAATTGAGCAAAGAAGATGAGTCCCCTAATTGGAATAATAATTTGTATAGATCAATGATAGGTAGCCTGTTGCATTTGACTGCATCAAGACCAGACATCATGCAGGCTGTATGCATGGTTGCAAGATTTCAAGCAACTGCCAAAGAATCACATGTCAATGTTGTAAAAAGAATCTTCAGATACATCAAAAACACAATTGACTATGGTCTGTGGTACCCAACAAGTGAAGATCTCACTTTAATTGCATATGCAAATGCGGATTGGGCAGGGAGTGTGGATGACATGAGAAGCATTAGTGGTGGTGCATTCTTCCTTGGAAATAGACTTGTGTCATGGCTGAGCAAAAAGCAAGAGTCAGTTATGCTTTCTATAGCAAAATTAGAGTATGTTGCAGCAACAACATGTTGCACCCAAGTCTTGTGGATGAAGCAAACTCTCAGAGAGATCAAGGTAGAATAACATGAACCTATCTCTATCTTCTGTGATAACTCAAGTGCCATAAATATATCTAAG
Organism: Torreya grandis; assembly: GCA_037957365.1. Taxonomy (NCBI): domain Eukaryota; kingdom Viridiplantae; phylum Streptophyta; class Pinopsida; order Cupressales; family Taxaceae; genus Torreya; species Torreya grandis. Next base: position 464,474 of record JARHVA010005595.1, on the reverse strand, counting down.
AATCCAATGATGCATTCCAGAACCAAGCATATATCCATCAAATATCATTTTTTGAAAGAAAAGGTTGCAGATCAAGAGGTCAAAATTGAGTATGTGTCAACAAAAAATAAAATTGCAGATATATTTAGCAAGCCTCTTTCCAAGGAGCAATTTGAGTTTCTAAGAGAGAAGTTGGGAGTAGTGGCTCTTACACCACATCACTAGCTTCTAGTGATAGGGCACGAATCCAAGGGGAGTGCTGAAGGAGCATTATAAACTCTTGGATTAAGAGAGAAGGCAACGTGATGAGACAGTTGCAGTCCCTTTGCTAGTTGATGACGAAGGAGGTGACAAAGGTGTGTTGACTCTAGATCACTATGCCTATCTATATAGAGATATGTCAATTATTGATTGGTCTTTTAGACCAATGCTATATCAATGATCATTTTGTTGAACACACTATCTACTGAGAGGGGAGGTGAATCAGTAGATGAGCTAAAACCTGGTTCTTAAAACTTTTAAACAAGATAATGTATATGCAAAGCAAAGAACAAAAAAAAAGATCATACACACACATAAGAATGCTCAACACCATATTTTTATGTGGAAACCCAAAGAGAAAAACCACAGTGAGAAAAACTGCTAGAGGCTACTGTTCTAATCCAACCTCACAGAAAAGATGTCTCACAGACAAACCTCACTGGTTACATTCAAGAGCACCCACTCTAAGGCAACATCAACTTCTTAACTGAGCATCAACTTAGTTTTTCTGATGGCACCAACCTATAAGAGAAATGAAGCTACAACTTCAAAATACAAAAAAGATTCAGAATGAATCTTGTTCAGTTTTCTGTTACAAGTCTTGTCTGTAACTGCATCTACATGTTGTGTGCCTTCTCGGCTTATCTGCCTCTATCTCTTTGTGTCTAGATATCTTCTATGTTGACACACCTTATTTGCTTTGCCTTTTTATGCTATTTGCATATGTCATCACTTGACAATTTTGAGTTAACACTCTAATTATTCGCAACAACAACAAAAGACACTTTCAAATGTTTTGTGCATAGCATATATAGACAAATGCATCTTAGGGTTTTCCATCTGTAAAGAGTTCACACTTCAATTGCTCTTAACTAGTTCAAGCTTCTGATCTGCATTCATTGTGACTTTGACTTCGTGTCTCGATTCATGCTTCAAATGACAATGTTCAAATGTCTTTACTATCTTTGGCATCTGCACTTCTACTGTTCTTAACTGTGTCGCTTCCTAGATCACTTCTGATCTACATTCAATGTGACTTTGACTTCGTGTCTTGATTCATGCTTCAAGCGGCAACGTTCAAATGTCTTTACTATCTTTGGCATCTGCACTTCTATTCTTAACTGCGTCACTTCTTCGATCACTTAGATTGAATAATCTCAAGCTCTGTGAAGATATATCGAGTTCATCACCAGTTCCAGTTGTTCCTTTTTAGACAGTTAGAAGACATTAAATGCGGGCTTTTTATTTCTTTTGTAGCGCCAAGTTCACGTTCTTTTCTTTGTTGAATATTTCCTTATGACCTCTTGACACTTGTCAAATGCGCGTGTACTCGGAGGGTCATCTAGGTTTGCTTCACACCATTGGATCTAATGCACCGATCAGACGTGAGTTGTTGATCTTTTAAAGCAACATGAATTTTAATTCTTGCTTTGCCATTAACCATCGAGCTTCTTTTCTTCCCTTTTCGCATCTCGCTGCTTTCTATATCATGGGTTCGCTTCCGCTCCTTTCGATTGTCCTCGATATGCTCAATCTTTACCCTTTGTATTGAGCGTTAAACTTCGGCTGTTGGCATGATCTTATTTTCTTCGGCATTCTTGTAACGCTCCATGCAACGTCGATCCTTGAAGACTTGCTCGTCTTTTAACCTTGCTTTAATTCCTTCGGAAGGTTCCTTTATACAAATTGGTTTTGGCCTTTGCGTCTTTAGGACAATTTTTGCCAAATTTTTGTCTAGGTCCATTTCATCCTGAAGTGTCCTCCAATTTTTTTGAAAGAATTCGTCATTGGCTTCTATTTGGAAGTGTCATTCAAAAATCTTTTCTTCGGACTTTTTATCTGAGACATTTCTTCGGATTTTTTGTCTGAGACATTTCTTCAGACTTTTTGTCCACATCATTTCTTCAGACTTTTTGAAAAGGTCCACTTGCCCTTTGGAACGTTCAAAAGATACCCTTCGGACTTTTTGAAAAGGTCCAATTGCCCTTCGGAACGTTCAAAAAATACCCTTCAGAGTTTTTGAAAAGGTCCACTTTTTCGAGGACTTGACAATTTTTTTGAAAGAATTGTCCTTGCCATTCTTTTCGAAAAAATTCCTCCGAATAATTTTTCATGACTATTTCGGGTTTTCCATCCTTCTTATCTTATCCCGATTGCCTCTTCTAAGTAAGAGCACTTCACAAACCCGATTTACTCCACAAGTCTACTCAAGTCAAGATTTGGCATTAATGCATGATCAGATTCAATCTCAATGACATCAATGACAATTCCATGCTGCCCTAGATGGGAATGATAATTCTTCAATCCTCAAACTGCTTTCTGGATCATGATATCAAAAACATCAACCTTTGACATCAAAAACAATTCCATGCTGCCCTAGATGGGAATGATAATTCTTCAATCCTCAAACTGCTTTCTGGATCATGATATAAAAAACTGTCAACTGTCTCCTTGCTCAAATTGCCAACAATCTCCCCCTTTGTCATTGATGGCAAAACACCCTCAAGAGCAAAAACATCCTCAAAATTCCTTTCTCATTCTGCTTGCTTTCTCTTATTTTGATTTCTCCCCCTTTGACATTAATGACAGAGTGTTTGCTAAACCAATAAGACACACTGTTGCTTTACTGGCTTCTGAGGTGTTCTGATCCTTGGACTTGTTTGGATAGAACATTATGAAGAAAGACTCCCCCTTGGATAGTGCACACTGACCTGAACTGTTCCTATGACTCTCTGGGCTTTCACATGCTTCAACCGATCCTGGATATAGCATTGGTCTAAAAGACCAATCAACAATAGATATATCTCTTACATAGATGAGCATAGAAATCTAGATCCAACATAACTTAGTCTGCTCCTTAACATCAAATGGCAAACGAAGTGTAAAGTACATAGCAGATTGCCTTTACTCTTAGTCCATGAGTTAATAAAATCCCTGCAATGCTCCCCCTGGACTTATAACCTATCAAAAGAGTTTAGTGATATGGGGTGGGAGCTACAACTCCCAACTTCTCTTTCAGATACTCAAATTGCTCCTTGGCAAGAGGCTTGGTAAAGATATCTGCAATTTGATCTTTGGTTGGCACATATTTCATTGTGACCACCTGACTTGCTACCTTTTCTCTCAAAAAATGATATTTTATGGAGATATGCTTGGTTCTGGAATGCATCACTAGATTCTTGGATAGATTTATGGCACTTGAACTATCATATAAAATAGAGATAGGTGCTTGATATTCTACCGTTATGTCTTTAAGAGTTTGCTTCATCCACAAGACTTCAGTGCAACAAGCAGCTGCTGCGACATACTCTGCTTCAACTGTAGAGAGTGTAATCAATTCTTGCTTCTTGCCCAGCCAAGACACAACTCTGTTACCCAGAAAGAATGCATCACCACTTGTGCTTTTTCTGTCACCCACACTTCCTTCCCAATCAACATTAGCATATGCAACCAAAGTAAGATCTTCGCTAGTTGGGTACCACAGCCCATAGTCAATTGTGCTCTTGATGTACTTGAAAATTCTTTTTACAACATTAACATGTGATTCTTTGGGCGCTGCTTGAAACCGTGCAACCATGCACATTGCTTGTATGATGTCTGGTCTTGATGCTGTTAGATAAAACAGGTTGCCTATCATTGATCTATATAGCGTATTATTTATATCATGAGTCTCATCTTCCTTGCTTAGCTTGCAACCAATCATCATGGGAGTACCAATTGGTTTGCTGTCCTCCATTCCTAATTTCTTGAGCATCTCCTTCGCGTACTTAGCTTGAGATATGAGTATCCCTTCATTAGATTGTGTAATTTGTAAACCAAGGAAGGAGAGTTCTCTCAGCATTGACATTTCAAATTCATTTTGCATTTGCATGGCAAATTCTTTGGACATGTTACTATCACCACCTCCAAAGATAATATCATCCACATAGACAACAACAACTAGCATATGCCCACCTTCTGATTTAAAATAAAGATTGTTGTTGGCACACCCTTTTCTGAAACCTTGTCATTGCAGGTATTAATCCAATCGTGAATACCTTTAGGTGCCTGTTTCTCACCATACAAAGCTTTCTTTAGTTTGCACACATAATTTTCTTCCTCTGCTAACCAAAATCCTTCTGGTTGTTCAATGTACGCTTCCTCTTCTAAGTTTCCATTTAGGAACGCTGACTTCACATCCATTTGATATACCTTGAATTTCTTGTGAACAAAATGCCAAGAACATTCTTATAGCTTCCAGTCTTGCCACATGAGCAAATGTCTCTTCGAAATCTATGCCTTCTACTTGTGCATATCCTTTGCACACCAGTCTAGCTTTGATTCTTATGACTGCTCCATCTTCATTGAGTTTGTTTCTATAAACCCACTTAGTTCCTATTACATTCTTGTTCGAGGGTCTAGGAACTAATTTTCAAGTTTTATCTTTTCAATTTCGCTGAGTTCTTTTTCCATGGCTGTTAGCCAGTTTTCATCTTTGCTAGCTTCATTGAAGGTCTTAGGCTCAATTTCTGAAAGTAGAGCAAAGTTTACTTGCTCCTTGTTTATTAGAGATCTTCTCTTAGTCTGAACACCCTCATCTTTGTTGCCAATTATCTGTTCCTTGGGATGTTCTTTTTGAACAAACTTTGCAGGTGCCCTTTTACTCTTTTCTTCCTCTTCACTATCTTCTACTTCATTTTTTGCTCTTGATTCTTCAATTCTGATCTCTTCATTAGGCTCAACTTGTTTGAATCCTTCTTCTACTTAACGTTGATGCTTTCAACTATTTTATGCAGTCGTCTGTTGTAACACACATAGGCTTTGTTGTGCATGGAGTATTCAAGAAAAATTCCTTCATCACATCCTGACTCGAAATTTCCAAGTTTGGTCTCTTTTCTTTTGATGTAGCACTTGCTTCCAAACACTTTGAAATACTTTATGGATGCAGGTTTTCCAAACCACAGTTCATATGGGGTTTTATCATTCTTTACCCTAAGTTGAATTCTGTTTAGGATATATACTGCTGTTTGAACTGCCTCTTTCCAATATCCATCAAGAAGTTTTGCCTCTTTTAGCATTGTTCTAGCCATCTCCTTCATAGTTCTATTTTTTCTTTCTACAACTCCATTTTGCTGTGGAGTTCATGCAACAGAGTACTCTCTTAATCCGATGCTTCTCACAATATTCTATAAACTCGCTGGAGGTGAATTCTCCACTTTTGTCTGATCTTAGACATTTGATTTTTCTTCTCATTTCATTCTCAACCATGGTCCTGAAGATCTTAAATTTATCAAAGGCTTGTGATTTATCTTTCAAGAAAGTTACCCATGTCATCCTTGAGAAGTCATCTACAAATAGCATAAAGTAGTATACACCTTTGGATCATTTTGTCCTAGTAGGACCACATAAATCTGTATGAACTACTTGTAGGGGTTTTGAGGTCGCATATTCTTTCGTTTCAAATCTGACCCTTGTTTGCTTTCCTAGTTGGCACGCTCTGCGTGTGATGTCTATAGGGTTGATTATTTTTGTCATATGTCTAACACCCTTGCTAGAGCTTCTTTGACTAGATTGTCGAAGTTGACGTGACCCATCATTTTAGGCCATAACTAGCTCTCATCGACTTTTCCCATGAGGCAACTTGCATCATTTTATTCAATCAAGTTGTATATGTTGCTTTCAGTTCTTCTTCCTTGTACAACGGTTTTTTCAGCTCTTTTTAGTTTACAACCTTCAGCGTTAAATATGACTTCATAACCATTATCACACATCTGACTTATACTTAAGAGATTGTGTTTAAGTCCTTTAACATACATGACGTCATGTATAGGAAGCTTGTCATCTATGTGCAAGGTTCCTTTACCTCTGATTCTGACTGCAGTGTTATCTCCTGGACTGACAATCTCTTCCTTGCATTTGCTTAAACTGGTGAATTTGGTCTTGTCCCCAATCATATGCTTTGAGCAACTGCTGTCTATGATCCACAAGTTTTGCTCTTTGACATGGAGTGTCGTTTGAGCAATCATTGATCTTTCACTTTCCACATCTTTTTGGTCTCTCATCTGCTTTTTCTTTTCTTTAAGAGTGGCATTTGAAACTCTATTCTCATTTAAAGACTTGCCTTTGCCTAAACTGTACTTTCTTGTCCTTGCAATGTTAGCTCTACAATACTTAGCTATATATCCAAAATTATTGCAATTGTAACATTAAATTTGAATCTATCAAATGAGCAAATGAATTTCTACTAGCAAAATTAAATCTTTTAGTAAGAAAAATTCTACAATCAATAGCCCTATGAATTGATTACAACTAAAACAATAACCATAAAAGGAAGGAACGCACCTGGTCATAACGTTCTTTGGTGCAGTATACCGAAAACTTTTACCTTTTTGCTTTTTCAGATCTGCCACTTTGATGTATCCTTCTGCATCTCTCTTTGGATTAGTCTTTATGTCTTTTCTGATCTTTGCCTTCGTTGCTTCTTTGTTGATCTTTTTGTTCATAGCTTTTGCTTCTCCTTTCTTGAAGTTATCATACAAGTTCATTGATGTACAAGCAGAAGATCCTTTTTCTTTATCATATCCAAGACTTGACTTTTCATTTGAAGGCTTTTGCGCATTGATCAGTTCACTAAGAACTTCTAATCCTTTTGTCAGCTTTAAGCTTTTGTTTAGTTGGTCTCTTGCCTTCTCAAGTTCTTTCCTCAAGGATACTACTTCTCCTTCAAGTCTCATGCATTCGTTGAATTTTGACTGGAGATTCGTCTTGACGACTTCTACTATTCTGTTGGCTTTCTCAACTTGAGTTTTTAGCGTCACAATCACTTGATTAGCCTTTTCAAGTTCCTTCTTCTCATGTTTCCTCTACGTTGAGTTTTCTTTTCTCAGATTTTCAATTTCTTCAAGAGCACACACAAGTTCACTTTTAAGATCAATCTCACCTTATTCTCCTTCACAATCTTCATCTTCATTTTGTTCTTGATTCAAGAAGGTGAATTCTTTTGCCATAAATAGGAACTCATCTCCCTCAGCTAGAAAGACACAGTCATGCTCATCGTCAGAGCTGTCACTGTTACTCTCTCCCACTGAGTCACTATCTTCTTTTATATATAACCCCTTTTTGTTCTTGAAGAAGTTTTTCTTCTTAGCATAATGCGGTTTCACCTTTTTGATATTTTCTACTTGCTCGGCGTTGTCCTTATTGTATGGACATTTTGCAACGAAGTGTCCTACTTTGCCGCAGTTAAAACACTTGAACGGAAGTTTTTCTTTATACTTACCTGATCCTCTCTTCAGTTTTTTGACAAAATTTGTTTCTTCATCATCAGTCTCCTCAGAATCGAGCACAGAGGCTTCTTATGCAGATTTTACTACTTTGAAGGTTGCTTCTCTCTTGACCGTGTCTGTCTCTCTCATCCTCATTTCATAGGTTGTAAACGTTCCAGGTAGTTCATCCACGGTAAGTTTGTCCAAATCTCTCGCTTCAATATCTGAAATTTTGGAGTTGTATCTTGATGGAAGGGATCTCAGAACCTTCTTGACAATAGTTGATTCTTCTATTGTTTCTCCAAGTCCTCTTATAGCATTGACTATTTCATCTACCCTGAGGAGGTAGTCAGCGATCATCTCTTCTTCATTCATCTTCAGGGTTTCAAACTGTCCTTTGTGCGTTTGCAAATTGGCTTGTTTCACTTTGACGTCTCCTTTATAGATACTTTTTAACTTATTCCAAATGTCTTTTGCACTTTGGCAGCGCATAACTTTGACAAAATCGGAGTTTGACAACCCACAAAGAATAGCATTCTTAGCTTTGGCATTGTTTTCATAAGCCTTTTTGGCCGCCTGATCAACATGAGCTGTATAACCATTTACCATTGACATCCATACATCAAACCCTAGAGAAGACAAGTATGCTTCCATTCTTATGCTCCAAAAAACATAGTTAGATCCATCAAATAGATGAGCCTTGTTTGATGAAGATCCTTCTTGGCAGGCCATTGTGTTCACCAACCACGATCTACCTGAGCCGATTAAGCTTCTCCTAAGGAACTTGCGCTTTGATACCAATTGTTGAACACACTATCTACTGAGAGGGGGGGTGAATCAGTAGATGAGCTAAAACCTGGTTCTTAAAACTTTTAAACAAGATATTTAATGTATATGCAAAGTAAAGAACAAAAACAAAGATCATACACACATAAGAATGCTCAACACCATATTTTTATGTGGAAACCCAAAGGGAAAAACCACGATGAGAAAAGATGCTAGAAGCTACTGATCTAATCTAACCTCACAGAAAAGATGTCTCACAGACAAACCTCACTGGTTACGTTCAAGAGCACCCACTCTAAGGAAACATCAACTTCCTAACTGAGCACCAACTCAGTTTTTTTGATGGCACCAACCTATCAGAGAAATGAAGCTACAACTTCAAAATACAAAAGAGATTCATAATGAATCTTGTTCAGTTTTCTGTTACAAGTCTTGTCTGTAACTGCACTTACATGCTGTGTGTCTTCTCGGCTTATCTGCCTCTATCTCTTTGTGTCTGGGTATCTTCTATGTTGACACACCTTATTTGCTTTGCTTTTTTACGTTGTCTGCATATGTCCTCACTTGACAATTTTGAGTTAACACTCTAATTATTATCGCAGCAGCAGCAAAAGACACTTTCAAATGTTTTGTTCGTAGCATATATAGACAAATGCATCTTAGGGTTTTCTATTTGTAAAGAGTTCACACTTCAACTGCTCTTAACTGGTTCAAGCTTCTGATCTGCATTCATTGTGACTTTGACTTCGTGTCTCGATTCATGCTTCAAATGACAACGTTCAAATGTCTTTACTATCTTTGGCATATGACTTCTACTGTTCTTAGCTGTGTCGCTTCCTCTATCACTTCTGATTTGCATTCAATGTGACTTTGACTTCGTGTCTCGATTCATGCTTCAAGCGGCAATGTTCAAATGTCTTTACTATCTTTGGTATCTGCACTTCTACTATTCTTAACTGCGCCACTTCTTCGATCACTTAGATTGAATAATCTCAAGCTCTGTGAAGATATATCGAGTTCATCACCAGTTCCAATTGTTCCTTTTCAGACAGTTAGAAGACATAAAATGCGGGCTTTTTATTTCTTTTCTAGTGCCAAGTTCACATTTTTTATTTTGTTGGATCTTTCCTTTTGACCTCTTGATACTTGTCAAATGCGCGTGCACTTGGAGGGTTATCTGAGTTTGCTTCGCACCATTGGATCTAATGCACTGATCAGATGTGAGCCATTGATCTTTTAAAGCAACATGAATTTTAATTCTTGCTTTGCCATTAACCATCGAGCTTCTTTTCTTCCCTTTTTGCATCTCACTGCTTTCTATATCATGGGTTCGCTTCCGTTCCTTTTGATTGTCCTCGATATGCTTGATCTTTACCCTTTGTATTGAGCGTTAAACTTCAGCATGTTGGCGTGATCTTATTTTCTATGGCATTCTTGTAACGCTCCATGCAACATTGATCCTTGAAGACTTGCTCGTCTTTTAACCTTGCTTTAATTCCTTTGGAAGGTTCCTTTATACAAATTGTTGTGGGCCTTTGTGTCTTCGGGACAATTTCCGCGAACTTTTTGTCTAGGTCCATTTCATCCTGAAGTGTCTTCTAATTTCTCCGAAAGAATTTGCCATTGGCTTCTATTTGAAAGTGTCCTTTGGAAATCTTTTCTTCGGACTTTTTGTCCGCGTCATTTCTTCGGACTTTTTGAAAGGTTCGCTTGCCCTTCGGAATGTTCAAAAGATACCCATCAGAGTTTTTGAAAAGGTCCACTTTTGCGATAAGGACTTGACAATTTTTTCAAAAGAATTGTTCTTGCCATTCTTTCCGAAAGAATTCCTTAGAAGAATTCTTCAAGACTATTTTGGGTTTTCCATCCTTCTTGACTTATCTCGATTGCCTCTTCTAAGTAAGAGCACTTCACAAACCCGATTTACTCCACAAGTCTGCTCAACTCAAGCTTTTGCATTAATGCATGATCAGATTCAATCTCAATGACATCAAGAACATCAACCTTTGACATCAATGACAATTCCATGTTGCCCTAGATGGGAATGATAATTCTTTTAGTCCTCAGATTGCTTTCTGGATCATGATATCAAAAATTGTCAACTGTCTCCTTGCTCAAATTGCCAACACATTTGGAGAATCATGGAGCTAGGGGAACTACTGTATCATTGTCTAAGGGGGAGTTCCTCACAAAGTGTTCTAACGTGTCAGTTCCAAAGATCAGAACAACCAAGATGCCAGGAAAGGCTCAGATTGTTGCATATTATGGCAGACTCTTTGTCATTAATGTCAAAGGAGGAGAAAGCAGAATGAAGATAAAGGGGTTAAGGCTTTCTAATGATGACTTGACATCAATGACAAAGGGGGAGATTGTTGGACATAGTCATTGAGGTTTGAAGAATTGTCATTGTTGTTAAAGGCAGCATGTGCTATCATGCATTAATGTCAAAGGTTGAGTTGAACAAACTTGAGTAAATCGGGTTTGTGAAGTGCTTATACTTATAAAATAAATAAAGCAATGTCGAGAACCCGACTTGGTCTGGTAGAGTTAATCGGGTTTGTGAAGTGCTTCTACTTATAAAGTAAGTAAAGCAATGTCAAGAACCCGAATAGGTTTGGGTGAGTTAATCGGGTTTCCAGAACGACTTAGCCGCATTCATTTTTATAAGTTAAGCAGTCTCACAAACCCAAATGGGTCTAGTGGAGTAAATTGGGATTGTCAAGTGCTTTCATTGCTTTACTTATGAAGTTTATAAGTAAAGTCATGCAGAGAACCCGAATTGGTGTAGTGAAGTCAATCAAGTCGAGAAGCCCGAATGGGTCTTTGCCTCAAGAGTAAATCGGGTTTACTAAGTAACTTTACTTCTTTCAATCTTATAAGTAAAGAAATGCGAAGAACCCGAAGTATGTTGTTGTCAAGAACGTTTGTTTTGGTCTTCACACTTAGCCAATTTTTGACTTGGTCTATTCTTTCGGAAATATTGGTATAGGCAATTCTTTCGGAAATTTGTCCCAAAGGAAATGATCTTGTGCAAAAGTTCCGAAAGGTACTTTTTGAGAATGCCGAAGGGTAGTGGACCGTTGCAAAAATGCTGAAGGGATCGTTGCAAAAATGCTGAAGGGTATTTGGACCTTTATAGAAAAGTCAAAGGGTACATTTGCAAAGCCTCGAAGGGTATGTGTCTTAAACAAAAGTGCCGAAAGGGGACTCGGACAAAAAGTCCGCAGAAATTGTCCCGAAGGGGACCCGGACAAAAAGTTCGCAGAAATTGTCCCGAAGGGGACTCGGACAAAAACCTTGCAACAATTTGTTCGAAGGGGTAGTTCAAATGGAGCGAAATGACACTTGAGCATTTGCCGAAAGACATAGGGCACTTCCACAAGTGCCGAAGGACAATTGCAGAGGACACAAGGACCATTACAAAGCTTCCCAAGGATCACTTGGATTGTTTCGAAAAGAATCTAGGGCAAGTGGACGAAAAGAATCCGAAGGATATCTCATCTGAAGTATAAGACACTTGCATTATTGCCAAAGGAACAAGGCGAGATTAAAGAACGAGACTATCGAATATAATCGAAAGGAGTGAAAGCGAACCAATCATATAGAAAATATTGAGATGCGAGAAAGAGCTCGATGTTTAATGCAAGAGAGATCGATGGTTCTGTTTTTAATAATGAAAATATTTGACGGTTCAAGATAGACAGAGAATGGCACCAATGACAAGATGAATAATCCTCGTTTAAAGACATGACCAGATAAACAGTGAGCTCGAAAAGTCTAGATGGAGCCCGAGATTGATCGATCCAACCGATCAATCATTGATTAAGGAGGCTGTGTATTTATGAGATAAATCCAATAGTTGCCAAACATAGTAAAGAGACTTGACCATTGCAATGTGATGCATGAACCGAGACATGGGAAAGAGATTAAGTCAAAATTGTTTTTAATGAGAACCGGTTAATTGCAGTTGAAGTGTGAATGCAATTGGAGATAGAAAACCCTAAGCTTCATTGTCTATACATATACGACATCTTGAACATTGTAATTTGCTTTTTGCCACTGCTGCTGCTGCCGTTGCAATTTTAAGAGAGAGTCAAAGACTGCCATTTTGCGATTGCTCAGACTATCATTGAACCTAAGCATGTGAGTAATACAAAGTGTGTCTAATAGAATATACAAACACAGACCATGATAGCATAGAGAGGTATAGAGGCAAGAAGAGGATGTTGATGTGTCAAACAAAGAATATATAAAAGATACAAAGGAAGAGAGGCCGAAGCAACTGGTGTAAATGGACTGTGTCAAACAGAAGATATAACGACATAGAACCAGTAAGACAAAGAAGAAAAGAAAAGGTTGTCTATCCAAACGAATACAGACAGAGTAAAAGGCAGAAAAAGGGAATGCCGTGTGTCTGAACATAATATATCCAGACGTATGCAAACACAGAGTAAAAGTCAGAGGAACAGAGATAAGCAGACAGGAAGAAAGGGTACACAGAGAATGTGCAGATTTTGAGCAGAGGAGAATAGACATACACAAAATAAGCCAAGAGTTAGCAGTTACAGACTAGACTTGTAACAAAGAAATCGAACTGGATTCATTTGTGAATCTGTCTTATACACTGGAGTTGTAGCTCCATAGTTCTGATTGGTAGGTGCCTTCAGAAAAATCGAGTTGGTGCTCAGTTAGGGGATTGGTGTCTCTTAAGGATAGGTGTCTTTGAATGTAACCAGTGTGGTTTTGCTAGTGAGGTGATTTAATTGTGAGGCTGGATTAGAACAATAGATTTTAGCAGCTATTCTCACCATGGTTTTTTCTTTTGGGTTTTCCACATATAAATCTAGTGTACTATGTTTTTGTGTGTGTGTGCTCTCTACATTTGTTCTTTGATATGCATATGATTTGATATCTCCTCTAAAAGTTTTAATCAACTAGTTTTAACTCATCTACTGATTCACACCCCCTCTTAGTAGATAGTTGTGTTCAACAAAGAGTGTTGAGATAGAATACCAAATTGAGAAGTTCCTCAAAGAAGGAAAAATCCAACCTAACGGTTTTCCTTATAGATCTCATGTTATTGTCATCCCAAAGGAAGATTAGAATGAGTGGCAGTTAGTCACAAATTATCATGTTCTTAATAAATCATTGTGAAGAATCACTACCCACTTCCCAGGTTTGACAATCTTTTAGACCAGCTTCAAGGTACGAAGTACTCCACTGAGCTTGATTTGACTTGTGGATACCAACAATTCCATATGGAGCCTCGTGATGTTTGGAAAACAACTTTTAAGAACAAGTTTTATGAGTGGTTGGTCATGCATTTTGGCATCACTTTTGCACTCTCCACATGTGGTTAAGTACTCCCCTAAGCTTGATTTGACTTGTGGATATCAACAATTCCACATGGAGCCTTATGATGTTTGGAAAACAAATTTCAAGAACAAGTTTGGACTCTATGAGTGGTTGGTCATGCATTTTGGCCTCACCAATTGTAATGTCCCTAAATGGGACAACTATGACAAATTGAGGTTTTCCAACAAACCCTTATGCACAACTGAAAATGATATGAATGCTACCCTCAAAACCAGTAAACCCTAGTAGTAATAGATGTCTCAATTTCCAAACAATCACACTCCACAATCATTCCAATAATTACTGAATACACAAATACAATAAATTATTTCTTTTTGTGGCAATATGGAATGACGATGTGGTTGGAAATTCGTTGCAATAATTTTTATTTTAAAGATATTGTTACAGCTGCATTTTCCTTCCAATCAATGTTGAAACCTTTGCACAAACTCAAGAAAAATATACAAAAAATACCTGCAATTATTAAGGCTTCTAAAGTACAAATTAGGGCTGCCAATATCCAATTTAGCCCCTCCAAACAAGTCACCACACTCGGAAAAATAGGAGAAACAAATTTGAAATTCAAACCCTTGTTTTATCCCTTCAACAAGGTCTCCAAGTACCTCAAATTAAATCGCTCCATTTGGAAAAATATGAAAATAATTTTCAGAATATAAATTACCTTATTTTCAACGCTCAATAATTTATGATTTGCCTTAATCAACCGAAACTTAAAAAATTTGTATTTTCAAGAACATTTGGAGTTTCAATGCAAATGTTAGCTCAAAATGATCACAAAAATAGTAGCTTTCAAACAAAATTAGAATCAAAGTTTTCCCTCCATGAGAAGTCCTTCAAAATTAGTTCTGAAGTCACAAAAACCCTAGTTATAGCCTCAGATTCTTTCAAAATCAACAACTCTTCAAACCAAGTCCGCCCACTCTCTTGACCTGCAAATCATGAATTTCTAGCTTTTCGAAGGGTTTGCAATAATTCTTTGATGAAGGTAGTTGTCAAAAACACCTTTGTAGATCCACTTGCATGCAATTATGCAAAATTGAAGCGCAATTACAGCCTTTGAATAGAGCTGCTTTGAATATAGGAATAGAGGTTTTCGTCCCCAAACCCGTCACATTTGAAGGTTTTTGTCTTCAAGTTGTGATGAACAAACTTGACATACTTGATCAATAATTCAATATTCCAAATTAGCATAATCTTCGATTGAACGTCTCACTTTCCTTTTATATCCATGCCCCAAGTGTGGTGCTCAAAATAAGAGGGAAACTTTTTTGTTTTTAAATATTAAAAGAACGTCCTTATAATTTCACTTTAGGCCTTAAGTGCCCATGACCCTTAAAAAGGCCCCAACTAAAGTGAATTAGATTATTATTACTTTATTTGAAGTATTTAAAAATATTTTTTATGTTAGTAATAATATTATTTTAATTTTAAAATGGGGACATTACAATCCTTCCCGCCCAGAATTGCTTGTCTTCAAGCAATTGCAAAAGCCATGGGGTTGTCCCGACATTCTTCATGATACTCACCAACTGAAATTGCTTCCCACTGAAAAGAAGCTCCAATTTGAATTTCGAACTTGTTAAATCAATATCTTGGAGGCTGCCCCCATGAGCTAAAAGTATCATGACTACCTTCCAAAGACTCCCAATACCCCTAAAGAAATAACACATGACATATTGATTTGCCTTTGATGTAGACTCTGATAGTGTTCAATGTTCCATCACAAGATGTTCCCAAAACTTGGAAAGAAGTAACAATAATCTCATCATGTAACATACCTTGAGTGAAATTAGAACATAGATTCAACCTCCCTTGAGTGTGTCTCAAAACATGCGACATGCCATTTTCCTTTGACTTCCTTTTATCACCTCCTTCATGCATAGGAAGAACATTAAAATGATCAAATAAAAGCCTCAACCAACCTACAAGATAGGATCGCACCTCCCATTCTTTATCAAGCCAAAAGTGTGCCTCATCATGAACATTTTCAGAATACACTATAGGCTGAAATTTATAAAAAAAACTAGATTTTTTACCTTCTACATGCTGCTGTACCTGCCACCCCAACTCATAATTTCCTGAGGGATCAAATTCAGAATTCATCCATGCACATATCCTTTCTATCATGAGCTGAAGAAGGCACCGATTTTCTATTTTTTTGTCTGCAATAGGCTGTTGTACATGACCCTCAAACTCAGAAATTTCTGAGAAAAAAGAATCAGACCTTATACCACTGATTTCAGAATTTCCTTATGCTGAAAAATGTCAACAAAATTGAATTTGAAGAGAGTTGAAGGTGGTATATGTAGTGAATCATACTCAAAATTTTCTGAGTGTCCTTGTGACCAAAAATCCTCCAACAACTCACCCCTTTCCTTGGTGTCCACAACTTGGGCCCTTGCCCAATACAAAAGGTGCGTCAAGTCTTCATCTATCATCTATGCCTCCAAAATCACACACATACCTTGGTGTCGGTGGATTCTTAAAGTAAATTAAGGACTGCCCTTGCCAATCAAATGTTCTATCCTCTCCTCTCCATGGAACACAAAAATCAGAATTATGCATTCTTACCAAAGAGGTAGGAAATTGAATCTCTTGGAGCCATTGGTTGTCCATAATCAAAATTTGTAGCCTCTTTCCATGGCCTAAAATCCACACTTGTATCCCTCAATGGCTTTGCCATCTCAATTAGTTGCCCTTGTTTGGAAATCACCACATTATTAGTATTGTTTTTCGCTATAGCAATTGATCTCCCTATGTTCCTACATACGGTGTTGGTTCACAGTTGTACACCTCTTGCACTCAGCATTGCACACTTTAAGAAAATGACAAACAAAGATGAAAAACCCATAAATATGTTATTATAGTTGGGGAAGGTTTTAGCATCAAGGTGGACTGAACGCAGACAATGATTGGAAGACACCGATAGAGGGTATGGTTAGCTCCCTGCTACTTCTGGTTGTCCCTGAATCCAAGTGAGAGGACCTATGGGGTAGCTTGTTCACATAGAGGGATACTGCAATTCAATCTCCACGGGGATTATTGACACACAAATACAAACATAAATCTGACTAGGGCATAACCAAGTTTGTTGTGATGTCCCCTTTTCATATAATTTTAATAATTAATAAAATTACCCGCATAGTGATTTTAATCATTTAAAAACATAAGGTAATTAATTAATTATTAAAATAGAATTATTTTGGATAATTATTTGAATTAACGGAAAAGTGATTTTAACTATTTGAAAAATTAAGGTAATTTTAATGATTATTCTAGGGGGCTTTATAATTAATAAATTGCTTGAAAAGTGATTTTTATCATTTTAATTATTAGACCAATTTAATTAATTATTTGACTTAATTATTTAATTTGCCAAAAAGTAATTTTAATTACTAATTTATTAAGGCAAATTATTTAATTAATTCAAAAAGGCCTAAAGTGAAATTAAAAAGAATGCTGGCTTGGGAGCTAAAGTAAAGAAAGGAAAAGATATTCTAAAAAAGACAAGTGAGGCTAATGAGGTATTTTACCTCTCCAAGGTAGTTGCCCCTTTAGAAGGTACAAATACAAGGTGAAGATCACAATTAAAGATATGTTAAATTTTGATAATTTGTTCATGTTTGAAGAAACTATTGGAATGTATGCCCAATAGAAGTTCATTGTTTTGGTGATTGATCAATCTAAAAAAGGTGCCTTTTGACACCACCTTCGCTAAGGAGATCTTGTTCATGCCCTAGAAGTGGGGCGATTTACTTTGAGGAGATCTTGTGAAGTTTTCGTGAGCGTTTGAGGTTAATTTCTTGCATGATTGACCTTGCTTAATATTTGTCCTATTTATGCAAGTGGAGCGAACTACTTTGGAGGTTTGGATCGAGGGTTTGGAGGCCTCTTTTGGTCTATTTTATTCAAATTAAATACTCTAATTTTATTTGTTAATTTTCTACGTGTTGGCATGAGGTTTTGGAAGAGTTTCGTGGAAGGTTTGAAGCTCTAAATTGATAAGAAATTAAATAATAATTTTTAGATTATTATTTAATTATTTTTGACATGAAACTAGGGTTTCAGAATTTTGGAGCAACTTTTGATGACCTTCCCATGGAAGAAAAATTTCAAAATTATTTTTATTTGATAGTCATTATCTTTATGATTAGTTTGAGCTCTGGTTTGCATCATAATTTCAAATATTGAGGGAGTTATGAATTTTTTAAGTTTTCAATTGTTTATAGGAAATAATATTTGTTGAGAGTAGATTTTTGGCAAGGGTTTGAAGTGGAAAAATATTTAGAATAATAGCTATATTTCTGGAATTAAATCAGATTTTTCAGTCATCATAAAGTGGCATTTGAGCTTTAATAATTTGACAAAAATGTTCTTGTTTCATGCATTTAATTTTCTAATTATTTTTGCAAATATTCAATTAATTTTGAAACAAGTTATTGACTGAAAATCATCTACAAAACCCTATTATTATGGAGTCTAGGTTTTTTAGGGCTTGACAAGGGTTTTTGAGCTTATTTTACAAACTAGGGTTTGGTGATTTCATTTTCAAAATTTTTGGATTTAGGGAAAAACCCCTTTTGCATGAAATCATCTCATTTGGGGACATTACATTTGCACACTTCATCCGAGAAGGGTTGTACAAGTTACTAAAGACAAATGTAAATATGACTGCAATCTTCATTTCTAAAGAAATTTTCAACAACAGAGGGCCAAATGAAAGACTGCAATGCTAAGCTGCAAAGAGCAATATACAAACATATTTTATATATGCAATATTGATGCATCTGCAGGCAAATAACACTTAAAATATGCAAGAAAGTGTATTATTTGTAGGATAGAACAGGGTAGGACGAATTAAGTAATTATAAGAGTGGCATGGTGGTGTGGTTATTTAAACAGTAGGATCTCTTTCAATAGACATGACATCATTCATTTGCAATAAATGTTCAAAGACTGAAATACAAGCTAAGGAAATTAACACGAATGATTTGCATCCATTGATGCCAATACAATGCAAATATTCAAATGATTCTTGAAATTCTACAGCATACACTGCAAGTAAAATTCCAAATACTTTTTCCTATCAAATATATAAACCCAGGGTGCTCTTAAGAGGTTATCAACAACATACTCCCAAATCACAAAGTAGAAAGAAATTTACAACTTAGATCTATGCCCAAACAACTACCACCATTGATAAGCATAAAACTAAATACCCAAATCAGCTGAGCATGAAGAATATATCATTGCATTTCATTAATAAAAAAGAGTAAAAATCACAGCTATTTTTCATTATCTTGAAAATAAATTTTACATACATCAGTGTTTCAAAATGTTGACATGGGGAAAAGCATGGTGAGTTTGCTCTGATACAGGGGAGACATATACAATGCTCTCAAAGCTTTTTAATGGTTGTACAACTGCAACCACCTTAGCAAGAGAGACAAGACACACACACAACAAGGATCCTGAAATTTGAAAGAGCTGAAGACCTAGAAAGAACAACAATCAACAACCTTTGAAAAAAGGACAAACCCTCTTTTTATACAACTCTTTCACCCAAAATATTCCAAGAATATGCTTCAACTGGAAGATGCCCTTGATCACACCTGGAAGCTCAAGCCTTGCAAGAAAATCATTCTGGTAACTGTCTATCCTTGTCATAATGAAAATTTGAAAACAAATCCTTAATTTGCTTGGCTGGAAATATGCTGCACTTGGGCTTGAGGTAGAATATTCCCTTGGGAGCAAAACAAACTCCTTGTTTTCATGTGTAATTATTTGGCCATGCTCTCCCATTAATTATTTGCAAAACTGAAAACTTTTGGACAGCTGTCCTTCCTCTTGTGCAAGCCAAAGAAATTCCATTGTCTTGTGATGATTACATTGGAATACTCCAATTATGATAGAAGCAAAGAATGATCCATAGCTATTTGGAAAATATGCTTGGAATGGCCCACCTTGGCCTCATAAACCTTGCAAGATGTTTTTCCTGCAAGGTCTTCAACACAAGCAAAATATAAAAAATAACAATACTTAGCTTATTTTACCTTTTTGCCTTAATGCCAAACTTTCCTGTGCCTTACACATTTCTATTTTGCCTTTGACCTTTTAGGGTTGCCGCCAAACTTTATAATGCTTAAGTGCATTATTTTACCCTTTTAAAAGCTTGGCTTCGTTGTTTGACCCTCCACATGGATTATATTAATAGCATGGCTCTCTTCTATTTAAAAGTTCATGCTTTGAATTTTTTCAACTTGCGCTTGGACAAATCATACATTTTGGAATGAGTAGAAATACTGACATTGCCTCTTGAATACTTTCGTGGCCTTGCTTGTTTTCCACATCGACCTCTGATTTCTCTTTAAATTTCGCTGCTTTCTTTTGGACCATTTCTCTTTTGACTGGCAAGTGGCAGACATTGGCTTGAATCGAAGGCTCCGAACACAAAATATCCGAGTAAAAAGGCCGACACAAAAGTTCCAAACAAAAAGTCCGATGACAAAAGTTCGAACAAAAAGTCTGACACAAAAAGTCCGAACAAAAAGTCTGACGACCAAATCCTTTGAAGCAAGGGAAACTCAGAGCAAAATGTCCGACCAAAAAGTTCGATCACAAATTCCGACCAAAAAGTCCAATGAAGAAAAATTTTAAACTTAAGAATTTTCGAAAAACTTAAGAATTTTTCAAAAAACTTTAGAATTCAAAAAGTTGAACTTGCAATTTTTTAAAAAGTTTGCATGTAGTTTGAACTATAATTGTTAAAAATTACCTGTCTTTATACACATGCAGATGCTGCATAGTTTTAGCGAGGGCTAATTTAAACTGATAACTGTAAGTAGATTCTTATACGATTTTAGACCACAGTTAGAACTACATGTTCTAACTATCACATGTAATGACCTTGCATAAACTTGGAGGATGAGGCAACCCCTTCCCCAAGTCTATATAAACAATTGTAATCCAACTTGGATTTTTATTAGATAATTTTTGAATATAGAAGCAACATCAATTTTGATCGTCAGCGAATGTGTTTGTGTATTTTCTTTCCAAAATTCTGTGTAATTAGTTGTTACTTTCGTTGGTTGTATGTTTCAATAATCTTTATTGTGCAAAAACTGCGAATGGATTCTTGATTAATATATTGATTTGTAGCTGTGCAACTGCGGTTGAAAGATTGGTAAATATATTGGTTAAGATAGTCAAGTTCAAATTGATTCATAATTTTGATTGTGCATGAGTGCTTTCTTGGATATAGTTTTCTGTGTCTATGCAACAACTGTCTCAGATACTTCACTAGCTCGAGCCATAATCCCCTGATTAAGGGTGTGCAACAGCTACCCTAAAAGAAACAACCTTTGTCTGAGGTTTGTGAATTTTCTGCATTGTTATTTTCTTAGACTTCTTAGTCGTGTCTGACTGTGTGTGTGCAATTGCTGCTAGCCACAGGCATAGGTTTTGAGAGCACTTGTCCTTTTAGAAACCAACCAAGGGAGTAGTACCTGAAAACCACAGAAGCTTTCTTTTTTGCCTTACCCTTCCCTCATTTTTTCGAGTTTGCTTTGAGATCTACCCACTCTAGATTAACAACCAGCCGCCGATCCAACTCACATAGAGATTCACTACCCTTATAAGGAACCACACCTCCATCCTAAAACCTTGTCAACACCTGCATGCCCTACCCGCTACTCCATCAACAAGTTGAAATAAACTGCATCCCTGCAACTTGTGTCCTGAAGTGGAGTTTATCTCCATTGAGATCCTAAAACGTTAGAGTCTATCTCGTTATGGCTGTGGTGTGCATAAAAATCGCACCAACAGTTAACTGACGCTAGGAGGCCCAACACCCCTAGATAGTAGTAGTTATCCTCTGCGTGGAGTTGCACTGGAGTCACCCAGGAGAGTGACTAGATCTAATTCCCGAGATGGTTTATTAGTGTCACCCTTGACAGATCATAGGAGACCTAGAACTATGTTGACAACCCCAGTTCAGAACAATCCCCTTCCAGTAGGGAACCCCTTACTTGTAAGGAACCCCTTACTTGTAAGGAACCCTTTACCTGTTAATCAACCAATGGCTCAGTTACAACCCTGGTTAGTTGTATCTGCTATCGCCGTTCCAGGAGACGTGCATGATCTGCATCGAAATCCCGAAAAGCATTTGCCATCCTTTGCTCCCTCAGGGGCAAGGACAACAGATATCAGTTAAAGCTGCTTTAAGATTAATGAATGTAGTAGATGAGGATGTTGCATGCAAATTATTCCCTTTTACTTTGATGGATGCTGCTTATGATTGTTATTTAAATTTAACGAAAAATTCCATCACTTCTTGGGATGAATGTCAAGCATCTTTTCTTATGCAGTTTGGACAGGTCACCAACCTTGGTTTGGTATACCAACACTTCACCAGCATGAAGAGGAAACCTAATGAGCTCATCTGTGCTTTCAACGTAAGATGACAAAAGATGTACAACTGGTTGACGCCAAGGTATAAACCAGAGACGGCATTAGCATTGAAAATGTACAAGAACACCTTGGAACCTATCATTGTCGTGTTCTTGAGAAGAGCAATTGCGGCTAACATTTTGGCGTTAGCATTTGATGAGGCTATCACCATAGATAGGCAACTCAATCCTCAGACCCCTGGAGTGCCTAATGTCAATAACGGTAAATCCAGTTCTGCATGCAAGGCATAATGTCCCAGCGTTCAATCAAAACCAATTGTACATATTGCCTCCACTAACACAGACAACATAGCCGAATTTCGGCTACTTGAACAATCATGCGATGTGCAATGGTTATCAGCAGAACCAGCAAGCTTTCACTGCCGTTTTACAAGGTACAAATTCCACAAAGGCAAAACTAAATTCTATTCAGAAGATGGTTCAAAAGTTGAGCAATGATTTCCTGAATATGCAAAGGAAGATGGACAATGCAAATGGCCAAATTGGCAATCAGAACACTAGATTCAAAAGATACAATAGACCATTCAAAAGGCCTGAACAACCTAACAAGCTTCTAGAGATCAACATAGTAGAGATGGCTCTTCCTAATTGGTGCAGAATTCACAATACTTTCGAGCATGGTGAGTTCAACTGCGTTGAATTTTGCGCAACATTCGAAATCTTTCAAAGAGATGTGGTTAGACAAGATCAGATGCATAATCCGTCTGAGCATCATCCGGATCCTGGCTCTTCTAGCACTGCCATGTTTTTTGAAACTCATGAGTTTCCTTTTCCAGGTGAAGATGACAATGAGTCGGAGGACATGGACAAAGTTCACACTTTCCAACAGTTGCAGAGAGGTGCATACAATCTAAGGAATAAGCAGCCACTCACAACATTGACTCCTCCAAATACCACGACAATTCCTCTTAATCCCAAGGCAAACAATAATCCACCCCCTCCAAAGGGGAACGATTAGCAACATAGCAAGGAAGAGCCAAGCAAAGGATGATACAACATTGTTGAGGATATGAAGAAGATCAAGGCGAATATAACTCTTCATGAGTTAGCTCAGATTACTGAACAGAAAGAGCTACTCTATAAGTTCATTACTGGAAAGACGCCTCTGGACAAACCGAAAGCATCCATAAACAAATCGAAAGCATCTAACACCAACGTCATCTACAAGCGCAAGCCGGAAGTTCCACCCTTCTTATTGACTAGCCGGGCATTCGGTAAGAATATTCATAATTGTTTAGTTGATTCTGGAGCATCTGCAACTGTCATGCCTACATTCATATGTCAAAAGCTTGGTTTGATGCCAAGCCCTTCAAAGAGGACAATTTCACAATTAGACAAGACAATTGTCCCAGTAGTTGGAGAATTGAATAATATGCACATTCAAGTAGCGTCTGAGCCAAGAGTCCAAATAACCATTGATATCCTAGTGGTAGACATACTTGAAGGCTATGGTCTGCTGTTGAGCAGGGATTGGTCCAAAACACTTGACGAATATCTTTTTACAAATTTTTCTCATATATGGCTGCCATGGAGAGGAGTTGCGAATCAAATCAGAATTGATAGAGAGTTGAGAATGAAGTATCCCATTACAGAGTACAACGTCAATAATGAGGAGGTAAAGTATGAGTCTCCCAGTCTTGGTATTTATACTTTTACCACTCAGAATCAAGTGCAGAAGCTAGAACCCGAAGGTTCTTATCAGTGATGGACTCTACACTTTGATGGCGCTAGATCCAAGTGAGGGTCAGGTGTGGGAATTGAGCTGATTGATCGACAAGTTAAAAAGTTCTTGGCAGTGTATAGGGTGCAATTTACATGTACTAATAGCAGAGCTGAGTACAAGGCTTTAGTTCTGGGATTACAGTTTGCACTCAAGAATAATGTCAAGCAAATATCAGTATTTGGTGACTCAACGCTAGTGGTCAATCAAGTAAAAAATAAATACCAATGCAAGCTGTCTTATTTGAAGAGATATATGCATAGAGCGTGGAACTTGATTGAAGGCTTTGAAGCTTTCAATATAGTAGCACTTCCCATGGAGCAAAATCAGACTGTTGATTCATTAGCAGCTGCTGCTAATTTGGAGCCGCTACAAGAATCTAAGGTAAGAAACTTCTCAATTGAATTGGTACCATGCCCCTCTGTTCTAGATAACGTAGAAAATTTTCAGGTCTTTGATGATGACCAACAAATTATTTAGTTTTTAACCAATTCAGAGGAATTCGAATCCCAAATCATCGACAATAAGGACATTAATCACCTTTGCCAAGAGGAATCAGACAAAGAAGGTGTTCTTCAGCTCAAAGAGTCAAATTTCAGCTAGTTTGGTCTCCTTGGTGAGACCATTTGACATAGATACTCAGGCACAATATAGCTAAGACAACCAAAAGTCAATGAATCGGATTTTAAAAGAGAAAATCTAGGAGATGAGCACAACCCGTGTTATGTTAAAATTGGTATCAGCTGCACCCCAGAAGAGAGACGAGTGAAGGAGTTAATCGCTCGATATAGGGACGTCATTGCCTGGACATATGAAGATCTGAAAGTTTATGACCCTCAGGTCATCACTCACACGATTATGACCCTTGGCAAAAGAAAACATTTGTGTCCCATGCTTGGGCTTTCCTTCCAACCACCATTGATTTATGAGTTGACCAATAGTTTCATGCCGAAGCCACATCAATTGAAATCGGAAAGGTGCATGACAAGGAGCAGATTATCCAATCTCCAAATAGATTGGCCAATGGTCAAATCCAGGGTTATTTAGAATACAAGATTTAGGAATATATTCCTTCTGCCACCATTCCTCAGATATTATGAATTTGTCCAATGGCTCCAGGATACAGTCTGATCCTTGCCTTCTATTAGACCATGTCATTATCCCATTTTCAGTCGGAACATCTACCAACTGAAGAGACTGTACAAATTTAGCCATATTAGTTGAGATGGAATCCAATTGTGAGGTTCCCCCTTGTTTTTCTTTTCAGTTAAGAATGGTATTGGAATCTCTTCCAAGGATAATGAGACATTGGGATAAGAGTATATCAAAGCCTCTATATGCTGCCCTTGAGCCATCTTCTCTTCAAGTATAGTGGGAGCATAGATCTTTAAAAGTAAAAATTGCTGGGCATCCACCTTAGAGTACACATGCATCATTACAAACCCTCTATTACTATAAGAACTTAGCCTAGTAATGAGATTTGGATCCCAAATACTCAGTACTCCTTCAGATGCTCCATGAGAACCTAGATAAAGATTTTGGGCCTTGGGCCATATTCTCTCCACTATGACTATCGAAAGCTCTACCGAAGCTTTAGTTTCTTTAAGAAATATCATAAGAGGGTGATGAGTTTGAATCATTCTTTTTGTTTCCATTATTTTAGAAGGGCTGCCTTTCAGACCTCTTATATTCCATGCAATCACCTTCATTGTGATGGTCGATTGAATAATTGGGACAAGTCCCTTACTGTCCCGGTTTGACTCAATTTCTGGCCTTCTTTTTGAAGATTGGATTGATTTGATCTACGACCAACCTTATTATTGGTGTCCATTTTCAGTTTCTTATTTTTTTCCTGAGCTATTCCAAAGGGCTGATCTGATTGCTGCTCCTCTATATAATTAGCCATTAATAACAATGGTTGTTCCCTTTTTTCATCTCCTAAATCCTGTTGATGCTAATCCTCCAATTGTTCGTGAAACTTGATTTTTCGATGATAGCTTTTCATTTCAGCGTTAGTTTCCTCCTACTTTTGTGGTGCTTGATAGATTGTGAGTTGATTAGGTACTTCCTTCATCTGTGTTTTTGGAATCTGAGAGTCCATAAGATCTTCAAATTCTTTAACCTCATTATTAGTTTGAAGGCTATCAAATCTGTTATTGTTCCTGATATTCTAATTTTCCCGGACAATTTTTCTCGATGTTTTCTTTTTCTTTGGTGTAACATAATCCTTTTGGGGTTGTTGTTCCTTTGGAGCCTTCGGAACTTTTCGTGGGCAATCTTTAAGTACATGGCCATATTCATGACAAATACGACATCTAAATGGTATATTCTCATAATCCACCACCTGATCCCAATGATCATCGTCAACTGCTAGAGAATTTTTTGTGGGTAAGGGTTTATTAAGGTCCAACAAGACACATGTGCAGGCATAGACCATTTGCTCCAGTTGTAATGTTGAATCAGCTCTCATCATGAGAGTACCTAGTGTGTTGCTGATTGCCATAAAAAAGGCATAGACCATTTGCTCCAGTTGTAATGTTGAATCAGCTCTCATCATGAAAGTACCTAGTGTGTTGCCGATTGCCATAAAAATATTATTATTCCAAAATTCAGCTGGAAGTCCATAAAGCCTAACTCAGACTGGGGCAATAGAGGGAAGTTCTTCACCTGCCTTGAATTTGGGATGCCAGGGTTTCATAAAAAGTCCCACTCGACCAAAAAACCATGGCCCATGCTAAAAAATATATTCTCTATCTTCTTCCTATGCAAAAAGAATCAGAAAATATCCATTAGGGTAAACAGAAATTGAGAACTCACCTTTGGTGTGCAAGAATTTCTTCGTCCATTCTTTTAAAGCTATTAATATAGGACAAAAATCGAGAAATCGAATAATCAGCCCTCGATTTTTTAAAACATCTATTTCACCTTGCACATTAGATCGCTGAAGTCTCACTACAGGTGTTCCATCAGCTGCTCTCATACATCCATTTTCTGTTTTCCTTGGATGAATTGTCAGCATTCTCAGTGGTCATTTTTGAAAGTTTTTGCTTGGTCCTTGGATTTTCGAATCTCCAAGAACTGTAGCTGCAAAGGAGGGTTTGGAGGAGTCTCCCATAGCAATTAATTTACCAGTTCTCTTTTCGTGTGAATATGGGCGAGCAACCATATCCATACCTTATGCGTTTGCCCTGTAGGGCAAATGCGGGGGAAGACTAGTTTAAAAAATCACTTAGAAAGCTCAGTTGGGAGACAAGATTGTCTAAGTTAAAATGCCCAGGGTAGACGCAAAAGGCATGGCGAAAAATATAGTGCATTGCCAGTCGCGATCAAGCAAATTTAACCACTCCAAAGCAAATACTAACAAATCTTCCCGCTAGCATTATCATGGTTGCGACGATCATTTAATCCGTATGAAGCAATCTGAATAGAGACCCATAACTCTCTATGTTACATGTGATATGATAACACAGGTTTATCCAAGCTAACTCATGGAAATAATTGCAACCTAAATGTTCTTCATGATAAGGCCTCAGACTCATAAGTATTTGCAGGGCTCCCGACGCTCCCTAGCCATACCCAGGTAGAATCCATGGCCAGATTTTTTTTTTTCACTTGACAAAATGTCAAATATGACCCTAAAAAAACAAATAAAAATAAACATTGGGGGCTTGCTTATTTCAAAGTTGGGAGTGTTTGATACCAGCTATTAAAGGTTGTGGTCCTGTTTGATCTTTTGTGGGAAAATACAATGGGCTCATAATCTTTCTTTGGAAGAAGTACTAGCTATATTATTGTTAGATGGTGCCTACTCAAATGGTTTCCATCTCTTCTTTCTTTTATGGTCATACTCTAGTCTTCATCATGCTGTTCATCATGAATATTTATTTATCATTTCCTGCAGTGCTTCAGAAGGATTGCACTTCATGCATCTTCTCTCTATGTGTGTATGAATGGACAAGAAAAGCTGTTTGTAACAATAGTATCAAAGTTGAGTTATGTATTCCCTGCCATCGTACAAACCTGATTAGGTTGTTGGGGGCAAGTTATTTGTTGTAAGGTATGTAAAATTATAGATAACTTCTTTACTATTATTTTGACATGTTTAGCATAATGCTGACATTAGCCATATTGGTATATGTGAGCCCTTTACAATGAACCTACCTTAATATATTGATTTGTCCTGATTTTTGTCCATACATTTTAACTTTCGCACTATGTAGTTGTTCTAAATTTAATCTAAGTTCGACCACTGAATATCATGACATTTGGTATTGAATTATCAGTATGTTTTGTAGCTATTTAACTTACTTTGTTTACTCTATGCATATTATGTGGTTAATTTTGCTTATTTGACTATATTTTTTTATATTTTTAATATTTTATATATATTTTTGTACGGCCATATCCAAGCCCGGAAAAAAATTACCATATCGGCCTGATTCCTGTATCGGCCCGATTCTTGTATCCGTATTCGTACCAGTACCAGGATCGGCTACTCAGGATTTCATCAATTTGTCAGTTACATTAGTGGTATGAAGGTCTCAAACCCATTGCAGACATTGCAAAAGGTCCCAGATAGAAAGATTTAGGTATACAATAAATTCAATGCTTGGCTTTCCACAATGCGATAAAGTAGTAGTTGTTATGAGAGCACAGGTTTGTAGATGTAATGGAGATAATTGAGGAACAACATATTCCTTCAAATTTTGAAACCCCACGAAAATAATGAATCCGTTGATAAATAAATAGCTTGCAAGCAATATTCTACCTGTGTATCATATTGATCGATTACCATCAGCTAGCTTTTGCCGGCCAGGTTCATTAAACAGAAAAGGAAAATGGCAACTCTGATTTACTAGAAACTAATAGCTTTCAAAAGGTGACAACAGTTGTTTGCAACCTCACTTCTTTAAAAATTTATTATATAGAAACATCCGAGTGGCCTCCTTATTGTTTGCCTCATCCCTTAGTATTGGATGACAAAAGGAATTATTTGTGGCTTTACTGCAAGTGGAAGGTGTTTTATCGTATTATATCAACCTGCCTCATATTTACAAATAAAATTCATATGGTAGAAGTGTTAAGAAAGGGTATCAAGGGTCTACTATACATGCTTCTTCTCATTTTGATACCGAGATAACTCAAGCATTTATTCTTTAATTGTGCACAGTATGTAGGAAAAACATTAATTTACAATTATTCCTTAACGTATTATCTGTCTATATGTTGTTTCTTAATCGTAGTTACTTGTTTCTAATCTACAGTCTTCGGCATGCTTTTGTAAAACTTTCTCTGCTGTGTGTTGTTCCCATTAGCTTAGAAGGACATAGTCTTGGATTCTGGTAATATTCTTTAATGTTATCTGTGAATATCCGTGTGATTTATTGCTAAGATCATCTTAGATGAAAAGATTTTTGAATACTGGCTGAATATATAAAAAATGTTACTTAATTTTCAAATGTGTTAGTAAATTGTTTTAAAGTCTGCAATTTTGTTTTTGTTATTCTTAATAATCTAATATAATCGTGTTCATTGATTAAAAAGAAAATTCGTGTTCATTGATTAATAAGAAAATTAATAAAGAAAAGCTTCAAATTTTATAGAGCGTTATGAGCATTCTCGTACACCCTGCCAATTTTTGCAAACTGGATATTATAATTTCATGTTGTGTTAAGCCTGGTGATCAATTGACATAAGATGGTTGCTTTATTTTGATCTTTTTGTAGAACTTCTATGCTGGTTTGGCTAGCATTTATATATATTTTATCTTTATATTTGCTGAATTTAAAATCTTTTGATAACTAGCTAGTTGCTAATTTTCAAATATCATGGATCTTCATTGAATATGTCTCTCTTTTCCAATTCATTAATCTTCTTGTTGCTAATGTTCTTATTTTGATTTTGAACCTTTTGCCCCTTTACATATTATCTAATTGACATATCTACATTGGAAGTTTAGCTATCTCTCCTTGCATGTTTAGTTTGTAAAATGTGCATTTTGTATTATTTTTCTTGGATGTAATATTTGATTTACTATTTAGTACTGACTTAACTTATATTTCTTTGATGTAGAGTGGACATTCCTAATGGAGGATACTTAGTCATTGAACAAACAGAGGCATTAGTTTCAATTGATGTGAACAGTGGCAAGGGAATGCTTGGTGAAGAGATGTCTAAAAAGCAGCCTATTCTTGAGGTCAATCTTGCAGCTGCTAGACAAGTAGGTGGAAGCCTCTTTTCCAACATAAAGATGTCCTTAAGATATACTTATGCATTTAACCTACTTGCACACACAAAATATTATAGAATTTTGTAGGTGATTTTTTCTATATGCCTTGAAGCTTTTATGAGAAATGAAATGAAATATTTATTACTTTTCACGAAGATTCCAATAAAAATCTTAAGGGTTTGGAAATAGCTGCAAAATCTATTTAAAACAAGGGACTGTTTAGACTAATATTAAAAGACAATTAAATAATTGAAAAAATGGAAGGGAAGTGAGCTCATAAAGTCTGATTGCTGTCTAGCATCACAAGGAAAAGAGAAGAAAAACTGGGTAAAAATTGAACTTCAAATCAGTTTATATCCATTAAAAACTACTGCATGGTATTTGGAAAAGGATTAGAAGATTTAACATTACGTCAGTTCAGTGCAAGGGGTAACTATCACATTTGAAATGACGACAGTGTTTTGATAATTCTAGGAGCCAAACATTAGTTTTGACTGGATGGAAGCAGGGGATGATTGTTTCAATAAATGGTTGTTTTCTAGTATTCTTCATCTGCCAGTCATTTTATTTTTCGTGTTTAATAATTCCTTTGGTCCATCCACTTCTTTGCAAAATAATCATCAATTGGTAGCCACAACCCTTCACCTCTTATATGTTGTTTATTCCACAACTTCATTATGGGGTAGTGCAAATCCACATAATTCAACTATTACATTGGTCCTTTTTGAATATGTGAATCCTTCTTGTTCTCCCATAACAAGAGGTTATATACAAGTGGAAGGGATCCAAGGCCTGCATGGCCCCTCCAGCTTATCTTGGAGCAATCATAAGCATGGGTATAATAGCTACCTCTAACCCTTCTGTATAGTAATGACCTAGTTGCACAGATATGGGTTCCCTTCCTTGGAGATTCTTTTAAGGCTCTAAATAGATGACCAAAATATCTCGAACAAAGGTTGAGTGTTGAGACTCAAGAGGCAAGGAAGCATTTGATTTAACTTGATTTTATTTTCAAAAGGATGAAAACCAAGCCAACCATGGAAAAAGCAAATAATCAATAAGGACCGAGTAGACGACTGGAGACAATAAAAATGAATGAGATGAATATTGTATTCCATCCTCCATGTATTTATAGTTTGGACGAGAACAAATCAAAAAGCTAGAATGAGGTGTGATTTAGAAGGTGCTAGGGAGATCAATGTTTATTATTTATCAATAAAAAGAGGATTTGTAGACAGTTTGGTGCGTACTTGGGTAGATTAGTATTACAAAGTAACCTAATTATGTTAAGCTGTCTCAAGACATTTTTAATTAACTATTACTTTGTTTTTGACAAGGCATCATTAAAGATGCGACCTTTGATGATTACCTTAGACTCATATAGTTTTCACTTGTTTCGGTATTAAAACATCATTATTGTATTGCAATTCATAGCCGCTTATTGCATACATAGCTAAGTTGTGCATACTGTTATATTCTTCTTTTATATCTGTTTTTGTGCTGCCCATGTAAGCTTTAAAATAACATTTTAGACTTTATATGTTTACATTGGTGAACCTGACATAGCATCATAATGAGAGTTGCATCTCATTATTTGTGAACAACAGTTTTGATCATCAAGGTAGTGATAACACACCTAGGTGAACAATCAAGAATAAGGTATGAGATGTGAGAAGGTCCATAAGGTTGCCGACAAACTGGCATTGACTGATATTGATATCAATCAGATTGCTGTGTGGGAATCAGAAGTTGTCTCATTATGAGCACAAATTGGTAATTGGAAGTATTGCAGGCTGGACGTGAGGTTGGGGAGGAACTTGCATCAGCTGCCAATAAGGATTTTGAGTTGATTGTCTATACCCATTGCAACAAGAAACAACAGTCACTTGGACTAGTTAACTGTTCACAAAAGCAAAAACCTACGTTACCGGATATTGCAAGGGAGGGTCTTGGATACGCTGAGAAACACAGATATGGTACGATCCGCAGGGGATACGACCAGGGCACGTCCTGCCCCCTGTGGATACAGCCGGATACATCCATGGACGTATCTAGCCGTATCCGCAGGGGGCAAGATGTGCCCTGGCCGTATCCCCCGCGGATCGGACGAATTAAAAAACGTTTTAATTTTTTTTCACTGTATAGAAAAAAAGTCAAATGCAAACGCATTAGTCAAACCCTAATATAACTGCATTCGTTGCATTTTAGAATTTATTTTATCATTCGCTGCGCGACTCCCGTGATTGCGTGCTGTGTGCCTGTGTCCTGTGTGCCTGCATCCTGCGTCCCTACGTGTTGCTGTGTTCATTGGTTTGGTTTTTATATTTTAAACTACAATCTTTTTAATTTTTTTTTCCTAAACTCTAAACTGTAGGTTTAGGGTTTTATAAACTATAAACTAAATTTATATTATATAGTTTAGTTTTTTAAATTTATTTCTTTTAACTTTTTAAATTGAAATTTTAATAAATATTAAATAATGTTAAAATTTAGACTTATAGTTTGTATAATTGTATTTAATATTTATAAATATAAAATATATAGTTTATAAATTATGTTAAAAATTTAAAATATGTTTGTTTTTAAATTTTAGATATATATTAAGTATTAAATTTTAATTTTAAATTATTAATTAGTTTAAAATTTATATTTATAATTAAATTTTAATAGCACTTTTTTGTGTTACCAGGGGTCCAGAAGCTATAAGCCTATAGGGATTTGTCAGAAATTAGAATGTCTCAGGTTGCAAGTGCTAGTTCAGTGGGGCAAGGGATAACCTCCAAATATGATTCGTGAACACCCCTTTGAAAATATGTGACAGTATTAGAACAGATGCCTGGTGGAGGGTGTTTTCATTGGCTTTGCTCAGAGTGTAACGGTAAATTGAAGAGCTCTTATAGTCGAGTGAAAGCTCATTTATATGCGATTTTTAACACTGAAATTAGAGTTTGTGGTGGGCCAAGCATAGGTGGAAAGCCTGGGAAGGGCTTGCGACAAGCAAAGATCCTTGCGTACATCAAAGAGCAAGAAGATGCAGATGCCGTTGTGGGGCAAAGATCAAAACATCCTTCGAGAAAGAAAGGATAACCACCTGTTGATCCATCTCGTGTTAATGTGGTGACCCCGTCACACCCCTTTCTTGTTGCATCCATTGCGGCCGAAGAGGAAGAGGATTCACCTCTTGGTCACAAGAGAACAAAAGATGCAGGCCCATTGGAGAGGGCATTCCAAAATGACTCCAAAGAGATAGCGGAGGAGAGCATCGCACGTTGTATTTACGCATGTGGGTTGTCATTTAATATTGTTAGATCACCATATTGGCAGGAAATGGTGAGATCTATCAATGCTGCCCCTAAAGGGTTTGTCACCCCAGGTTATGAAAAGCTGCGCACCACTTTATTGACAGAAGAAAGAAAACACATTGAAGATACATTGAAGCCCATCAAGGATTCATGGATTGAAACAGGGTTGTTGTCATGTCCCCTTTCAGTTGACATCTTTCAGAGTTGATGATTAGCCTATTATGCGACCTTCGTAGGCTGATAGGATGGATAGAGGGTCTTGATGGAGCTTGGCTTGGCTTTGACTAGCAAAATTTTTTCAGTTGGCGTTCGTTCGGGTTCTTTCGGACTCATTTGCCTGAGCTCCTATTTTTTAGGGATATTTGACATGCAGCGGAGCACCCCTGTTTTGGTATGGTCATGTGCGGAATCACTTCCTTGTTCGCCAGCTTCAGACAGATTGAGAATTGGATATGTATCGAGGGAGATATTAATATTTAATTGATTTAATTAAATATTAATTATTTGGCGTAATTATGACTTAGGTGTTTTTGGCCAAGGGGGCGCTCATTATGAAGAGGGCCGTTTTAATTATATTTTATAATTAAAATTGTCTTAGACTTTGGAAAATTAAAAGGAAAAAAGAAACCTTAATTTTTAATTGTAAAACCCTAATTAGGGCAAGCGCACTTTTTTGAGGATATAAGGGTTTCTTATTGAGAGGAGCGCCATATTCATGTTGAAGACAAATTTTTGCTAAGTGTTTTTTCTGAGAACACTGAGCCAAGGGTTTCCAGTATTCTTTTGCATTGGAGAACGTGCAATCTTCAGTGTGTGCAATTCAGAGGTTGTGAGATATCAGCTGATCTATTGCTAGTTGAGAGATAATTTCACACAGAGATTATCACAGAGCTTCACAGAGATTTATTCCATCAGGGTTTTGATCCGAAAATTGTCCAGAAGAAGATTATCAATATTAGCACAATTTTCTAGGGTTATGGAGTACTGCCGTACCAGGCCGTATTGTTTTTACTTCCGTTGTATGGAATTCGTACGGTACTGTACCAGATCATATAGTACCAACAGGGGCATTTTCTCTCTTAGGGCAAAACGCCTTCTTTTTGGAAAAAATGATGATACCTTTTTGAGCGCCTACAATTCTATCATCTTTTTGTACCTTCAGAAGTGCGGAGAATGGAGTACTTATTGCAGCCGTACCAGTTGTACCAGATCCAGGGTTTGCTGAAAAAATCAGGGTTTTAACAATATTTTGTATTATTTTTATATGCATGACAGAGACTTTATATTGTAATAATCTGGGAAAAACAATAAGCATATAGTTTAGCCAAAAAAAGGGTTTACTGCTTCAGTATTTATTTATTTGAATTGATACGAATTTATCTTGCAAATTCGCATTCTTCTTTATTTCATGTAAAAACACCAAAAAAATCAAAATACACAAAAACAGTAAAAAAATATACAGTTTGAGAAATCAAGGGGAAACAGGGGTTTCTACAGTGGTATCAGAGCTTTTGTCCTGCCATCTTGTTGGGTAGATTGGACATTGAATCGGCTAGTTAATCATGGTTACTTCAAGTAATCAGAAACAGTGGGACAAGACTATGGAGAAGCTTAAACAAAGTTTGAATAAGTTGGTTGAAAACCAGAGGAGGATGAATGAATTTCTTTCACACCCTACAACCGAAGACAAATTAGTACGGTATATGGCATCTGTTTTTAAAGGGTCCACATCACAAAACAAAAGGAAGGAGAAACAAGAAGTTTGTACAGAAAATGAGGATACGGACTCCCACATCAAAAGTGTACAGGTGGAGTGCAGCTCAGTGGCAAATGCTAAACATTGGATTGTTGTAAATGGCAATGGAAAGCATTCAGATAGTGACGTTGCTAGCATTTCTGAAGTCCAAAACTCGACGCAAGATGTTGAGACTAAGAGTGAAGCTGTTGCTGATCAACACTCAAGTACTATACCTATAAAATCATTTATTTCAGTAAAACATATAAAGTCTGAAGATTCAGTGGAATGCCTAAAACTAAACCAAGAGGGTTTGAATATAGAGTCAATTACCTTGGCTAATCTTGAAGATGTTCCCAAGAGTGAGCAACAGGAGTCTCTTCATGAGTCTCAAGCTCCAGTAAAAAGTGTAAAGGGAAACCAAGGAAATGTAATTATAAAGCGAACTGCTACTGACCATGAAAAAGATTCTGTGGAGGATAAGCAACAACAAAGAGAAGAAGATACAGATTCCAAGATTCTGCAAAATTGCACAGTAGAGGAAGAATCTGTTGAAACATCAAGGCACTCAAGCACGGTTAAGGTTGATGCTGCTTTGTTGCGTTTTGTAAAAGGCAAAGGAGGGAAAGTGCAGCAGAAAATAGAGGACACAACAGGAGTAAAACGTAGCCTCATATCAACCAATGACGAGAATGCTGTTGTTGTGGAAAGAACACAAAATTTATGTGATATGTGGTCACAAAGGGCCAAGGAGGCTAGATTAGTGGCTGTCAAGGCGAGACAGCATCTTCAAAACATAAAAGGAAAGGTCAATCTTTCCAACATGGAATGGGAAAAAGAGAAATCACTGATGACTCGCATCCAGTTCATCAAAGAAGAGGTGGATGGGGACAATTTGGAGATGCAGGCAGCTAAACGTGACTATGACAGAAAGGGCAAGGCAGTTATGAAATTCCAGACTCTTCGCCGACAAGTAATGGAAGCTTTGCCAAGTGCTCCACCTCCTGGACCAGATACTTATGTCATGCATTGTCTAAATGTCTTACTCCTTGTTGAAGCACCTTATGGGGAAGGCCTAAGCCACTTACTGACATCAGCTTTAAGCTGTTTGGATAAAATAAACAGGTCATTTTCTGATGCTGCTGAAGCGAGGAAATTAGCAGCTCAGTTGTATAATAGAGTGGTGCTTGGATCAGTCAAACTTGAGGAGCGCATCCTTATCAAAGTGGCAACAGTTTTTGACATTGGAATGGATGATTTAGTGGAGGCAATATACAGTTCAACAAGGGAGTCTGAGAAGTCTGTGAAAGCAAAGATAAATCTGGAGGCATTTATTTTGAAGTTGATAAGATCTCGGAATTATTCCAGTGCCGTATGTATGTTAAAGCAATTTTCTCTTCAGCATTCTACACTCCAGGAGTTTCTGGATGCTATGATTCATGGTAACCAGGTTGAAGTAGCAGAACAATGGGCATCTTACATGGGGAAAGATATGATTTGCTCTCTAGTGCAACATCTTACCAATAGGAAAATGTTCAAAAAGGCATATAACATTGTAAAAAAGTACAAACTGAAGCAAGAATTCCCAGATGTTTATTATCAGTATAAAAAAAGCAAATTGCAGAAGCTTGCCCGGAAAGCATGTTGGGAGATTGCAGAGATAACTGCTTCAGTATTTATTTATTTGAATTTATACGAATTTATCTTGCAAATTCACATTCTTTTTTATTTCATGTAAAAACACCAAAAAAATCAAAATACACAAAAACAGTCAAAAAATATACAGTTTGAGAAATCAGGGGGAAACAGGGGTTTCTACAATGCTAATGGTGATCCTCAGCTTATTCAATGCCTGGTTGCTCTGGCATTTGAAATGGGTGATGGGGAAAAGGCAACTGACATATGCCATCGTTATTCTTTGACTATACCTTCATATCCAGTAAAGGCTAAAGAGAATCATTATCTGCAATTGTCAGACTTTGTTTCAGAAGTAAATGTTGTAGGGATTGATACAATTGATGGATTGGTAAATGCTACAAAATATTTTGCCGAGGTCAAGGTGGTTGGAATAGATTGTGAGTGGAGGCCAAACTATGAGAAAGGAATGGGACCAAATAAGGTTTCTATTTTATAGATTGCTACTGCAGAAAAAGTGTTACTGTTTGACCTGGTAGGACTATTTCAGACAGAACCTCATGCATTGGACACCTGTCTCAAAGTTGTTTTTCATTCTACTAACATTTTGAAGTTAGGTTATGCTTTTCACAATGATTTGGAGCAGCTTTGTCAGTCTTACAGGGAAATGGAGTGTTTCCACTTCTGTGAAGGTATTTTAGATCTTCAAAAGCTTCATGGATCTTCTAAGGGAGGACTTTCTGGCCTTACAAAGACTGCATTAGGAGGCCACTTAAACAAAACAAGATGGATGAGCAACTGGGAGCAACGTCCTTTGGCAACTAGTTAGTTGCACTATGCTGCGCTTGATGCAGCTGTCCTGATTGCTATATTCAATATCTCGTGTTGTGAACCTTCATCACATGGAAGTGCAGGGATCCAGCCCATATGTCACTGGAAATCCCATGTTTCAAGAATTTCAATGAAGCAAGGTGATAGTGTGCCACACATAGGCTCTAAATCTGATGCTATGGTTGCTATTGGATCAGATTTGCATATACCCATAAGCTGCAATTCAGATACAGAGCATGCACCAGAGGAAGATTTGGTAGATGAATGTAAGTATAGATTGTATTGGGATACAGGGATCATTTCGTATGATAGATTGCTTCTCGTCCTGATAGTGGTTCACAACAGTGCTGAGCATGATTCAGTATCTTTTCGGGCACTCTACAGAATCATTTGGGATCCAGGCGGAGTAGAGTTTCTTGGCAGTTGAGATTGCTTGAGGACAAGCAATTTAGGAGGGGCGGACTGTCATGTCCCCTTTCAGTTGACATCTTTCAGAGTTGATGATTAGCTTATTATGTGACCCTCGTAGGCTGATAGGATGGATAGAGGGTCTTGATGGAGCTTGGCTTGGCTTCGACTAGCAAATTTTTTTCAGTTGGCATTCGTTTGGGCTCTTTCGGACTCGTTTGTCTGAGCTCCTATTTTTTAGGGATATTTGACACGCAGCGGAGCACCCCTGTTTTGGTATGGTCATGTGCAGAATCACTTCCTTGTTCGCCAGCTTCAGACGGATCGAGAATCGGATATGTATCGAGGGAGATATTAATATTTAATTGATTTAATTAAATATTAATTATTTGGCATAATTATGACTTAGGCGTTTTTGGCCAAGGGGGCGCTCATTATGAAGAGGGCCATTTTAATTATATTTTATAATTAAAATTGTGTCTTAGACTTTGGAAAATTAAAAGAAAAAAATAAACCCTAATTTTTAATTGTAAAACCCTAATTAGGGCAAGTGTACTTTTTTGAGGATATAAGGGTTTCTTATTGAGAGGAGCGCCATATTCATGTTGAAGACAAATTTTTGCTAAGTGTTTTTTTTGAGAAGACTGAGCCAAGGGTTTTTAGTATTCTTTTGCATTGGAGAACGTGCAATCTTCAGTGTGTGCAATTCAGAGGTTGTGAAATATCAGCTGATCTATTGCTAGTTGAGAGATAATTTCACACAGAGATTATCACAGAGCTTCATAGAGATTTATTTCATTAGGGTTTTGATCCAAAAATTGTCTAGAAGAAGATTATCAATATTAGCGCAATTTTCTAGGGTTATGGAGTACTGCCGTACCAGGCTGTATTGTTTTTACTTCCGTTGTATGGAATTCGTACGGTACTGTACCAGATCATATAGTACCAACAGGGGCATTTTCTCTCTTAGGGCAAAACGCCTTCTTTTTGGAAAAAATGATGATACCTTTTTGAGCGCCTACAATTCTATCATCTTTTTGTACCTTCAGAAGTGCGGAGAATGGAGTATTTATTGCAGCTGTACTGGGTATACCAGATCTAGGGTTTGCTGAAAAAATCAGGGTTTTAACAATATTTTGTGTTATTTTTATATGCATGACAGAGACTATATTGTAATAATTTGGGAAGAACAATAAGATTATAGTTTAGCCAGAAAAAGGGTTTACTGCTTCAGTATTTATTTATTTGAATTTATACGAATTTATCTTGCAAATTCGCATTCTTCTTTAGTTCATGTAAAAGCACCAAAAAAATCAAAATACACAAAAACAGTAAAAAAATATACAGTTTGAGAAATCAGAGGGAAACAGGGGTTTCTACAGTTGTCCATCATTTCTGATGGATGGAAAGATACAACAAATAGGCCATTGATTAATGTGATTGCAATGAGCCCTAAAGGGGCAATGTTTTTGAAGGTCGTTGATTGTGAGGGGCAAGTGAAGGATGCACAATTCATTGCTAACATCTTGATAGAGTCCATTGAGGCAGTGGGGCCTCAAAACGTTTTTCAAGTTGTAATGGACAATGCTAAAAATTGCAAAGCTGCGGGGATGTTGGTTGAGGCAAGGTACAGGCATATATTTTGGACACCTTGTGCCGTTCATTCTCTCAATCTTATGTTGCGAAAGTTGGGAACAAAAATTGATTGGATCAAACAAGTCTATGAGGAGGCGAATGAGATCCAAATGTTCATAACCAACCATCACATGTCCCAAGCCATCTTTAGGACTTTCTCAAAATTACAATTGTTAAAGGTAACTCTTAATTTAATTTTACAAGTTTGTAATTTGTAGTGTTTTTTTATTTTTGAACAATTTTAAGTTTATTAATTGTTTGTTTTAATTTTGTATAATTGTATTAGGTTGCTGAGACTCGATTTGCCTCACACACCATCGTCTTGAGATGACTTGTTAAGGTGCGTGAAGCATTGAGTAGCATGGTTATCAACAACCTTTGGGGTGTATGGAGGCAGGGAAACAGTGAGAGGGCCACAAAGGTGAAAGGGTGGATTCTTGATGATGCGTGGTGGGATCGTGTGGAGTATTTGCTGAGTTTTACTAATCCCATTGTCAGCATGTTGAGATATGTGGACATGGATCATCCATGTTTGGGTGAGATTTATGATGGAATTGACGTAATGATTGAGAACATTAAATCCATCATAAATGCCAAAGAGCAAGATCCCATAGAGAGGTTTTTTAAGGAAGTGCAGTTGCATCTCATTGAAAGGTGGAACAAAATGGCCACCCCATTACATCTTGCTTTTGCCTTGACACCCAAATACTACAGTACAAAGATTCTTTCTTTGCCTAGGAGGGTTGCACCATATAGGGATGTTGAGGTTGCCGAAGGATATAAGGCAGCGTTTTTTAAAATCTTTCCCAATCCAGAGGTAGAAGACCAAGTCAGAGAAGAGTTTGTGCATTTCATATCCTCGGTGGGTCATTCCCTTGGCGCTATTCGTGACAAGTACAAGATGGACGCTCACTTTTGGTAGTACCTTCATGGGCAAACATCCACCCACCTTCAACCACTTGCAATAAAAGTTTTATCACAAGTAAGATTTTAATTTTTTTACTCTACCCTTCTTTTGACCTTTTCGATGTTTTGTTTTAAGTTTTAAGTTTTAGTCTTTTAATTTTTTATAAATTTTAATTCATTTTGTGGCTTCAATAGGTTGCAAGCTCCTTTTCAGCTGAGCGGAGTTGGGGCAGCTATGGCTTTATCCACTCAATTAAATGCAACAAGTTGGCTGAAAAAAAACGGAGGATTTGGTTTATGTGTATTCCAACTTACGTCTTCTCTCACATAAACAACCTCAATACAAGGAAGGGCCAACAAAGTTGTGGGATGTGAATTCAGAGACTGCTGATATAGATGCCTCCCTTACATACCTTTCTTTATTTGACACAGAGCTAGACAATGCTTCACATGACTTGCATAGTGGAGCTAGTGGGAGTGGCACTGCTACTGCTTGTGGTTCTAATGAACCACATGATGATGAAAACATTGCAGGCGAAGAAGAATATATTATATAGTGAACAATGAGAATGCTGATTTGTCTCTATTTT
Organism: Torreya grandis; assembly: GCA_037957365.1. NCBI lineage: Eukaryota > Viridiplantae > Streptophyta > Pinopsida > Cupressales > Taxaceae > Torreya > Torreya grandis. The sequence continues at coordinate 423,369 of JARHVA010005595.1, read as the reverse complement.
TGTCCATACATTGTAACATTTGCACCATGTTCTTGTTATAATTTATAAAACTAATATAAGTTCGACTATTGAATATTATGATATTTGGCATTGAATTATGAGTATATATTTTGTGGTTATATATCTTATTTGAAGTTATAACTTATTTTGTTTCCTCTATGCATATTATGTTGTTAATTTTGCTTATATGGCTATATTTTTAATTTTTTATATATATTTATGTATGGCCGTATCTAGCCATATCCAAACCACCCAAAAAAAAATCGACGTATCCCTGTATCCAATACTCGTACCCGTATCCGTATCGGCAACTTAGGCAAAAACCATAGAGCTAAACGAGAGATTACTTAAAAGGAAGAGAATGGAGTCAAAAGTCAAAAACATCTTCGATTTCCAAACCTGCTAGGTTTGATGGTGAACCCAATCAAGACCCAATGACACATTGCACAAATTGAGAATATTATTGGAAAGCCAATGGCATTACAAAAGATAAGGCAAAATTAGAGTATTTTGTAGGGACATTACAGTTCTATGACCTTAAGTGGTTCGATCATCTAAAAACAGATGAGAAAAATGGCAAAAAGTTAAGATAGCACTCACCACAGAATTTAAATAGTGGCATACAATTGCCCAACTCCTTGAACAAACTTACTACTAGAAAGTAACGAAAAGGTAATCTATTAAAGACTACAATAGGGGAATGTTGAATTTAGTACAAATGTTGGATAACCGAAAAGGGGAGGATTTTAAACAGCAATACTTTGTGAATGGATTAAGGAAAATATCCATAGAAAGTCTAAGGGTAGTGCCAACATCAAAATATCAAGATACATACCAGCAGATGTTTGATGTTGAGCAGAAGAACTTTTTACAGAAAAAGAGGAAGGTGAAGACGGACATGAGTCAAAATTATGAGCAATCATAAAAATGTTATACAATAAAGATGACAAGGAAATGCAATTCAGAAATGGGAATTTGGTGTTTAAAATGTAAAAATGAGTGTCACAAAGAAGAAGAATGTCCTGCAAATTATAATGGGATTTGTAATGCAAGGGCTCATGACTCTAGTGAGTGTCAATTTTTCAAACAGACAAATTATATGATGATACAACCAACACCATGAAGTGGAGGATATATGAATAATTGAAACAGTAACTCATCATGTAATAACAGTAGTGGGAGTAGGGGACCACGAACTCCAATAAAAGATAGACCTGTGAGTTTGTGTTGAAAATAATAAAATGGGACAATTCGTTAGAGAATGCCCCAATGTAACAAACCAAGTATGGAAATTATACATGGAATGTGATCCTAGTGACGGCAAATGATGACGATTGTCCAAAACTGAAAACCGGTAATGTGGTGGAATTTGAACAAGAAGACGAGGATAAACATTTATTAGCTATTATAAGGGCAGTGAAGACAAGAGAATCAAATATGAAAGCTTAACAGCAAAGAATGCAAGATGTTATTTAAGCAATTAAGTATATAAATGATCAATCAGTTCAAGTGGGATGGGTATGCGTCATTGTCCCACATCTGAAAATAAGACCAGGACAATCACACACTTAATATGAGCATAAAAGCAAGGAACAAAAAGAGATGAGTCCAATACAACAATTGGTGTCATTAATACGTGGAACTTTTGTTATGGTACCATTCAAATTATTGATGGGCTCTTTGCCACAATTAGCTCAAGCACAGTCCCTGCAACCACCAAAACTACAACAAACAACAAACAAATGGGTTGTAGTGGTATTAGGAAAAGACAAAATCCCAAAAATAACTATTGAAATAGGAGATATGGTCTTGCCTAAGGCATACATTGATGGAGGATCACGTTTAAAGGTATCTCTAGAAAAAGTATGAAAAAATATGGGGAACCCACCATTGCTAAGAGTTGGATTTAGACTGAAACTAGCAAATCAAGAGCTGATTGCCCTGCTAGGCATTCTTAGAGATCAAGAAATTGCAATAGCAAGGAAATTTTTAAAAGAAATGTTTGTAATTATAAGAACGGAAAGTGTTCTAAAGCATTACAATTTAATAATAGGACACCCCCGGTTTGAACAAGGAAAGCTTTTTATAAACGAGAAGACAACAATTGCAGTGAAAATTCATGAACCTGATTGATGATGATGAATATGCTAAGAGATCAAATAACTGGAGAAGAGCACTCTAGTTCAAGTGGAGATTCAGATAATGGGTTCAAAATTAATAATGATGGTGTCCTACATTTGGATGAATGCTCAGAAGGTAGTAGGTACACAAAGAGGTTTGCTCTGTTGGCACATGGGCGAGATGAAAATGCTGAAACCAGCATATATGCTAGACATAGAAAAGGGAAATATTAAAGAAGTTGGCATGATAGTAGAGGGCAATACAAGAGTGTACCAAAGCGAAATTGTGGATGAAAATGATTATCCACCATATTTTGATATCGAACAAGTAATGTAGAGTTAAATATACAACCTGAATTATGCATTTACACAATAAACAAACATACAATATAGAGGGCTAGCTACCCAAAAAATGAATTTGGGGACAAATGACCATAGACAAATGAAAATGATGGGGATAGACTTAAAGCCATACTTGGCACAAGAAACATTAAAGATAACTGTAGAAGATAAGGAAGTATTTGCATGGATCTATAACATCTTACAAGGAGTGCCAAAAGAACTATTGTTCATCCCGTTTGAGTGGAGATTCAGATAATGGGATCGAACATAATAATGATGGTGTCCTACATTTGGATGAATGCTCAGAAGGTAGTAGGTACACATAGAGGTTTGCTTTGTTGGCACAATGGCGAGTATGAAAATGCTGAAACCAGCATATATGCTGACACACAAAAGGAAAATATCAAATAAGTTGGCATGACAGTATAGGGCAATACAAGAATGTACCAAAGCGAAATTGTGGATGAAAATGATTATCCACCATATTTTGATATCAAACAAGAAATGTAGAGTTAAATATACAGCCTGAATTATGCATTTACACAATAAACAAACATACAATATATAGGGCTAGCTACCCAAAAAATGAATTTGGGGACAAATGACAATAGACAAATGAAAATGATGGGGACAGTCTTAAAGCCATACTTGACACAAGCAACATTAAAGATAACTATAGAAGATAAGGAAGTATTTGCATGGATATATAACAACTTACAAGGAGTGCCAAAAGAACTATTGTTTATCCCATTGACCTCATACCAGGCACAATACCAATTAGAAGAAGACCATGTATAAGAAATTTAAAGAATGCTAGAAGTAGGAATTATATTTAAACTAGAAACAATTGATTGGGTATCACCAGTGGTGATAGCCCCAAAGAAAAATACGGACAAATAAGGGTATGTGTAGATTTCCATATTCTGAATGCAGTAACAAAGAATGATCCATTTCCAATACCATTTATGGACATGATTTGTCATGTCCCTCTTTTGTTAGGGACATCCTCGAGGACCCTTAGCCTTAACCTGTTTCCCGGGGGCTAAGGGAAAAGAAAGAAAATAAAGGGAAATAAGTGGTTTCAAATGAATATATGTATAAGGTACTTTAAATGGTACTTTATGTTATAAGAGCCACTTAAGTTGGGGGCCTTTAAGGGTCATGAGCACCACTTGACTTAAGAAAGAGTTTTAAAAGCAATCTTCCTTATGATTTGAATTTATGTTTCCCTTCCTTTTGGGCTTGCCCCTTTGGGGAAGTTGTATAAAAGCAAAGGAAGGTTTCATTTGAAGGCATGCTAATTTGGATATTGAATCTTATGCTTGAGTATGTCAAGCTTGAACAACTGACTTGAGGACGAAACCCCTCAAGTGCATCAAAGAGTTTGGGGACGAAAACCTCCATTCTTCCATATAGAGCAACTCTATTCAAGGGTTATATTTGTGCTTCAGATTTGCACCCTCTCCTAGGGTGGTGACTTGCTTTGACAAGTGTGATTGTGTGTTGGGGTTGTGTGGCTTGCTATTGGAAGCCATTTACAGGTTTTTGGGGAGCTCTAGAGAGTGGCAACTTGGTCACTTGTGTTGAAGACCCCATTAAGGGCTGCGCTAGAAAGAAATAACCCTCTCTTAGGGTTTGTGGATTTATTGCTATTTTATCCCAGGTTGGCAATTTGGTTGGTGGATGGCTTGCATATGTTTTGGGGTGATTTTGTGCCCTAAATAATATTCTAATTTTATTATAATATTTTTGCACTTTGGTGACTTGGCTTGGAAGGGTTTTTGAGGAGAAATTGCAGTAAACTAAGGTTTTGAGAATTTTGGGACATCTTTTGGTGGACTTCCAGTCGTGGGAAAATTCAGTTTCTTGTTTTGTTTGATAGCTGCCATATTTATGGTCATTTTTAGCTATCATAGGCATTGTAATTCCCACTATTTCAGGAGATATAAATTTATGAAGTTTTAGATGTATTTTGCATTAATAAATTCCAGAATTCTAAGTTTCGACTTTTTGAGTGACTATTTTGACTTCTAAAATTAGTGGCTGCGATATAAAACTCATTTCATAATTTTTGGAGGGTTAGAAGTATCAAATCTAGTTTTTGTCTTAGTTGCCTAGGGTTTGGTAGAGGAATTTCTGAATATTGCTTTCATTTACAGAATTGTGTTAGCTGAATTTGCATTTTCAGATTCTTCACAGGTCGGGGTTTTGGTTTTGATAGGGTTTTGTTGGCAAACTTTTATTTTTAGATTTGTCCCAAGTTGGGGACATTGCATGATTTTAGAGGAAGTATTAGGCAGTGAATTGTATTCATTTTTAGTCAGATTTTTAGACTATAATCAATTCAATATAGTTGAAGAAGGCAAGTTAAAGACAACAATTATACTTGAGTTTGGTATGTATGCATATAGTTGAATGCCATTTGGGCTATTTGATGCCCCTGCCACATTCCAATGGACAGTTTTGTTTATTTTTAGGGAAATGTCCACCAAAGATTTGGATATATTTTTGGATGTTTGGTGTAATCATGGAAAATGAGATGGTCATTTCACAAACCCTCGCCAAAAATCAGAAAAATACATCCATACAAAATACCTCCACATCTGAATTTCTGTACCACATATATGGCTGGAAAATATTATAAAAATATTTGCTGAAGGTATTTACAATCAAACATCCAAATCACCATGAAATCACCCCCAAAACTGCAATTTCTAACCCACAAGGGGGTTCGCTGCCCTAGGAGAAGGCTCCCAACTGTTGTGCTGTCCTTTCAAGACCTTCCAATAGCTGTGCTCAGCCTTCAATGACCCTTTAACAGCTGTGCTCCATGCCGAAACCGCTCTAGTAATCTTAAAGTGCCAATTTCTGCTCAATGTAGCCCATGAAATAGAGTTACCCCACTGAAGGTTAAGGGTTTTCATCCTTACTTCTGTCTTCCAATGAAGGGTTTCATCTCCAGTGGATGCAAGTTAACTAAAACATGCTCAAACTTATGATTTCAATTGATAAAAATAACATGATCCCTAAAATGAACCTCTTTTTTCCCTTTTATATCATTTCCTCAAGCCATTCTCCAAACTCTTCTTTATTTTTAAGATTCAACATAAGTTGTCGACAATAAGTTACTTTTTGGCTAATGTAGTCATTATTATTTTTACTTTAATTATTTAAAAATACTTTTTATTTTAATAAAAATATTATTAAGTATTTCTAATTTAGAAAATGGGACATTACAAAATGGCTAGTGATGGCTCTTTCTATGAGATTGATAAAAAAATAGGAATTAGATATATTTACACCTGCAAATACGATTGAAAAAACATAAGATGGATAGTGATGGCTCTTTGTCTTAGATTGATAACAAAATGGAAAAGATACAAGAGTTAGGTTTTTCACTCAATTTATACTCAATGGGGAAGGAAAACCTAATTGCTTTATGCCATAGCACTTTATTAATCTAAACATAACATAAAAAGTATTATCCCTACTAACCAATATATAAATCGTGGGCCTAGGGAAAATAAGGCCATAACATACTTGTCAATTGTAATACTATTTTGCATAGTTCACATAACCGTAACTGATGAGTATTCGCCAAGGGGAAATTTTTGGTAACTAGTGGTTATTCGACGGGGTGGTCGAATAACCGGGAATAATTGACAAAGGAAAAAAATACTTGAAATTTTACACAAAGCAGGCAGTATTTAAATAAAATAAACATTTAAGTTTTCTTATACTTTTAAGTTATATATTTTTTATATACTTCTAGGATGTTTGAGAGTGGTTTCAAACCTCTAGGAGCTATAATGCAAATTCTAGGTTTTGGAGGATCCTATCATATTTCAGAGTTAGTTAGATTCCAGGGTTTCAGGGTTTCAGACTTAGCCATATTTCAAGGTTTCAAAACTTCAAGAAGATATCATAGGAGGGATGAAGGCTACATGAAGGGATGTAGGTATGATAAAATAGTATAGAACATCTCTTGCAAAGTGCCACAAGTTGATTCCACCCCATTCCTTGTGCATAGATTACTAGACTTTCTCAGTCTCCCTTAGTTTTCTGGAGCGTAGTGTTGGAGACGTAGATTGCACCCTAGCTGAGCAAAGGAGTGTTCAGGCCCTCTGCCCAAATCTAGTCCAACATGGGAATGACCCTAGGTTGTGGGTTACCTAATCTTGGGTCAGACCTCTAGGATTTTTAACAAAGCTAGCTCCTCTGAGGCATCACTTAGCTCATTTACACTAAAACTTACTAATTGCTGAGAAAAGGGAGAGAAAGATAACTGAAAGGGAAATCCAAGTTAGTGTTGGTGATGCACCTAAAATGATTGTTCATCCACTCTTACTTGAGCCTTTTAAAACACTAATGAGACAAAACAAATGACTGGATCTACAACTCCAAAGTCTCTTATGCATCAGTATTTCATGCAGAGGTTCACCAAGTGATCAAAACCTGAGGGAAGTGATGGGGAGGCTTGATTCAAGGCACTATCCAGTCAATGTATCCACATGCTAGCTTCAATCAAATGACATTAAACACTAAACATGACCTGCATAACAAGATAACTAGTAGCTAGGTGAGTTCAGGACTCGACAATGGAGAGATTTCTCCCATATATGCAAATCAAACTGACATGAACACACTATACCAGAACAATGAAATCTGAAATCAGTCTTCTATTCATCTCAAGAGGTTACAAAGCTCAATCTTGGCAGAGTCTAGTCATGCCCAAGAGAGGGATCGATTTTAAGGCTTAGAAGCCTGTATTTATAGCGGAAGGGAATGAGAGAGATGGGGAACATGCATGCATAAATCAATAAATGGGGTCCAATTACTTTGGTGGAGTCCCAACCACATTTCTTGAATTATCGACCATATTTTGATCAAGTCAGGACATAATCTATCATAAAGAGATCAACTTCTATTTGTCCCAATAGCCCCTGAGCTCTTTCATTGGTTGAGAAATATGCTATATGACAAGAATGTTTTTTAGGATGACGAATCATGCTTCTGCTAAGAAAGAAACAATTTTTCAGGTTTCGAGAATGCATTGAATGCTCCAACTGCAATTTTCAACCATCACATCTTCATCTTGGGACTCTACGCCATCCTCTTCTTGGCTTGCTATAAAGATAAAGCCCTTATACCCTTGGGCTTGATTAGGGCCATCACCATGTCTGCTTTTAGCGGCTGTTTGTCAGAGCTATGACCGTATCAAAAGATGAGACGCTCTTTCATTAATCACATATCTGTCCTATTTCAATATCTGAGCATAGATCCCTTTTATAGATTGAAAACCAATATCCTTTATTGGTTTTCCCTAGCTATTATATCCATGCAGACCTATAGATCACATAGCTTCCTTCTTGATCTCTACATTAGGTCTAAAATAGAACTATCCTGCCTCTGGACCCTATGGAAGCCGAGAACTCATATGCACAGTCATAGAATAATATTGCAACTTTGGAAAATGGGGTCGATAGGTTGTAAATCTTTGACAAGAGGTCCTGAGCTTTAATGACGTTGGAGCCTTATCATTGACAACCCCTGACTGTATAACCATGTCTACTCAATGGCGTTCAACCGAGCTCTAATGGCGGCATATGCCCATTGAAACATTGTTCTTGGTTCGACTTTGGTCACATGTTCAACCTTCACTTGAAGTCCCTAGCTTCGACTTTTAATTTTAGCCATTGATCTTGATCTGGGCCCTCTCATATTGTGCCATGTGTTAGTTCTTTATTTGCTCTGTAGGGTCCTGCTAACTGTTTGACCTCATGTGCACCATAGATCTGCATCGGTACGATTAAATGTGTACCGTTGATCTTCTGCCAGTTGAACTCACTTGTGACACTTGGTAGCTTCTCATTAGCCTTTGAGATCCATTGACTTGTTGACTCAATGCTTATTGTTGATCTGCCTAGGTACGATTGCACGCTCACTGTTGATCTGCCTGGGTACGATTGGACGCTCACTGTTGATCTGCCTAGACCCACTGACCTTGTTAGTCGACGCGTACCTTTGGATCTTTGTCAGAACACCCGAGATCTGGCCACTTGTCAGCTTCTCGCTTACGTTGACCTTTTGACTTACTTCTCACCGTTGATCTTCAATGTATGATCAAATATATGTTGTAGGATCTTGGGACCCACTGACATCTGCCAGATCGACGCTCGCCATTGGATCTTGACCTTAGCTCTCAAGATTTGGACACTTATCACTCTCGCGTTAAACCTTGGGATATTTGAATTCCAATGGCTACTTCATGGAGCTTAAACTTGATGTCCGCACACCTGTTTCATTCTGCAATTCTAACTTTGAAGCTTTATATCTTGAGATAGCAAGCTCATCAAGACATGAAATTTGCAGAGCATGATCTAGGTATGAAGAGCTTCTTGTCCATGTGGTCTTTTGGCCTTGACCAATTCCCCAAGTGCATTTATTAAATGCACAATCAAGCTGACCTGTGCATGTCTGTATGACATCCTGTGACAGTCTGGTCTTTCAAAGCTTGTACATGTCATTTGATCATTCACTTAAATAGGAACTTTGCTCATCTGTTCAATCCAAGGAAAAGCTTGGTATGTGGGCCAAAATTGGCCAACAAGTAGTGAAGAGAAAAATATAGATTCTTGTAATTTGTACTTGTAGATTCTTGTATAAGTATTATTGTATCAATTTTAATCTATGCACAGGGAATGGGGTGGGGTCGACTTGTGGCACTTTGCGAGAGATGTTCTCATACTATTCTATCATACCTACATCCCTTCATGCAGTCTTCATCCCTCCTATGATGTCTCCTTGAAAATTTGAAACCCTGAAATATGGCTAAGTCTTAAACTTTGAAACCCTGGAATCTGACTATGTTTGAAATATGATAGGATCCTCCAAAACCTAGAATTTGCATTATAGCTCCTAGAGGTCCGAAACCACTCTCAAATATCCTGAAATTACATAAATAAAATATTACTTAAAGTATAAGAAAACTTATACTTAAATGTTTGTTTTATCTATATATTGTCTGGTTATCTAAATGTACTCGCTTGGTACTTGTGAGAAACTAGCGAGTAACCGGAGAGTACTTGCCGGTTAAAAAAAAATTGCGGTTTTTCAATTTTTGCAGTTTTGAGTGGCGGTTTTTTGCCTGGTCATTTTCCTGGCTAGTAACCAACCAACCGGTGGTTACTCACTGGTTATGCCATCCATATACTGTTGTGCCTAGGTGCACAACAGTATATAATGTGCAAGATAAGAATCAGACCAGGAAAGAGTTGTATGGGGGCCTATCTTATGCTAATCTTAATTGTAGCACCCTATTTTTGTATTAATGATTTTTTTAATTCTCTCCATCTGTTTCTTTGTACTAGTTATCTTTATTATGCTCTTTGCATATTTCTGATATTTCTTTATCCTTGCTGATTTTCTATTAAATTTTTGTATGAGTACTGAGAAATCATATCTATATATCTGTTGATGCATGCATGCATCTTAGAATGCATGTCAGAATAATGTATTAAGTTTATGCCAGTTTGCCTTGTTGATGATGAACTGAATGAATATTGCTGTTGTACAATTGTTGTTGTGAGTTGTATTGGTCTATGGGCCAATTTAATCCTAAGGAGGAAACATAGCTGCTGTATGGTTAAGGATGTATATGGGCCTGTTAATCTCCCCAAACAGAGATGTATTCTCTCTCTCTCTCTCTCTCTCTCAAGACGGAAATCTGCTGCCAGCCACTATTCATAATGAGATGCCATAAAATGCCACCTATTGAAGATCTCCACAATAGGTTAGATGAAGCCATGTTTCTATCCTTCAGCCTAAGGGTTCAGTGGTAACGGTGACATGTTACTCTCTTTGTAGTGACTTAGCAGTTTCATTTTTTTCTAACACCTAGCTTCTTCAATTCTTTGCCTTCTCACTTGCACGGTAAACTAGTCTTTAACAACATTCCTCGGAGTGTTTTACTAGATTTTTAGATATGTTTTTTCTTATCTATAAGATGTTTGGTACTTATCGATATTTGCTGGGTGATTCACAGGTATGTATTTATCGGTTATGTCTTGCATGTGTCTATTATATGTCTTATTTGACATTATCATGCTAGCATTTCTCACCTAAAGAATACACATCTTCTCTTACCTTGGCAACTGGTGAGCGGGCATGGTCCTTTATATGGTACATTTGGTTTCAATGGAGCATCATCTCAAATGTCGTTGCCTGAACTTGTGTATTATTTTTTCACAATGAAATCTAGCACTTTGTAATTAAATTTACCTGTTTTGTTAACAGCCATGCTTGGTCTCTCACAAGCTTCAAAGCAGAGGGTGATTGTAAATTAAAATAATTCAACCAAAAAGTCAAGGTGAGCTAACATTGGCTTTTCTCTATGCAGAAACACACAATCAATACAGATGGCAGGACGAAAAATAATAGTGTAGGGACTAGTCTATAAACAGATATCCTATTCCATATCTGAAATTTGAAACAACCATACTTTGGGGTTTTAACCTTGTATTTCTGGTCACCAAGAAGCCCACCATAACTTTTACAAAGGTCATTAGCAGTAGATTGCATCCCAGATTAGAGCAGGCTGAAGTTAAAAATGCTCTAAAGAACATAGCTAAATTCCAAAATGCATCTCATCGATAATGAAAATTGTCAACATACTTTAATTAATATATAATTATTTGAGCCAAACTGCAGCAGAACGTTTGTGACAGCATACTGAGATGCAGTACATACTACATAGTATGCCGAGTTGTATTGCATTTATTATATGCTGAGTTGAGCAGATAGCAACTTATAAGGAGTTGAAGCATATAAAATTGCTGAAAATGTTGGTGAATCTGTCGAATTTAGCCAATCCAGTGATTTGAATAAATGTTATTATCAATCTATGTACTAGAGGGCGTAGTTGGCCATAGGAGAATTTCATTGCTTTAACTAGAGAAAATGCGACGATGAGATGTAATGGTGAGTCATATCAGCAATTTTATTTCCATGCTCAATGGAATTAGGTAGTTAAAAATAAGATATAAATCATGTGATAGTGAGTCATATGAGATGTAAATGGTGAGTCATATCAGCTATCCCTTTTTTTGGGTGAAAGTGCTTGTTTCTTCTCATTTTGTCATTTTGACATTCATGATCTGTTTTTATCTTGTTGGATGAAATATCAGATCTACTTCTATGGACTGGATCTTTGCTTGATGTCATCAGGTTAAATGCACAAAATGGTTTTAAGAGCCCAAAATGCTAATTTTAGTTGAAGATTTGTGTTAGGTGTGGTTCCCTTTTTCGTTATTGTATTCCCAATTGTTATGAAGCCTCAATTGCATCTTAAAGAACTCTAGAATTGAATTAGGAAAAATTATACCTCTGGATGTAACCCGTGCTAACTAATATTATCTGTGGAAGCTGTGCTATTCAGTAGTATTTTCTCACTTGATTGCATCTTGAACTTATGGGCACATCCTTCCCAGATGGATAATTATGAACATGTGATGCTTATGAATGTTCACTTGTTTCTATTCTGTGCACTGCAATTACATAGATTGGAGATTTGGTGCATATGTTGTTCATCAACTCTGTTATTTGCTTCTTTTGCAACTTGTTTTCAAAAATACTTACCACTGCAACGATTTTTCATTTTATTTAGCTGTCTTAAAATTTCCATCTTTTCCCACTGCTTTTTATTTTCTTCCCATCTCTTCCTCTACTTCTGTACAATATTGACTTCATTTGTGGTAACTTTCAGATTGCTAGAGAGTTGCGTTTAAGGGATATAGGTGGCATCATTGTGGTGGACTTTATTGACATGAAGGATGAGAGTAAGTTGTCTTTCGTCTAGTATGTTGAGGATGTCATGTCTCAGATAAGGTTAGATGTTGATTAGGAGCCACTCACATGCCTTCAACTTTGTAATCAATTCTTCCTTGTTTGTATCTTTAGAAATAATTTAAAATTACTGCAACACATGAAATTAATGCCCTGTAATTCTCTTTTTAAAGATTTGCATTTAAGGGATATGGGTGGCATGATTGTGGTGATATTTATTAATGTGAATTATGAGAGGTGATCTTTCTTTCTCTATGTTGAAGATTGCATGTCATAGATATGGTCAGACATTGTTAGAAGCTATTTGCGTTATTTCAAGTTTCTAAAAATCTCATCCTTCTTCATAAGTTGAGAAGTAAATGAAATTATTACAGTACATGACTTTTATAGACCTATAATTTCCTTTCCCAAATAAAGTGTGAATGGGGGCATTTAGTGCATGCATAGAGATGGGGTTATGTATCAAATTTACGAATTCGCATTTGGAACTGAACTTGTTAAATCTCTATTGAGCTTACAGTAACATGCTGGATAGCTGCAGGATGTAAGAACAATTTTAAGAAATACCATGCACATAGGAAGATAGCAGAAGGAAACATGTGTAATGCTCAGAGTTGGCACTGTAAGATCAAATCTGTTCAATTCATTCCCCAATGAAAATTGTTTCCACTTCCACCATGTAATGTCCCCCTTTTCAAGCTAAGTGTTGGGATAAGACCCTTAACTTGTGCATTCCCAAAGGCTAAGGTCTTCTAAGGCAAAAAGGGGACATTGGTGAACTTCAAGGATATATTTTGTTAAAGCACTTTATTATTTAATTTTAGGACTTTTTTTAAAGGGTCACTTTAAAGTACGATTATAAGGAAGCTTGTAATATATCTTTTTTTAAAAGGAAAAAGTAACTCTCCCTTTCTATTTTGGGTACCACAATTGGAGGAAACATATCAAAGGTAAGGGAGGACTCTTTTGAGAAGGTTATGCAATTTTGTTATTGGAATTCTTGTGCAAGTATGTCAAATTTGAACAAGTGACTTGAGGTCGAAAACCTTCAAGTGCACCAAAGAGTTTGGAGATGAAAACATCCATTCTTCTACCAAGTCAGCTCTATTCAAGAGCTGTAATTGTGCCATAATTGTGCATAAGTGTATGCAAGAGGATCTACAAAGGTGTCTTTGGACACCACCTTCAAAGAATTAGTATAATCCTTTGGAAAACTGGAAATATTCAAATTGCAGGTCAAGGAGGTGGGCGAAAGCCATTGCAAGGGTGGCGACCCCTCACAAAAGGTCAATTTGGTCTTTGGAACCCTTTTCTAGGGTTAAGGTAATTTTCATAATTTATTTCAGTCATTTGGTGATTTGTGTGGATCAATTTGCATGCGTGAAAGGTCAATGTAGACCCTAAAATATTCCATAATTTATTATAACATTTTTGGCACTTGGGCGACTTGCTTGGAGAGACCCAAAAGGTGAATCGAGGGGCAAGTTCTAAGGAATAATATTCAAAATTATTTCTCCTATTTTTCTGAGGTGTGGCGGCCCACTTGTGAAGATTTTTGAGGTGTTTGAGGGTTGCAAAATGTAGCAGTACATTCAAGTAAAAATCAGATTATTTATAGGGGTATTTTCAGTTGCATCCCCAATTTATTCAAAAAAATATATTTTATTCCCGAATAATTTTCAGCTATTTGTGGAGTTATTTTTGATGTGTTTTCTCTTGGATATTCTATAAATTATCTAGCTAGGGTTAGCTGGTTTCTGAAGCAAAATTTTCAGTTTTTTGGTAATTTATTCAAGGGTCTATTGGTTAAACCCCAACTAGGTCAAACTCATCTCATTTGAGGACATCACAGTGGTATTAGAGCCATATCTTAGCTATTTATGGGGTTCAGGGTCTATATCAAACAGTAACAGGGAAGGATGAAAGGTATTCCATAGGTCCAAGGTCATGGGCATCAACCCTTCAGGATAGAGGACAAGCCCTTGGTTCGTTGGGATCTAATGGAGGATTACGTTGAGTACTTGACTCTTGCACCTAAATACCGCAAGGGAAAGAGCTTTGAAGATTGGCTAGGTTTAAGGTATGGTAAGAGGCACCATGGGTACATAGCTACACAAAATGATTTGGGGAAGATAGTTCTTCCAACTTTTGATGGTGATCCAGGTATTCTGGTAAGAGCTTGGGTTAATATAATGATTGAGTATCTTGACTTGAGGCCTAGAGGTAAAAAAGAGGCATTAATTTTTGTTATCCAACATTTGGATGGGTTTGCCCATGAATGGTGACATCATGGAGGGGTGACACAAGGGCATAGCACGATTGGGACACGTGAAGAATTGTTGGAAGAGATAATAAGTTTGAAAGGAAGAAGGAACCACCCACGCCTAAATCAATAAGGACACATAACAAAGAACTCCAATCGGGTGAAAGACAGCCCTTAAAACAAATAACATAATCTAATTTTCAATTGTACAAGGCACAACCACTCCACAAGTTTGCCAATAACCAAAAATCAGTCAAACAAAGCTCCTTTGTGAGGTGTGAAAAGTTGGGAACTAACTCAGAAAATTCAAAAAAATCAATGGTAAGTGAGGCTGATTTTGAAGGGCAACCACCAAGAAGAGTCCTTGATGATTGAGCATAAAAAATTGGTCAATAGTGGACCCAAAGAGAGAAGCAATCAGTTGAGATTAAAGGCAGAAAATTTAGAAGAGTCAAAGGCATGTAAAAAGGGCATAGAAGGGCAGCCACATAAGGAAGAACAATTTGAAAATTGGGAGCAAAGAAATGAGTATGTGAAGGTAAACCAAATTGAAAACGAAGGGCAAATACATCAAGGAGAAGTGGACAGCCAACATGTGACAAGGAAAGAAATGATTGCTACCCTATCAAGTGCCAATAGACGCCATGTTTTCCGTGTGAAGGGAACCATTAGTGGCAAAAAGGTAATTGTGTCAATGGACAATGGAGCCACTCACAATTTTATAAATGCCAAAATTGTTGCAAGACATAAGCTGCCCACTAAAGTAAATGGAGGATTTACGGTAATCGTGGGTAATGGCTCCTCCATCTCATGCATATCCAACACTTTAGGGTTAAAACTAAACTTGGGTGGATATACCTTTGAAAGAGACTTTCATGTGATTGATCATGGTGAGTTAGATGATGTGCTTGAAGCCCAATGGTTCCAATCTCTTGGTGAATACACTCATAACTTGCAAAAATCAGAACTGAAATTTATGGCAGCCAACAAGGAAATTGTTCTCCATGGTCTAAGCAATGGAACACCCATGGTAGTGACTTCGAAAAGGATGGAACAGGCTTTTAATAAAGGGCAGATTATATGGGCGATGGAGTTATTCATGCATGATACAAGGTCTGATTTGAAACAACAGTTGCACCACAAGGATGTTCAAGCCATCCTAGATAGACATGAGAGTGTTTGGCGACATACCACATGGGCTGCCCCTGGATAGGTTATTTGAACGTATAATTGAACTCGAGGAAGGCACAAGAGCAATGATCATCACTCCTTAACTCCACCCACATATCTACAAGGAGGAGATTGAGTAGGCTATCCAAGAGTTACTTGAGGCACATAAGACCAAGCTCTAGCCCCTTTGCTTCTTCAATAGTGCTTGTGAAGAAGAATGATGGAACTATGATGATAGGTATTGATTATAGATTGTTGAACAAGAACATCAAGAATATGTATCCTATAACTAGGATTGATGGACTCATTGATGAGCTTCATAGAGCAGTTTACTTCTCCAAAAAAGACTTGATCGGTTATCACCAAATTCGTGTGAGGAGGAAGATGTGCAAAAAATGGCTTTTCGTTGTCACTATGGGCATTATGAGTTTGTGGTCATACCCTTTGGACTCACTAATTGTCTTGCTACATTTCAATCTTGCATGAACCACATCTTCAAGCAATATCTAAGAAAATTTGTGCTAGTGTTCTTTGATGACATATTCGTGTATAACAAGACTTGGAAGGAACACTAGCACCATTTGGATATTGTTTTGGGAATGTTAGAGCAGCAAACCCTCTTTGCAAAGAAATCCAAATGTGAGTTTGCCACTTTTGAAATTTTGTATTTGGGACATGTGATCAATGCACAAGGGGTCCAAGTGGACCAACAAAAGATTCAAGCCATACTTGATTGGCCACCTCCCACTACCATGACCCATTTGAGAGGGTTCCTTAGATTGTGTAGCTATTATCGAAGGTTTGTGAAGGGCTTCTCCCAACTTGCTGCCCCCCTTACAAACTTAACAAGGAAAGGGGCCTTTGTGTGGTCTCAAACCACTTTGGAGACCATTGAGAGACTCAAGGTAGTGATGAGTTCTTGCCCTGTGTTGGCTGTTCTGGATTTTTCGCACCATTTCATATTGGAATGTGATGCTTCGGGAGAAGGAATAGGGGCTGTCATGCAAAAAGAACATCCCATTGCTTTTTAGAGTAGAAAATTCAAGGAACGGGAAAGAAGTTTTGAATTTATGATAAGGAGGTGTTGGCTATCATGCATGCTTTGGCCAAATTCCTTCAATATTTAATTTTTGAAAGATTTATAGTTAAGATGGATCATAATAGCCTCAAATACTTCTCACACAATCCGATTTGAATAATAGGCAGCAGAAGTGGGTGAGCGAACTTTAATCCTATGATTTCAACATTGAGTATACGAAAGGTAAAAAAACATAAGGTGGCTGATGCCTTGTCAAGAAGGCCCTATTTGTGTTCACTAAGCGAATTAATAGCTGATTGGAGGGCTGTAATTATCGCCGAATATGCTAAGGATGAATGGGCTAACATGGTTTTGGAAGGCAAAGTGATAGACAACAATTACAAGGTGCATGAGGAGATGATTTTGCACAAGGGCATAATATTTTTGGCCCTTTTATCCAAGTTAAAACACCAAATCACGAGGGCTGCTCATGATGATGCTATGGTTGGTCATCAAGGTTACTACAAAACATACAAGAAGGTAAGAGAAAGATTTGCTTGGAAGGGATTAAAAATAGATGTTTTATGCCATGTTAGGGAGTGTATGGTTTGTCAAAGGAATAAGGGAATGACTACATTTCCAGCTGGTCTCTTACAACCTCTTCCAATTCCACACCAAAAATGGGAGAGCATATCCATGGACTTCATCACAGGGTTACCTATGTCACAAGGTAAATGTGAAATTTTTGTTGTAGTGGATAGATTGACAAAATATACTCATTTTTTTTTGTAATTCCAGCCAAGCGTAGTGCTCCTTATATAGAAAAAAATTTCTTCCAAGAAGTTTTCAATTTGCATGGGTTGCCTAAGAGCATCATAAGTGTTAGAGACAGCTGGTTTATGAGCCACTTTTGGCAAGAGCTTTTCAAGCTAACGGGTATTGAATTGCTTCCAAGCACTAGTTATCATCCCCGAACAAATGGGCAAATCAAAATCGTCAATAAATGCGTGGAAGGATACTTGAGGAATTACATTTCAAGGCAACAAACAGGGTGAAATAGATGGTTGTACATGGCAAAATTTTGTTATAATACTACCTATCACATGTCTAGTTTTATGTCAATATTCAAGGCTTTGTATGGTTATGAGGCTCTTTCATTTTTTGACCTTGTTTTGCGGGATAGTAGGGTGCCGAGGGCTGCTGATTGGGTGCAACAAAGTTTTGAAATTTTGGATCAACTCAAGAAAAAGTTGCAATAAGCTCAAAATCAACAAAAGCTTTATGCGGATCAACATAGGTTGGAGAGGCAATTTGAGATTGGGGACATGGTCTATTTGAGATTGCAACCTTATAAACAATCTTCTCTCAAGCAAAGTGGAGCGGAAAAGCTTAATCCACGTTTCTATGGGCCATATAAAATTCAAAGAAGAGTGGGAAAGGTGGCTTATGAGCTGGAATTATCAGAAATGAGTAAGATTCACAATGTGTTCAATGCATAGTTACCATATTCGTCTGAATATGGGCTATATACGGTTTGGACTGAATTTTTTTGAGATCGGTCAAATTTGTGTTGTTTTGGAATATTCTTTTTTTTTAGGATATTCGTTTTTAACTTTTTTTTAATTAAAAAACAATGTAAAAAATAAAAACGAAAAATCAAAAGGGAAAGTAGGGAAGCGTGTTTTTAACCCGACCATGGGTTCTACAGAGGACGAAAGCAAATAAAAAACTCTAAAAGTTAAAACACTTGCCTTTTGGTTTCCAAAAACGACGAACAAGAGATATGAAATGCGGTGAAGTGGAACGTAAAAAAAATGACTGCAGTTACAATCTAGCAGAGGAGAATCGAACGATGATGGGGACATCGCATGGCATAGAGGAGATACGGACAATGGGGCGGGCTCAATCCTTGTAGGGTTGCAGGCTGCAATGACAACTGTCACGACGATGGGCGTCAAGTGAGGTCTAAGGTAAGCTTAGTAATTTTTAGGTTCCGGCTTTTCTTTTTTTTTTTTTTTTCCATTTTATAGAACTTTTAATGCAGTTTTTAATTTTTTAAGTTTATTGTTAATAGTTATTTATTAGGCTTAGGTTTATTGTTATTTACGTATTAGGATTTTTTATTTTTTTATTTATAAATTTTAGTATTTTAATTTTAATGGTGTATAATTTATAATTATTATAATATTTAGATTTCTTTTTAGTTTGGAATTATTTATTCCAACCTCTATTTAATAAGTTATAAATTTTATTTTTATGTTAATTTAAAAAAACAAAATCATGTATTTAATAATCTAGTTTAAATTTAAATTTTATTTTTATGTTAATATATAATTAATTTGCATTAAATATTATATTATAAACTTATAATTTATAAAATATACTGTTTTTAATATTTATAAATTATAATTAATAATTTAATAATTATTTTATCAAATATAAAAATGATAACATTGTGCAAGTCCAAAGTTTCTTCAGGGAATCAATAAATTTTAGATCAGAGCAGTTCTAAAGACTACACAAGGTTGAGTAGTGCTAGTGTTAGTGGGTATTGGGCAGTGGAGGAACAGTTTTAGACAAGATTGAGCAGTGGGCATTTGAGTAGAGAGAGAATTTCTTCTTACCAACAACAAAAAAATAAATTTTCAGTTCATCTAAAGACTTCAACATGTCAAGCCGCCCGTTAGAGATGAAGTACATCTAAAGAGATGATAAAGATTAAAAAAAAAGTGAGACGCGCCTTGTGCAATGGGAATATCATGGGAAGTATAACAAGAGTTCGTTACCATTACCTTGGAGGATCCCTAGATGTGAAACGTTGTGGGGCAGCATCAATGGAACCAGAATATGTAGAATTCATAAATAGAGTGAAAGCTAAATTTACTGTGAGTCGTGTTAGATCATTAGCTTCAGAATCAAAGAAGGCTAAAATCCAACATTCAATTTCACAAATTGGCTCCTTGATCAGTTCAAGTTACTCTCCATCAGCATTTGCCCAAGGAAATGGAAGTGGCATTCAAAAGTCACAAGGTTCATTGAGGTCAATGTGGAGGCCACAACAAAAGCATGATGCAGACAGGTTGGCAGCTAGATTGTTTTATGCAGAGGTCATTCCTTTCAATGTCATACGTTCTCCACATTTTCAAACCTTCTTAGATGCAGCTATTGATTTTGGGAAGTGTTACAAACTGCCTTGCTATGAAAGAGTAAGAACTAGTCTTCTTGAAGAGGAAGTGGTAGCGATATCTACTGAACTAGATGGAATTAAAAAAAAAATTGGAAAAGAACAAGGTGCACAATAGTAAGTGATGGATGGTCCGATTCAAGAAGTAGGTTCCTCCTAAATATTTTGGCAATATCCTCTGATGGTGCTATGTTTATAAAATCAATTGATACAAGTAATGAACAAAAAACTTCTCTTTTCATTGCCCAATGCATTGAATCAACAATTTTGGAGATAGGAGAAGATAATGTTGTTCAAATCATTATAGATAATGCAGTTAATTGTCAAGGAGCAAGTGATATACTTATGAATAAATTTTCTCATCTATTTTGGACACCATGTGTTGCACATGTATTGGATCTTTTGCTTGAAGATCTCTCAAAATTAGAGTGGATAAGTAATATTGTGATTGAAAGAAAGCAAATTTCTAAGTTCATCCTTAATCACCGCTTGACATTGAACTTGTATTGTTCATTTTGAAAGCGTGAGCTTTTATCCCCTGGTGAAACAAGATTTGCCACCAATTTCATTACTTTGCAAAGGGAGGTAGAGGAGAGGACAACATTGAGAAAAGTAATGGTTAGTGACGAATGGACAGAGTCAAACCTTTCCAAGGAAGCCCATTCAAAAAATACTGAAAGAATTATCTTAGGGGACACATTTTGGGAGGGGGCCAAGAAGGTCATAATGGTGTTTGAGCCTTTTGTTAGAATTTGAGAATGGTTGATGGCAATCAACCTTGCATGGATTTTGTGTATGAGGGAATGGACAAAGCAAAGGAAGAAATTTAAAAGTTACTTGCAGGGAATGTTGAAGAAGTCAAACGCATTTGGAAAATTGTGGATAAGAGATGGTTAATGCTACATCGTCCTCTACATGGTTAATGCTACATAGTTAATGGTTCTTGTTTTTGGAGACCTTTTTGGTTTTCCGCTTTTTCTTGACACACTTTTGTAATCTGCAGTCCCTTTGACCTACTTTTGTGGTCATTAGTTGGACATTAATATATTTATCTTATCTACACGCAACAACTTGCTATTTAGATCCTAAATTAGTAGAGGTAAATCATGAGACAAATGAAGAGATAATGAAAGGAGTATTTGCAACAATAGACAGGTTGCTTATTGATGAAGAAGAGAAGGAAGCAACGATGTAACAACAAACTGTTTTCAAGAATCAACTGAAAATGTTTGGTATCAAGGAAGCAAAGGCAAATAGGGTGAAGGGGGAAATGGTTGTAGACTTATGGGGCTTCCACTCCACATTTGCAGAGGCTTGTTGTGCGAGTCTTCAGCGAATGTTCTAGTGCTTCTGCATGTGAAAGAAACTGAAGTACATATGACTTAATCCACACTAACAAGAGGAATCGACTGGGGGCTCAAAAACTCTCTGATCTTGTGTTTGTTCATAGCAATTTGCAATTGCTTACTCACTTTCTTTCAAATGAAGATGACAACTCTCGCCTTGGCAAACCATGCTTTGAAGATGAAGAAAATATTGTTGTAGTTGATGAGCCTACTAGTGTAGGATTAGATGATGCTGCTAGTGATGAATTTGGTGTAGTTGTAGGGTTTGATGTTGCGGATGTTTAAATTTTATTGCCATTTTTAGTCAATGCTAAAAACTTTAATGTTAAACAAAGGATATTTCACAATTCTCATTGTTATATTTTATATGTATGATGTTGAACAATGAACATTGAAGTTTAACACTATTGGATTTTCTTATGTGTTATCATTGATCAACTTATTTGTGTTTATGTTTTATAAATATGTATGATATATATATTTTTTTATGATTTGTAAAAGTTTTATAACCGATCTACTGAACTTACCGAACTCTGAGCTTCAAAATTTTTTTCCCCTTCCGAACATTCTGAACATGGTAACTATGGTTCCATGTTTCTTGCCTTAAGAAATCTCTTGGAAAGCATATCATATCCTCCATTGAATTGCCATCACTTGATGAAGGTGGTAAATTGGTTTTGGTTCTGAAAACTATACTTGAGGTTCGTGAGAGGAGGCTCCGCAATTGCACTATCATGGAATACTTGGTACAATGGAAGAATATGCCTATGGAAGATGCAATGTGGGAAGGGGTAGCCATCCTTCAACATCCCAATTTACAATTGCTTATGGGCAAGCAATTTTGGGAAGGGAGGACTGTAATATCCCCGTTTTCAAGCTAATCATTGGGATAAAACCCTTAGCTTGTGCGTTCCCAAGGGCTAAGATCTTCGAAGGAAAAAAGGGGACATTGGTGAGCTTCAAGAATATATTTTGATAAAACACTTTATTATCTAATTTTGGGACTTTTTTTAAAGGGTCACTTTAAAGTGCTATTATAAGGAAGCTTGTAATATTTTTTTTTTAAAAGGAAAAAGTAACTCTCCCTTTCTATTTTGGGCGCCACAATTGGAGGAAACATATAAAAGGTAAGGGGGGACTCTTTTGATAAAGTTATGCAATTTTTTCTATTGAAATTCTTGTGTAAGTATGTCAAGCTTGAACAAGTGACTTGAAGACGAAAACCTTCAAATGCACCAAGGAGTTTGGGGACAAAAACCTCCATTCTTCTACTGGGTCAGCTCTATTCAAGAGCTGTAATTGCGCCGTAATTGTGTATAAGTGTATGTAAGAGTATCTACAAAGGTGTCTTTGGACACCACCTTCAACAAAGAATTAGTATACTCCTTCAGAAAGTTGGAAATATTCAAATTGTAGGTCAAGGAGGTGGACGAACATGGTGGAGGAGCCTGGGACAAGCTTGAAAGGCATCTCAAGGGTGGCGACTTCCTTTGGGAAGGTGGCGACCCCTCACAAGAGCTCAATTTGGTCTTTGGAACCCTCTTCTAGGGTTATAGTAATATTCATAATTTATTTCAGTCATTTGGTGATTTGTGTGGATCAATTTGCATACGTGAAAGGTCAATCTAGACCTTAAAATATTCTAGAATTTGTTATAATATTTTTGGCACTTGGGAGACTTGCTTGGAGAGACCCAGAAGGTGAATTGAGGGGCAAATTTCAAGGAATAACATTCAGAATTGTTTCCCCTATTTTTCTGAGGTGTGGCGACCCCGTTGTGAAGATTTTTGAGATGTTTGAGGGTTGAAAATTGCAGCTGTACATTCAAGTAAAAATCAGATTATTTATAGGGGTATTTTCAGCTGCTTCATCAATTTATTTGGTCCAAAAAAGGTACTTTATTCCCGAATAATTTTCAGCTATTTGTGGAGTTATTTTGGATGTGTTTTCGCTTGGATATTCTATAACTTTTCCAGCTAGGGTTAGCTGGTTTGTGAAGCATAATTTCAGTTGTTTGGTGATCTATTCAGGGGTCAATTGGTTAAACCCCGACTAGGTTGAATTTGTCCCATTTGGGGACATTACAATCCAACAATATGTCAAGATAGCAGGCTCAGTTTCATGTACAGTTTGTTTTCTCTTTTATGGGGTGAACACATACCTTGTGTGGTGTCTACATGAAAATGCTGTAGCACTAGGATGTGAGGTGATTCTGAGTGTTTGTATACATGCCATTAACTTTGTCCTACATTCCATTAGTCAGCACAAACTTAATACTAGTGACATGACCATGGGATGCATTTGTAGAAGTATGAGCTGGACACATGGGTTACTAAATCCCACTATGGGATGAATATTAAAGATTTTTTTGATAATGGGGGTGTAAAGATACTTCGGATCCAAATGTTTGAACAGAAAAGATATAGAAAATAGCTAATACACACAATCATCATGAGAAGCCATAGCAACATAAATAGAACAATAGATAAAAGTAGGTATGTGATACTTTTGTAACAGATAGGTATATCACTATATACAATCAAATGGGCACCCCCAAGGGCAGCATAGCTGAAACCCCTCGGTGGTGCTTGCCAAAACCATACTCAGTTCATTATCACTTTATACTCAATTTTATGAGCAAGCCTGCAACTAATCTTCTTAACTCTAGATAGATCGAGTAAGTGCCCCAATTCCCCTCTATACGAACCTCCTTGGGCAACCCTTCCTTCCCCTCACTCCCCCAAGCCCACTAAGAAGTAATTGGCCAGACTTGTGGCTTGCATTAGTCTATTTCTGAACTGGAGGAGATACTGTGCTGCTGATTTCATTTTCTTCTTTTATCTTGGGTGTGGATTCACTGGTTTGATTTTCTACCACTTTTCATATATAAAGACAAACTAAATCTATGCTCTTGTTCTGATGTCTGGTTCATAGGTGTAAAATACTTTTGGTCCAAATGGCCGAACAACAAAGAGATCGAAAATAGGTTTATCTACTGCACACATTTATCATGAACAACCATAGAAAAACAAATAGAACTACATATATAAAAGTAGGAATGTGATGTCGTCTTAACAGATAGGAATGCTACTACATACAATCAAAAGTGCACCACCCTGATGGTGAGACTCCAAAACCATACTAACTTTATAATTACTTCATGATTAGGTCTTTAACAAGTCCTCTCAAGTGATAGAAAAATGATGAAGTACACTGATTTTCCTCAACAGAGGGATTTTGTTTCTCAGCTGCAAAATTTGGAAAGCATACATTGGTTCAAGTAATCCAGTGTGCTCACACATTGTTGTAAAAAATAGGTCTTTACCAATTGGAGACGAATAATTGTTGTATATATACATGGTAATGATGGTTTAACTATTTAGTGAACCAATCACAGGCAACATGATTTCAATAAAAAAAAATATTATTTTTTATCTTATTTTAATGTTCGCCGTTTTAAGTTGTAAGGGTAACTTAAAAAATTCTTTGAAATAAGGAATTTAACATTTCTACTTGTATTGGTCAACACGTTTGCTCAAGAGATACTCTTACTTCCAAGACTAACTCACCTAATCATCTTAGCAATATATGGGAAGTATTGTATCCTAGTCTAGTCTGCGATAAAGCAGATACTAAACATAAACATTTAAATACAGAGGAAAACTTAGCGTTGACATAGTTATAAATTTTTTAATGTTTCACATCATCCGATCAAGAAAGAACCTCTTTGGCCGATCTCTTTCAAATACACAATTAGTGAGATCAATTCTGCTTCTAGCATGTAGACAGTCTTTCTCTAAACATAAGAACTCAGCAATAAGGTGGTCATGGGCATAATCATTAATGATGCTTACACATCTGTCATCCTTCCAACATAACCATACGTTGCAAAGGCATGTTATAGGTTTTTTTTTTTTTTGAATGCAGAACATAGTCGGATCATTGTTTTTGAAATGCATGAACATCCTCAACAGTCTTTCCCTAATCTTTATTGGACATATAAGTATGATCAGGTTCAGACCATATGTTCGTAGCTTTAGAGGGCCATTCTTCTAAATCTATACTGGGTACCAAGTTGCAATTCTTATCAGGAAGAAAATTCAGATCCTCATCCATTTGAGGATTCCAGTGCCTCAGCACACGCTAGCCTACGACATCACAACTCTGATCTGGGGTTGTCTTAAACATTATTGCAAATTATTTTACAACTGTAAGTATTCAATTATGACTGGTTTCAAGGACTCTGCTACAGGTTTCCATGTACGATCGAGAATCTAATGCAACAGGCCGATCAGGCTTAGTGAACTACTGAGAACTTATGTAGGAAGACCAGATAATCCTGTTTTCAAGGGCACCTTATTGAAATGCATTCAATGTCACATTCTAAAAATCCAGTCAGCTCTGCTTATGCATTCCTCATCAAACTTATGGATGGGTGTCAATTTTGAATAATGTTTACTCAAATCGGCAGTTGAAACAGAGTTCTCTGAATATAACCTTCAAGATAAAAGTGTGATCTAAGTTCTTGATCCTCTTGTGTCAAACTGTATTAAGAAGCTGTTGTGTTGGGTTACTCATCTTTCATCTTGACCCCTTGGAAAAAGATCTAAAATGTTGTATGGATCCTACTTAAATGACAGCAACAGAAACAAAGCATTCCTGCCACCATTCAATCGACTGAGATGCTCCAGCCATATGATTTAGTGGTAGTTCCAACAAATGCAAGCTACTAAACTTGGGAATCGTCTCACTCAGAATTTTCCATGTCAGTTTCACTAAATCTGGGCCCGCCACAACTAACTTCCTTATTTGTATGAAGTAACTGATATATGTGCTCAGCCCACGTTTGAAGAGTGAACCTTATAAGATGAAAGGGCTGTTTTATTTTGTAACTGTTATCTTGGACCTTAAGGGGTGGCTGTTGTGCAAATACAACTGTTAATATATATATGGTCAACAGAGGACTTTTGTTATCCTCTCAGTTCTACATATCTCTGCTACAACATTTTACAAGCCCAGTATTGACCATGATGATTATCACATGCTCTAACGCATTTCAGGGCTATGTAGATTCAAGAGATGGTTTGCATAAGCAGGCAAGCATTATCTCTAATGTACATATGGTAGACATAGGCCCCAAGATCTCCACTAACTCTTAAGTTATCATGCTGATAAAGGCACCCTCCTTTTAGATTCTGATGCTGTTCCTAAATAATCCTTGCCATCGTGGTACTTATAAGGAACCTGGGATGAAGCTCAGACTAAGCAAACAACCTGCCTGGTTATATTACCTTAGTACAAGTGTAAAAAAATCTGAACTGTTGAACTTGTTAGATGATTTTACTAGATAATCGTCACCATGATTTCATTAATATACTCTTTAGGCAAGTATGCCACATGTTATAATCCACAAAAGCTTTCTCTTCTTCTATTCACATAGAATCGTCCCATGGCTGCTCAATTTTCCCTATAGTGTGCAAAGGCAGCAAGGCCACGGGGTTTCACACAGTTTGGGTTTCCAGTTTTATGGTTTCATCATTTGACACAATCTGCAAATTTTTAGTCTATATCTCAGAAATTACAACTCAACATTTCACTATCTATTGCCACCCAGAACTTGAAGGCTGGTTTAGGTGTTATTTCATTAACCAATATTTGATTTATGGAATAGTGAGTGCAGCTTTCTTTTTACAACCAATGCAATGTAATGCCCCTTTCGGGGAATATTTTTGGATCAAAGGGTTTACCAACAAACCCCACTCAAAATAAGCCAAAATTTTGAATATGAAACCCTAGCCAATGAATCACATAATTCTGATTTTTCTTTGCAACCCTCATTAGCAAGCTTTCACGAATTTATAAATAAATTAATTCAAATCCTAGATGCTGCAAATAATTTCAGAACTCTAGAAATGCTCCAAATTGGCATAAAAATAATCATTCAAAGCTCCACAAAATTATAGGAAAATATCCAAAAAATACAGCCAATGCTAATTAGTCAAACCTTGATTTTTCAAATGTTTTTAGGCTGGAAAATATTACAAAAAATACTGGAAATTAGTGTGGCTGCTCCACACGTCTGCAAAATCCCAAAAAGACCTCAAAAGCCCATCACCCACCTTAGAAAAAGGGGGTCGCTGCACCTGCAAGTAGTTCACTGCCCTTAGGAGGTATGTTACCCTAAAAACAGCCTACAAAGAATAGCCAAGCCTTCAAACCCTAGTTGCCCGACATGTAGATGAAAATATGGTGTTGAAGAAACCCTTTTTCTGCCAATGATGCTCAATACAACCTTTTTGTGAAGTTGCCCTAATTTTAAATTCAAGGGTTTTCGTTCTTGTTCCAAACACCCTTGAAGCTAAGTAGCCGATACGGGTATAGGTACAAGTATTGGGTACGTGGATACGATGGATTTTTTTGGGGGCTTTGGGTATGACTGGGTATGGCTGTACAAAAATATATACAAAAAATTAAAAATATAAAAATATAGCCATATAAGCAAAAGTAACCACATAATATGCATAGAGGAAACAAAATAAGTTAAATAACCACAAAACATACTCATAATTTCAATGCCAAAGGTCGAACTTTGAATAGTTTTATAAATTATAAATAGGTACATAGTGCAAATGTTACAAATTACAATGTATGGAAAACAATAAAGACAACTCAACATTCGCTATAGTCTATATTAATTTAAAAAATTTCATCTTCTGTTGTGATGTCTTCATCATGATATGGTTCATTAGAACCACAAGCAACAACAATGCCACTCCCACTAGCTGCACTATGCAGGTCCTGTGAAGCACCCTCCAAATCCGTATCAAGCAATGAAAGGTAGGCAACGGAGGCATTCAAATCAGTAGTCTCTGGGTCCACATCCCAACACTTTGTTGCCCCTTGTAGTTAGGTTGCTTGTGTGAGAGAAGACGTAAGTTGGAAAGCACATAGACCAAGTCCACCTTTTTTGCTGCCAACTTGTTGTGTACTCCAGTTAGGCTCGGCAGAGGAGTAACTTACAACCTATTGAGGCAGGCCACAAAGTCAATTTATATTAGAATTTATAAAAATAAAAAACTAAAAAGTTAAAACACAACATAGAAATGAACAAAAAGGGTAGAGAGTTTTAAAAAAAAATCTTATTTGTGATAGAATTTTAATAGCAAGTGGTTGGAGGTGGGTGTATGCTTGCCCATGAAGGTACCATCAAGATTGAGCTTCCTTCTTGTACTTGTCACGAATGGTTGCAAGGGAGTGACCCGCGGAGGATATGAAATGTGCAAACTCTTCCCTAACTTGTTCTTCAATTTCTGAGTCAGGGAAGAGTCTAGAGAATGTCGCCTTATATCCCTTGCTAACCTCAACATCCTTATATGGTGCGACTCTCCTAGACAAAGAAAGGATTTCTGTACTATCGTATTTGGGCGTCAAGGCAAAAGCAAGAAGATGCAATGGGGTGGTCATTTTGTTCCACCTTTCAATGCAATGCCACTGCACTTTCTTGAAGAACCTCTTTGTAGGATCTTGCTCTTTGGCATTTATGATGGATCTAATGTTTTCAATCATTGAGTCGATTTCATCATAAAGCACACCCAAACATGGATGATCCATGTCCACATCTTAACATGCTGACAATGGGCTCAGTAAAACTCAACAAATACTCTACACGTTCCCATTATGCATCATCAAGAATCCACGCTTTCACCTTTGTGGCCCTCTTAGTGTTTGTCTGCCTCCATATACTCCAAAGGTTGTTGATGACCATGCTACTCAATGCCTCACGCCCCTGAACAAGTCATCTCAAGTTGAGGGTGTGTGGGGCAAACTGAGTCTCAACAACCTAACACCAAATCATTACAAATTAAAATTTTTAAAAAAAGTGTTCAAATTACAAATTTACAGAATTAAAAATAAAAATATACATGATTCATGAATAAAATTCAAATAAAATATTACCTTCAACAACTGCAACTTCGAGCAGGTCTTGAAGATGCCTTGGGACAAATGATAGTTAGATATGAACATTTGGATCTTGCTCGCCTCCTCATAGACTTGTTTGATCCAATCAATTTTTGTGCCCAAAATTTGCAACATGAGGTTGAGGGAATGAATGGCACAAGGTGTCCAAAATATGTGCCCATACCTCTCAACCAACACGCTCGCAACTTTACAATTTTTTAGCATTGTCCGTTATAACTTGGACAACATTTTGAGGCCCCATCATCTCAATAGACTCTATAAGATGTTGGCAATGAATTGTGCATTCTTCACTTGCCCCTCACAATCAACGACCCTAAAAAACATTGGCCCTTTAGGGCTCACTACGATCACATTAAACAATGGTCTATTTATTGTATCTTTCCATCGATCTGAAACAATGGACACCCCTGTCTCGACCCACGAATCCTTGATGGGCTTCAATGCATCTTCAACTTTTTTCTTTTCTTTTGTCAACAAGGTGGTTCGCACCTTTTCATACCCTGGGCCGATGAACCCTTTAGGGGCAGCATTGATAGATCTCACCATATCGTGCCAGTATGGTGATCTAACAACATTAAATGGCAGCCCACATGCATAGAGACGATGTGCAATACTCTGCTCTGCTACGTCCCTTGACTCATTCTAGAATGAACTTTCTAATGGGATCGAATCTTTTGTTCTCTTGCGAACAAGAGGTGAATCCTCTTACCCTATGGCCATGTCAGGGGTAGCAAGAAATGGGTGTGATGGGGCAGCCATACTAGGACGAGATTGATCAATATCCACAAGGGTTGATTCTTTGTTGCTCAAAGGATGGTTATATCTTTTATCAAAAAGAGCATCTGCCTCTTTTTGGTCTTTGATGTATGCAAGAACCTTGGTATGTGGCAAGCCCTTTCCTAGTTTTCCATTTACACTTGGCCCACCACAAAATTTGATTACTTCGCGTGGAATTGCACACAAATAGGCTTTCACCTGTTTATAAGATCTCTTGTATTAATAGCCACATTCAAAACATTGTCAAAGGAAACACCATCCACTTGGTAGTTGTTCAAGCAATGCCACATACTTCTAAAGAGGGGCTGGAGCATTGGCTCTGGAGGGTAACCTTTGGCACACTGAACTAGCACTTGCATCGACAAACATTTTGGCAAATCGGAAATTTCTATAACATCTGATAAAATTATAATACTAATTAATATTATTATATTTAACATTTGTTGAAAGAATCATTAAAATTTATTAAAAAACAATAAAAAAATCAAAACTAATTAAAAACAAACATACATTTAAAAATTGGAAGAAAAAACCTACAAAATTGAAAATTCGTATCTTGAATGAAGAATCCTCCTTGTTGCAAGCTCCTCAAGGTCTTTGGTGCCACATATGTAGAGGTAATGGCGTAGATTTAGCACAAGGAAAGAGTTTCAAGCTTGTGCAACTGAAAAAATGAGGAGGTAAAAATGCAATGAAAGGTAAATGTGTTGTTATCTTTGGATAAAATGAGTGTGATTCATGCTTTTAGGGTTGCAAATGCACTTTAAATTGTTTTAAAATGTCTTTTGAGGTCCATATTTGACTTTGACCTATGAAATAAGGAGGAAAAAAATAAAAACAGATGTTTTTTTGGGGTAGTACGCCAGGCCTATGTCCATGGTACGACCCAGCCCATGCAGGTAGACTCGGGTACATCCTCAGACGTACTTGGACATGCCCCCAGGGGCTGGGACAATCCCAGGGCATAGGCCTGGTGTACCACCCCCCGTACTCGTATCAATACGCCACGTACCCATACCCAGGGGATGCAGGGGCATATCTGGTAACGTAGCCTTGAAGGGGTTTTGTTCTCAAGACAAATTCCATCTTTTTCATGCTTAAGACTTGAAGAAATCAATTATCAAAAATAACATGATCCTTTCCACAAGATCCCCCCTTTACCTTTATAACCTTTCCCCAAAGGGGTGTGTCCAAAAGGGAGGGAAAACAATTGGAATATTAAAATGACCTTTTCATAAAGCTTTTACTTAATCACTAAGCTTTCACTTAATCACTTGAGTGCCCATGACCCTCAAATGTCCCCTTCTTAAGTGAAAATTAGAATTATAAGGTACCTTTTTCAAAATATAAAAAGAGCACTTCTTATAATCCACTTAAGTGGTTTGGGCGCTCATGGCCCTTAAAAGACTACAATTTAAGTGAAAATTAGAATAATAAAGTACTTTTACAATTCTCTTAGAAACCCCAAGTGTTTCTCTTTTTCCTTCTTCTTCCCTTAGCCCTTGGGAAAGAAAACAAGGTTAAGGATTTTTATTTACTCCATGATCAAAAGGGGGACATGACAATCGTCCCCACCGAAAATTGCTTATCTTCAAGCAATAGCAACATCCATGGAGCTGTCCCAGCAAGTTGCTTCATGCAAAGTCCACCTGTAGTTGTTTCCCATGGAAGAGAAACCTCATGCTGCACTCTTTTGCTGCTGTGCCTATCAAATGATGGCTGCCCATATGTTTCGGAAAAACAATAATGCATATTGTAGTCCTTCCTTCGCCAAATGGAAGGTTGCCATGACTGTACCTTTCGTTGCTAGGCATGGACCAGCTGTTAGTGCTCTCCGAAATAGCCACCAAACTCGATCCTTTTTCAAACAAGTGGCTGCCCCTTGTTAGCAAATGAAGAGAGATGTGTGAAAGCACTTGTTGATTGTTATCAGTGCAAGATCTTATTTATGCAGTCCAAAATTGGTTATAAGAGCGGTTATGGAGGTTACTAGTTATTAGTTAGGCCTTAACTAATAAGTAGTTAAGCCTTTACATTATTTAACACCCCCTTTTAATGACTAAACCAAAAACAACACCAAGTTTATCCCGAAATTTTACAAAATAAATAGGACCAAATGGTTTAGTCATTACATATATAGATTGATCAATAGATATCAACAGGAAATCCGCAGTCCTCTGACATTTTGCTGCTATCTAATGTGGGAACTTCGGTGTAGACAATAACCGAACATGATAGCCAACAATAAAATGAAGATCTGGCCATGTGGACATAAGATGTAGCAAGTTGTCCACCAAGTCTCTGATGAATGATTCATTGACTGATAATGAATCATTGATGGCTGATGATTTCAACCCAATCTCCAAAAGTCTGAATCTAGAATCCTGGAGACGCTGATGAAATAAAACATCCCAACTCAATCATCCTGCAAAACAAATGATCACTATGGGGAACCCAAAAATCATCAAGTTGTACCATATAGACCTCGTCCAAATATCCAGAGAGAAGCAACTGATTTGTGACTATCTTCACAGTATAAGCACCCTCATCAATTCCCCTTGTTGGGAAAAGCCTTTGGCAACAAGATGAGCCATGTACTTGTGCAAAGTACAAAACGTATCCACCCATTTGTATTTAATGGAGTGTAGAATTGGTTGTTCAGGTACCATACCAAGGTTAGAATCTAGAGCAAAATGACCATGCTCTACTGAACAAACAACCTTATTCCTGGCTCGTTGAGCCAGTGAATTTGACCAAGGCATTTCATCCTCCTTCACGATTACTAGTGCATCCGACTGAGATTGAGGATTTGCATCCTCCTGCACATCTTGTATAGTGGATATTCCCTCCACCACTAATGCATGTAAGTTGATTGGATTAGGGTCAACAAGCCTATCCTTCTGCACATCTTGTATGGTGGATTCACACTCCCCTCGTGCATGTACGTTGACTATAGTAGAGTCAACAAGTCTATACAGACCACCTTGCCCAATACCCTGGACAATTACCTTATCTTATCTTATATCAGACACAACACACTATTTTCCAGAGAAATTTACAACAATATTGGGATTTTCCGTGAATTGATTAATAGACAAGAGATTTTTTGTAATGTCCCTTACTAATGGGCTCTCTAAAAACATTGGTTTTATACTAAGGATTTTTGTCAAACACTTGTTAGGATCATCAGAAGACTAATATTGCCTTATGGATTTTCGTCAAACAGTTGTCAAACAACTAAACGGCTGTAATTGTAACTAGATATTAATTCACTTAGCTTAATTAGTGCCAATATAGATCCTTTTCAATAGATTGCAATTTTTAACCTTTAATAAGACAATGCAAATGAAACCCTTTTATCATGCAAAATAAATAAATATATTCTATTCAATTGTGATTAAAGAATCTACTTCCATATCGCGTCACAACGGAAAGGACGTCCATTTGCTCTTTATCCGGCGAAGATGAGGACTGCGGTTCCATTCCCGCGCTCTCTGTATTATTTCCCCGATTGCAGAAGAATAATTACAATTCACAGTGCCGTCAGGGTTTCTGCACCTAGGGCGCTCTCCTGGTTGCTTTTAAAAGAGTCTGCGGAATTTCTAACAGGCGGAGATTTCGGTCTATGCGTGACACGCGAGTAAGTTGGCCGACCCCACAATGGCTACAGCAGGCATGCCTTGATCATATTGTTTGCCCTGTCTTTGGCGTGACGCCCTCTACCTCTGCCGTGCTTCTTTCCAAACCCGATTTGGCCGTGGAGTTGACAAGTTATTGCGGCATATGTTTTGCGCACTTAGCAAAAGTCTACGCCGATTCTGCCCAGCTCCCCAAATAAGCGCCCAGCTACCAATAACAAGGATAGTGGCTGCTGTAAGTCTGCACCCTTTCTTAATTCAAACAACACCCAGAATGGCACGATATAATCACACCACTTTCTCCTGTGGAAATATCTCTTACTGTAAAGGAACGCAGCCTAGGAAGAATTGAACCTGTGCGTCCTCCTTCAATATGAATAGCTAATACCAGGAAATTGCTGAAGACCAAGACCCTGACCAGGATGCTGTCTGTATGTCGTCCGTACTGTTCTGCAAGTACAGGCCGTACCTGTACGGACTGTCAAAAATATCAAATTTGGTGAACCCTCCGAATGGAATACTGATGCAGTCGCTTCACCAAACAGGGCTCCCACATTATTCAGTTTTCGAAACGAAACGCAACATGAAAATGTCTGAATAATATTCCAACCACTGAAAACACAAACCCTCAGACAAATGTCTGAGTACCAAATAAGCCCAACTTGAAGTCGCTGAATACCACTTCCAAAGTGCAACCCTTCGGATGATCTTTCACACCCTCAGTTATGCAAATCGCTTGAGAGGTATCGTTCTCAAGGATTAATGTGACGATTTGCAGACTCTGCAGTCTTACAAACGCTCAAGGAGATTCAATAATCAAAAATAAACTCTGGATGCCAAATACTAGACCCATAGGGTCTATTTATGCACTTTTCAGAACTTCCAAGAGTTTCCGTAATACATCATACAAAACTTGTTATACTTTTTAAATAAAAGTAATTTTAAAAATAAAAGTGCATTTTAAAATTAAAATATAACAATTTGGCCTCCATAATAAAATAAACTATCTCCCGGATCATCGTGAGCCGTTGAATTGCCAACAAGACCCTCTCACCACCTTTATCTGCCTACGAGAGTCAGGAATAGGCAGAATCCTCGTAGAATGTCACGCTAAACGATGTCAGCCGAATGGGGAAATGACAATCCGCCCTTCCTGAAATTGCTTGTCCCCAAGCAATCGCTGAACAACAAACCCATCAATCCACCTGGATCCCAAATGTAATCATGATCTATACTGTTGTCAATCAACGCAAGCCCCTGCATTATCCTTTGAAAAATAATCAAAAGAAATCCATAATGAAACTGGCAAACACTACTCAACCAAACTCCAAAACCAGCACTGCCATAGTCAGAAACCCATGAAAAACAAACTCTCAAAATCTCATAATCCAAGTAGAGTGGACATCCCAAATTGCCAATACTGTAAATACCATCAATGCATCCCACTGGCTTATGCAGAATGTACAATCCAAATCTTGTAGTATTATGTTGATACAAAAAATCGACCTTAGTCAACAGCTCACCACGCACAGGTGGTACAACCCACTGTGACTGAAGTCGCTCTAACTCCATGATCACCTCGGTCAAATGAAACTCTGACTCCTCAAAAGCTGACTGTGTACTCTCAAGAATCCCAGAAGTCACGTCGAGCTGCTGAGTAAGTCCACTCACCTCATCTTCTTTGGCCAATAATGCATCGTACGCTGTGCTGTCCCACTCCATAAGATAATCTCTGTCGGCTACCAACTGCATATAATCTTGTCTCAGAATCTGGATAGCCTCCCATAAAGAGTGGATCTCTGTCAAGGAAAAATAACTGCCTCCTTGCTCATCGCTAGCAGGAGAACCCCATCCATAAACTGCCAACAACTGACGAGCAGCATCGAAATGCTCACAAGCGATAGCAATGTCTTGCTCACTCTCAGCTGACTAGACACATGATGGCGCTGGCTAGATTGCCTCCTACAATCCTCCTCGATGCACTGTCCAAAAGAGTAGATTCAAAATTACTGATCTCTGGAGTACTACCATCCATACTCTGTGAATCAACTCCAAAACTCATATCCACATACAGAGTATCAAAAACTAAAGCATCGCTATCCAACTCCTCCATACCGAAAGAAACTGCTGAGGAAACTAAGTCCTCAAAACTATCCATTGCATCTGCTTGGATACGATCCTGGGACTGATCTGCAATTACTGACAACTCGAATGTGCCCGAATCATCATAAGCCCACTATATCCTAAGTGGATGACTAGAAATGCACACAACTCCCAATACCGGTGTATAGAAACTAATACAATCATCGGACAAGCCGACGACACAAAAAAGGGCAACACTATGCAATATGCTAATCAAATCTATGATAGCACCCAGACAATCATTGTTGCCAATGAGTGATAAAGATTTCCAGTCATCTGAGTCCCAAACACCAATATAACAATCCCGAGTCCATATCCATAAACTAGAATCAGCTGGTAACTCAAGCAAACTCCTCACCTGAATAATATGGCTAATACCAACTAACTCCCCAAACCTATCAGATACTGTCCCTGAATCTAGGATGTGAAAGCAAGATGAACTTACAACATCATTAGCAACCATATATGATCTACCTGCTGTAGAAAGTTGAGTGCAAGATGAAACTAATCTTGACTCCATGCCATGCTCATCCACAGGTCTCTCCTCGTCCTGTAACGCCAATGGAGTATTCACCAAGGAATTTCGAGTATCCTCCAGCTCATGAGAAAGCTGGTCAACCTCTTCTTCCTTCTTCATTAATGCTTCTAAATAGATTCCTGCAAGATTAAGGAGATGATCGCGATCTGAAAGTAGGTGTATGTAATTTACCTTCATTGCCTCCATGCCCTCCTTGATCTGTTGTAAGTCCTCACAAGATGAACCTGTTGTGACTTCCTTTTGTCTCTTCTGCAGTTGAATCATCCAAATGTGATTCCCAATCAACCCATACATTCTATCATGATGGGATAAGGCCGCGACAATATCCTTTTCACTTGTCTTCAGTTGGCTTGCCAAACCAAGGGAATAACTACTAGCCTCTATCTCATGTGAAGAAGCATCCAACTGTGCCTGATACTCATTTTTTGCAAAGTCCTGAATGCTCACTTTTTGATCAACTGTACTATCCTCAAACATGACAGTATCCTCAATTGTTGTAACTTCATCCGGACCAACTGTACTGAAATCACTATCTGTGTTAATCATGCAATCCGGTGTCCCTGTAATATCACCTTTTGATGCCATTAGCTCAATCTGCATGACATCTCTAACCGCTTCTCCCTGTGAGGATAAATCATTTCCTAAAGATGTGTTAATGTCTTCCTGTACTGGATCAGCATTTTTGTCAAACTCATCATTCAAGTTTTTGCCTGACATAAGGAAAGTACTACGATCCTTAGGCCTATCAATTAAACTCTTTAACCACGTACATGCCATAGGTGACAAATTCCTTTCTTTTGTCCAGACATTCCATAAATCTTCTACCAAATATTTAGAAATTTCATCCTCCTCAAACAAAATTGTGAACATGATAGAGTGCATCGATGCTAATACATTGCTTGAATGAAACTCATCTATAATATTCCAAAATGTATTAAACATCTTGCGAATGTCATCAATACAACCTAATGACAGCATAATGTTTTCAAATCTACACCTTGCAAATACTTCAAGTAATCTTGCCCTCTTTGTGAAATGAGGGTCCTTAATGTCATCCAATTTTTTGAAGCTTTTCACCATGGCATGAAGTACCTTTCTCATAATCTGATCATCATAAGACATAAAGCCAGCTAATATCTTCATGATTTCACTAATGCAAGAGAGAGTTGCAAGTCTTACCACCTCATCATGATGTTTCAATAATCGGGGCTTCACCAACAAACCAAATGCTGGAGATAACGCTGTTTGCATAGCATTAGAATCTGACTGATCAACCTTACCTAAATAAGTTTCCATCTCCTCCAAAGTTCTTAGAAGGTCCTCTGTTCGCTGAAATGGACGTTCTAATTTCTCCTTTGCATTGTGCATTCTTTCTTCCAAATCCTTGTCTCCTGTTGTTGCCATACTGCTTAATTGAATTCAATCTGAAATAACCCAATCAGGCTGGCAGGAAACCGCTCTGATACCACTGTAATGTCCCTTACTACTGGGCTCTCTAAAAACACTGGTTTTATGCTAAGGATTTTTGTCAAACACTTGTTAGGATCATCAGAAGACTAATATTGCCTTATGGATTTTCGTCAAACAGTTGTAAAACAACTAAACGGTTGTAATTTTAACTAGATATTAATTCACTCAGCTTAATTTGTGCCAATATAGATCCTTTTCAATAGATTGCAATTTTTAACCTTTAATAAGACAATGCAAATGAAACCCTTTTATCATGCAAAATAAATAAATATATTCTATTCAATTGTGATTAAAGAATCTACTTCCATATCGCGTCACAACGGAAAGGACGTCCATTTGCTCTTTATCCGGCGAAGATGAGGACTGCGGTTCCATTCCCGCGCTCTCTGTATTATTTCCCCGATTGCAGAAGAATAATTACAATTCACAGTGCCGTCAGGGTTTCTGCACCTAGGGCGCTCTCCTGGTTGCTTTTAAAAGGGTCTGCGGAATTTCTAACAGGTGGAGATTTCGGTCTATGCGTGACACGCGAGTAAGTTGGCCGACCCCACAATGGCTACAGCAGGCATGCCCTGATCATATTGTTTGCCCTGTCTTTGGCGTGACGCCCTCTACCTCTGCCGTGCTTCTTTCCAAACCCGATTTGGCCGTGGAGTTGACAAGTTATTGCGGCATATGTTTTGCGCACTTAGCAGAAGTCTACGCCGATTCTGCCTAGCTCCCCAAATAAGCGCCCAGCTACCAATAACAAGGATAGTGGCGGCTGTAAGTCTGCATCCTTTTTTAATTCAAACAACACCCAAAATGGCACGATATAATCACACCACTTTCTCCTGCGGAAATATCTCTTACTGTAAAGGAACGCAGCCTAGGAAGAATTGAACCTGTGCGTCCTCCTTCAATATGAATAGCTAATACCAGGAAATTGTTGAAGACCAGGACCCTGACGAGGATGCTGTCTGTATGCCGTCCGTACTGTTCTGCAAGTACAGGCCGTACCTGTACGGACTGTCAAAAATATCAAATTTGGTGAACCCTCCGAATGGAATACTGATGTAGTCGCTTCACCAAACAGGGCTCCCACATTATTCAGTTTTCGAAACGAAATGCAACATGAAAATGTCTGAATAATATTCCAACCACTGAAAACACAAACCCTCAGACAAATGTCTGAGTACCAAATAAGCCCAACTTGAAGTCGCTGAATACCACTTCCAAAGTGCAACCCTTCGGATGATCTTTCACACCCTCAGTTATGCAAATCGCTTGAGAGGTATCGT
Source organism: Torreya grandis (assembly GCA_037957365.1). Classification (NCBI taxonomy): domain Eukaryota; kingdom Viridiplantae; phylum Streptophyta; class Pinopsida; order Cupressales; family Taxaceae; genus Torreya; species Torreya grandis. The sequence goes on along the minus strand of JARHVA010005595.1, from coordinate 384,258 downwards.
TCTCAAGGATTAATGTGACGATTTGCAGACTCTGCAGTCTTACAAACGCTCAAGGAGATTCAATAATCAAAAATAAACTCTGGATGCCAAATACTAGACCCATAGGGTCTATTTATGCACTTTTCGGAACTTCCAAGTGTTTCCGTAATACATCATACAAAACTTGTTATTCTTTTTAAATAAAAGTAATTTTAAAAATAAAAGTGCATTTTAAAATTAAAATATAACAATTTGGCCTCCATAATAAAATAAACTATCTCTTGGATCATCGTGAGTCGTCGAATCGCCAACAAGACCCTCTCACCACCTTTATCTGCCTACGAGAGTCAGGAATAGGCAGAATCCTCGTAGAATGTCACGCTAAACGATGTCAGCCGAATGGGGACATGACATTTTTACTTAGGCTAGGAACATACAAAACATTACTGACTATGATTGTTTTTGCCTTATTCAATTTTATACGAACATCTCCTATCCCCTCTACTGCATATGACATGCCATCAGCGAAAGAAACTGAATCAAAATGGTTTCTACTTGCAGTAAATTTAACATACCAATCTATACGACATGTATAATACCTGGATGCATGGGAATCAATGAACCAGTGCTGGTATGTGAGTGTGAGTATGATGCCACAAAGGCATACTCTTCAAATTCCCCTTCTTCAATTGCTGCCACATTTGCTGCTTGACTGGTTTGTTTGGAAATTGCAAATTGTCGCTTCTGACAATCCTTTTTCATATGCCCAACTTATGATAGTAAAAGCATATTACCTGATACTTAGAAGATGGATCTGTTGAAATACGTTTCCACTTTCTTTTCCCCTTCGCTTGAGCAACAAGTGCACTCTCTTTGTGTCCGACACTGGACTCCTATGCTTGTGTTTTGTCTCCGTTCCTTCTGTAGCAAATAGGAACTCACCTAATCAAATGTCAGTGCCTGGCTTTCCGCCATAAAATGTAGAGCCTCCACGAAAGATTTGTAGGATGGTGGCAAGTTGTTTAGAACCAGTGCCACCATGTCATCATCATCAACCTTCTTCTTAATAGATGAAAGCTGATCTCGGAGATCTTTCATCCGAAGTAGGTGATCTGACAGAGAATCACCCTCATTCATCTTTACAAAGAATAACATATTTTTCAAGTACAACACCCGACTTTTCTCCGAAGTTTGATACTTGTTCTGCAAACTGGTCCATAGCGTACTTACCGTAGTGACATTCCAGACCTCAGGAATCATATCATCTGACACTAATAGCTTCAACAACAAGGCCTTCTTATGACGCTTTTTATAATTTGCAAAATCTGTTATAGGACTTGCCTCAGTGCCAAGGACAATTTTGTCACAATTGCGATATTCTGCAATTGTTCAAATTTTATGACTCCACATGCTATAATTTTGCCCAGTCAATATTTGCGCCTCAGGAAGGACAAAGATATGGATATTGGCCATTTTTCACTCTAAAAAATTATTTTGGACCAATAAATTTTTTTGAAAAATTGAACTAGTTTGATTTTTCCAATTTTGGAATTTTAATCATAAATATAAATTTGACACCAATACGTTAACCACCCATAATTTTGTAATACGAAAAATTTAAAAAAGGATTCTTCAACTCACTTGGTCTTCCACGATTTATTCTAGTATTTCGCACTCGGGATTGTCCTTTGTGCCCTAGTTTTGGGCTTTCCACAATTTTGTTGTGCGTGCTTTCCACGATTGTCATTTTTGTTCCATGAAACCCTGCCACTTCCATGCCCTCGTCATGTTTCCTGGACACAGACTCGACTTGTGCTTTGACTGGGATTGATTGTGCAAACTGTGTGTCCCTTCGATTGTGTTTCATTGGTTCTCCATGAACCCGTGTGTGCCTTTCACGACTGCAAACCTTCCAGCCTTCGTTTCAACGATGCTATGTTTTGTGTGTTCTTCTGCGATTTGTTTCTTCCTTCGCCGACTGTGTGTGTTTGTGCCCGTCGCCATGGGACTTCAGACCCTCGACGACATCTGTTCCGTGATTCTTCACGATAACTTCAATCTTCCTTGATTGCTTCGACTCCTTGTTTGCGTTTGCCCTTTGATTTTTCATGGGATTATCTGCCCATGACTCCTCAAAATGCGACTACGTTTTTCTTCCACGGATTTCCATGACCACTGCTAACTTCATTTCCACAACCTCTGCAAACCGTTCAATGACTTTCTATGCAAACTTCTATCTTTTCTTTCTCCTGTTTGTAGCCTAACACTAGGGTTTCCTCCAACGAATCACCTGTACCTTTCCTGACTTCCTCGAGTGGTAGCTCTGATACCAGTGTTAGCAAATGAAGAGAGATGTGTGAAAGCACTTGATGATTGTGATCAATGCAAGATCTTATTTATGTAGTCCAAAATTGGTTACAAGAGTAGTTATGGAGGTTACTAGTTATCAGTTAGGCCTTAACTAATAAGCAGTTAAGCCTTTACATTATTTAACACCCTTACTGTAGCTTTCATTATGGAACACACAATAGCTGTTAGTCCCCTCAAAACCGCTTTCCAAGCTCACAACTCCATACATCCCATGGGTGGAAAGCTTCCTCAACACGGTGGCAACCCTTTCCTTTACCCTCATACTCATGTGTTCTCTTATTTTGAAGAAGAATACTCCAAAAGTAATTATGTACTTGATGTTTGTAGGACTGTAATTAAAGATTACAGCCTTGTATTTATCAAGAAATGTGGAGTTACTCACTCCCAACTCATCCCTTGGGAGTGTTCCCTCATGCATCTCACCCTCTGAACATTTTATGAGTCCACAACTCTTGTTAAAAAAAAGAGAAAGAAAATTATATTAATGTCCTCAAATGACCAAAAGTAGGTCAATGGGACTGAAGGATACAATCATTAGCAATAGAAAGTTCACGAACAACATCACTAGAGATTATCTTATGGCTGCCTATCATGATCATTTTGCCTTGCATGTGCACCTTGGAGTGAGTGCTTTTTGGGCAAACATCCCAATGCTCCTTAGGGCTCTCAGTGTGCCTTAAAGTTACTTCCTTATGCCAAAGGTGTTGCTCAATAATTTGCATGAAAGCAATAACTTTGAATGATATTGAAGACATACCTTGTGTGTGCATACCATGAAGAAATAAACAACCTTGCCATAGTGCTCCCATGAGTGTCTCTTGCCTCTCTTGTTTGCACCTTTTTACAAACAAGCTTTCCACCTTCCATATGAGTGCATAGAGATTGAGGGTGTTCTTCCCTCAAGGAGCTGCTCCTTTGTCTTCCACCCCCTACGAGTTGGAAACCTTGAGCAATCCTCCTATTATTCATCAATTTGCATTTCTGGAGCTACCCTCTTGTTGCAAGCTCACACCAATTCAATTGAATGTCCAATTGGCTACCTTGCTGCCCAAGCACATAGTCAACAATCTTTGAAACACATATTAGGTCTGAAAAGTGTTGAAATTTCCATACCTTGGGAGAGCTGTTTGTTCTTTGTACATACCAACTTTTTGTCACAAAAAAAGGACCCAGACTCCCTTGCACTTACAGAATTTATAAGGGGCTGTAACATGCCAAAATTTCCAGAATTTATTGTGTATATGAACATCTGAGTTTGCCTATTTGTCCCTTCATTGTCTCCCACACCTATTGTCCTATCACTTTCAGACTTGATGGTACATGTTCCTCGCTGAGTTTGCACACTTTTCAACAATTTTTCTGCACATACAACCAGCTAAGTTGGTATGAAAAACTCAGAATTTTCTGAGTGTTTTATGGGCCTATTTCTCTTGAAAACTTCAGATTTTCATATGTTATTTGCCAGCTGAGTTTTTTGCCCATTCAAGGAATGATCTTAATTCATCATCTTGAGAATTTGTCATGCTTTTGAAGCATGGGATTGGATGATTTTCATAATGCCTTGGTGGCTGCCCATACTCAGAATTTGTCATTCTTTCAACCTCTTTTGATGCACACTACTTTCCAACCTTAGACCCCTTTACGCAACCAAGAGTATGACATAGCTCTACAAGTAGAGGTGGCTGTCCCAACTCAAAAAACGTAGAACAGAAAGCACTTACCAAGTTTGTAATATGCTGAAACTTCATGTGGTGCAAGGGCTGTTCCCTTTCTGAAGTTTCAAACTTGGTGATATAAGTGAAGAGCTGAGTTTCCCCACTATTTCTAGAGGTTACCAAGCATGCATAATTCTGTTTTTAAAAATAAACTCAAAATTTTCTAAGCACACCCTAGGTCTCTTCCCCATGCACATTTCAGACCTACTTCCCTTGCTTACAAGCTGAAAATTATTCCCTTCATAAACTTGCTTGGCATCTTCATTTTCAAAATTCATGAAGTTCATGAAACAAGGAATTAATTGATTCTTTACATACCCTAATGGCTGTCCTTTGTTCATTTTGTAGACCACTTTCAAGAAACAACAATTTCCAGAATTCAATTTACTTACACACATGAAGGAGGGTGAATCCCTCTTGGTGGTGGCGGCTGCCCAAACTCATAAATTACAGCCTTTTTCCATGGTCTGAAAGTTTCACCTGGATCCCACATAAAATCTTTACTTTGATCTATCTCAATATCCATCTCAAAAAATGGATTGTCAAAATATTGGAAGTCATTTCTATCCCTTTGTTCAAACCTTACATTTGCAACTTCTGATTTCTATGGGAAATATCCCAAATCCAAGTCTTATTGAAGTCTGATGAGCTCATCAATTACTTGCTTGGTTTATCTTGCCCTTGTTTCATTCTCTTGTCCCCTAAACCTCCTTTTAACATTAATCTAATTTTCTGCATCCAGAAGGGCTCTTTGACTATTTTCTAATGAGTCCTTGGTTGATTCAAGCTCAAGGGTGAGCTCATCAACCTTAAGTTTCATTGGCTTATTTGTATTTGAGGCCTCATATGCAAATTTGATGGCCACATCTTTGTTTTCAGGGCAACATACCTCCTAAGGGCAGTGAATTACTTGCAAGTGTAGCGACCCCCTTTTTCTAAGGTGGGCAATGGGCTTTTGCAGGATTGTGAAACAGCCACACTAATTTCCCGTATTTTTTGTAATATTTTCCAGCCTAAAAACATTTGAAAAAATAAGTTTTCACTAATTATCATTGATTATATTTTTTGATATTTTTCTATAATTTCATGTAAATTTGAATAATTATTTTTATGTCAATTTGGAACATTTATAGAGTTTTGAAATTATTTGCAGCAACTAGGGTTTGAATAATTTATTTATAAATTGGTGAAAGCTTGCTAATCAGGATTGCAAAGAAAAATCAGAATTTTGTGATTGATTGGCTAGGGTTTTCTATTCAAAATTTTGACTTAATTTGAGTGGGGTTTGTTGGTAAACCCTTTGATCCAAAAATATTCCCCAAAAGGGGCATTACAGTGGTATCAAAGCCAAATTCTTGGCCAATATAGGGTTTAGAATTGTATACAATGGATCCTATCTGGGAGTTGTTGATGAGTGTGCAAAAAATAGATGGGGATAGAATGAAGAGACAAGACATTATCAGCTTATACAACAATTTACTATCAGCAATGCAACCCTAGCATCATCCAAGAGAAAATGTAGGAATGATCCTATGCAAAGGGCACAGTTGGAGGAACAAAAAAAAGATGAGGACAAACTTATAGCCTTTGATGAATATGAGAGGAAGGCTGATATGATTGTATATAAATGCATAATAGTGACAATTTCCTTCAAGTGTTCCCTTTCATTATCTATCATTTGCAACTATTTTTCGATGCCCATGAGCTTGATGTAAAACCTCACCTTGCTGCCCTACAATATCTGATTTTTGGTACTCAGAAAAAAACAGCCCTTGGCTGCCCCAAAACCTCTTTTACTTTTGAATTTGTGCCCTCTTTTGGTGATGGATTCCTTGGGCAATCCGCTAGAGGCTCTTCCTTCTTTGCTCTTCTATTTTTATTTCTTGCGTATACCTCTAAAATCCTTCCAAGTTGTTATAGGTTGCCTTCATATCAGCCTTCCTCTCATATTCATCAAAGGCTATAAGTTTGTCCTCATCTTTTTTTTGTTCCTCCAACTGTGCCCTTTGCATAGGATCATTCCTACATTTTTCTCTTGGATGATGCTAGGGTTGCATTGCTGATAGTAAATTGTTGTACAAGCTGATACTCAATGTCTTGTCTCTTCATTCTATCCCCATCTATTTTTTGCACACTCATCAACAACTCCCAGATAGGATCCATTGTATACAATTCTAAACCCTATATTGGCCAAGATTTTGGCTTTGATACCACTGTAATGCCCCTTTTGGGGAATATTTTTGGATCAAAGGGTTTACCAACAAACCCCACTCAAATTAAGTCAAACTTTTGAATAGAAAACCCTAGCCAATCAATCACAAAATTCTGATTTTTCTTTGCAATCCTGATTAGCAAGCTTTCACCAATTTATAAATAAATTATTCAAACCCTAGTTGCTGCAAATAAATTCAAAACTCTATAAATGTTCCAAATTGACATAAAAATAATTATTCAAATTTACACGAAATTATTGAAAAATATCAAAAAATATAATCAATGATAATTAGTGAAAACTTATTTTTTCAGATGTTTTTAGGCTGGAAAATATTACAAAAAATACGGGAAATTAGTGTGGTTGTTTAACAATCCTGCAAAAGCCCATTGCCCACCTTAGAAAAGGGGGGTCGCTACACTTGCAAGTAATTCACTGCCCTTAGGAGGTATGTTGCCCTGAAAACAACCCACAAACAATCACTAAGCCTCCAAACCCTAATCACCCAACCTGTAGATGAAAATATGGTATTGAAGACACCCTTTTTCTGCAAATGATGCTCAATACAACTTTTTTGTGAATTTGCTCTAAGTTTGAAATTAAGGGTTTCCATCCTTGTTCCAAACAACTTTTAAGGGGTTTTGTCCTAAAGGCAAAGTCCAGCTTTTTCATGCTTAAGACTTGAAGAAATCAATTATCAAAAATAACATGAACCTCTCCACAAGATCCCCCCTTTGCCTTTATAGCCTTTTCTCAAAGGGGTGCGTTAAAAAGAGGGAAATCAATTCAAATATTCAAATGACCTTTTCATATAAGCTTTTACTTAATCACTAAGCTTTCACTTAATCACTTGAGTGCCCATGACCTTCAAATGTCCCCTTCTTAAATGAAAATTAGAATTATAAGGTACTGTTTTCAAAATATAAAAAGAGTAATCCTTATAATCCACTTAAGTGGTCTGAGCACTTGTGACCCTTAAAAGACCACAACTTAACTGAAAAGTAGAATAATAAAGTACTTTTACAATTACTCCTAGAAACCCCAAGTGTTTCGCTTTTTCCTTCTTCCCTTATTCCTTGGCAAACAAAACAAGGCAAAGGATCTTTATTGCTCCATGATCAAAAGGGGGACATGACATATAAAGTGGAACAATCCATGGACACCTCCTAGAATAGTGGTCTTTAAATAACACTCATGAAAAACTAACCCAATCAAGGAGAAGGTCCAACATTTAATTATATCCTCAAAATAACAGATTTTTCGACATTAAATTCAAGCATAATTTTAAGGTATTAAAGCTATATTCCAAAAAAGTAATATCCACAATAGTTCTCTATCTTGTTCAAGAGTAAATGAAAGCATGGTGAAGAGAACAACATTACAGGGAAAATTTTACGAAACTTGTATCTAAAAATGTTATATAATAGGCGACGAATCTTGCTGGAATGCTATTTGCAATGGTGGGGAATCCTATAAAAATGGCAATCGTGATTATGGTGAAAATAAACAAAATTCAGTTTTTTTTGTAAATGAAAAGGTGAATCTTGTTAAATATTTATAATTTAGTGAAAAAAATTGGTGAAATTAGTATTGAGATCTGCAAATTAAAGAAAAAACACTATAGGATGAAAAATTTACATAGGGAATAAAAATCCCTGCAAAATTGCAGCCTTAGATAAACATTGTGGTCCTGGAAAAGCATTGCAAGTTTAGAAAAACATCATCGGCCTAAAAAGAATAACTGTTTATGAAAAGCATTGTAGGCTTGGAAAAGCATCAGAAGCCTAGAAATGTATCGCAAGCTTGGAAAAACATCACAAACTTGAAAATACGTCACAAGCTTGGAAATAAGTTGCAAGCTTGGAAAAGCATCGTAAGCCTGAGAAGGCATCAAAAGCTTGGAAAAGCATCATAGGACTGGAAAATCATCATGGGATTGGAAAAGCATTGTGGGCTTTGAAAAACATTACAGTCTTGGAAAAAATCACGAGTCTATAAAAGCATCACAAGTCTGAAAAAGCATCTCTAGCATGGTAAAGCATTGTGGGCTTAGAAAAGAATCACATGCCTAGAAAATCATTGCAAGCAATAAAAGTCATTATAGGCCTCAAAAACCATTGTAGGCATAGGAAGGTATCGTAGGACTGGAAACACATCACATGCTTGGAAAAGTATCGTAGACCTAGAAAAGCATCACAATCTACTAAAATTTCATAAATGTAGGAATAATCCATGGGTGAAATCTTGAAGCTTAGTAATAAAATCGAATCTTGAAAAAAATAAGTTGTAAATTGCAACACTGTAAGTATTTTGAATTGGATTAATAGGTTTACCTATAGGCTATAAACTGCAATGTTGGAAGTATTTTGAATCAGACTAATAGATTTTTTGATTTGAATCCGCAAGTGCTTGATTTATTTGTATGCTGAATCACTGATTAATTGGATTGCTTTATACTTTCCGAAAAATGTCCAAATCACAGGGATGGAAAAATAGTGCTTACTTGCAAGCGTGTATATATATATATATATATATATATATATATATATATATATATATATTTTAGAGAGAAAGTTTGAATTTCAATTAAATTCTCCAACTATACTTATCCTTACAATGTGTGTATATATATATATATTTTAGAGAGAGTTTGAATTTCAATTAAATTCTCCAACTATACTCATCCTTACAATGTGTGTGTGTCTATATATATATATTTTAGAGAGAAAGTTTGAATTTCAATTAAATTCTCCAATTATACTTATCCTTACAATGTGTGTGTGTCTATATATATATATATATATATTTTAGAGAGTTTGAATTTCAATTAAATTCTCCAACTATACTTATCCTTACAATGTGTGTGTCTATATATATATTTATAAAATATATATATAGACACACACATTGTAAGGATAAGTATAGTTGGAGAATTTAATTGAAATTCAAACTTTCTCTCTAAAATATATATATAATATTTTAGAGAGAAAGTTTGAATTTCAATTAAATTCTCCAACTATACTTATCCTTACATTGTGTGTGTGTCTATATATATATTATAATATATGTATATATATATATATATATATTAGAGAGAAAGTTTGAATTTCAATTAAATTCTCCAACTATACTTATCCTTACAATGTGTGTGTGTCTATATATATATTATATATAGACACACACACATTGTAAGGATAAGTATAGTTGGAGAATTTAATTGAAATTCAAACTTTCTCTCTAATATATATATATATATATATACATATATTATAATATATATATAGACACACACACATTGTAAGGATAAGTATAGTTGGAGAATTTAATTGAAATTCAAGCTTTCTCTCTAAAAAATATATATATAGACACACACACATTGTAAGGATAAGTATAGTTGGAGAATTTAATTGAAATTCAAACTTTCTCTCTAAAGTTCGGCAAATGCAATCTGAGGGCCTATATAATGTATGGCGATCTATACATATATTAAAATCCTAGACCATCAAATTGTTGGCGATCCAAAAATGAAAAGCCATTCGGCCCAAAAATAGTTTGGCTATTCGTGTAGGAAATGATAACGTATATGTTTTTTTTGAACTGTTGTGCACTCTGAGATGAAAAATAGCCAATTACGAGTTTGAACAAAGCAAGATATAGCCAATTTCATGGCTAAATTTTTTCCTACAATATTCTTATTCTTGTGTACAATCAAATGGTGCTACAATAGATGAGCTTCATACAATAACACAAACCATATGCAGATTACCTAAGATAGCCAACGTCCCATGAAAAGAATACCTAAGTCACAAGGTTTGAGTTTGAGATCATGTTTGACAAGGACAAAGTTTGGTTCAGGTATCATTAAGTTATATATATATATATATATATTAGAGGATATAATATAAATATATATATCTTTTAATATAAATAATATTTTAAGATGTGTGTGTGTGTGTGTGTATTAATTTTCTAAAAACAAAACTGATTAAATATATTAGAGGGACATAGTAGGGAGAGTTTTTAGTCATTTATTTTTAGTCGGTATATGTATATATGCACACATCTATAAAGTAATGCAAAAGCATGCTGAAAACTTCACATAAAAATAATGTATAAAGTTTGAGTTTATATTCAATGAGGATAAAGTCCGGCGAATTTCAAACTTTTCCCACAAAGTTCGCTGTAACCTCAACAATAACAACATAATTTCTCAGCAGTCCTTGTGCTATCTATGTAAATACAATTTACTTGACAAAACTATTCTCATTTTGTTTGTTAACATATAGTGCCCTGCTAAGACGCATAAGTTACATTATCCAAGCCAGTCCCATTTCTCAATTCATACATTTATCACTAATCTATTTTACAATTCTTGTTAGCATTCTAATGATTCTCTGTGTCTGCATCAATATTGCTTCCGAGGAATTTCGTCAAGTAAATCATAAACATTAATCTAATGGAATGTCTCTACTGTCTTTAAGCTAGATTCTCCTTCACAGGCTGCTAACTAGGTGACATGTGAAGAATAAAATGGGAGGCTAGATGGCCTCATTAATCCCATCCATGGTAGTCTATCCCCACCCTAGCCATCAATTAAAAATGTGGATTGACAAATGGGATGCAACACATCGTCGAAGAGAATCAAAAACTAAAAACAAACCGGAACATTGAAGTCTCAACAAGCTTATAATTAGAGCAACAACAGTAAGTTGGTATTACAAAAGTTTCCTTTGCTACCACAAGGTCCCCTGTGCACTTTAGGAGGGACAAGGATTTTGCATTTGACCAATGATTGGTTATGAAGTTCCAAGAGGGTTAAAGGGAGGACAAGTGTTTCCTTGTCTCTCCATCAAACTCTCAACATCTTCTTGGATGATACTAGCAAGGGGAAAATTCTGGCTGTTTGCCCTGATACACTAGGGCCACAAACCCAAAACAACAACAATAGAATGGTTAAAGAGACCTCAAGATGAAAAAATGCACAATGTTAAACTCAGCAATGATTGCTCTCAATTTGAGTTGAATTTTGTTCTCACTTGGGTGGGAAACAAGCATTTTATTAACAAATATTACAAAAGAGGGTGCCAATATGCTATTAACCCTTGACACTCAATTCCTCACGTATATATGGAGTTACCATACCTAACCTTTTATCTTACCTTCTAACTTATAGGGAACAACCCGTAACATACTAACAAAACTAACTATACTTGTTTTATTAAGGGAATGTCTTATAATAAGATGCATGCTCCCTAAAATATATTTAATCCCATGTTTACTGTTATCTAGCAAACTATAGAACTTTGGAGTAAGTCCTAACAAACTCCCTTGTGATCCAAAGGCAGCTCTTTTGGCACACACCAACCTATTTAATAAAATTTTCAAACTTCACTCTATCAAGGGGTTTTATGAATGTCAATTGTTTGATTAGAATTGGGCAAAAGATTGGTTCTAGCATTTTCATCGTCGCTAACATTGACAGATGAAGAAACTATATATCCTTGTGCTTAGTTTTTGTATAGAATATTGGATTTTGTCATGTCCCCCTTTTCCACATGAATTATGAAGACCCTTAGCTTAAATTGTTTCCCAATAAGCTAAGGGGCGAATGGACAGAAAAGGGGAAACATGGGTCTTATTGGCTCTTTTCAAAAAGGACTTTATGTTTTCTTATTTCACTTAAAGATGGGACCTTTAAGGGTCATGAATGCTTAAGTGATTTAATAAAAGATTAGAAGGAAAGGATCTTTTAATAGTTGAATTACTCTCCCTTCCCTTTTTAAGCGCCACACTTGGGAAGGCTATAAAAGTCCAAGGAGGAATCATTTGGAGAGGTTCATGCTTTTGTGGATAATTGTTTTTCTAAAAGTCTAAGCACAAAAAGCTTGTCTTGTGCTTTGAAGACGAAAACCCTTCAAGGTAGTTGAAGTAAGGATGGAAACCCTTGATTTCAGTTGTGAACAACTTCGGAAGGAGGTTGTATAGAGCTTCAATTGCAGAATAAGGGTGTTTTCAAGACCAAAGTGGATAATTATAGGTGGGCAAATCACTTGGAGGGCTGAGCAAGTGGTTTTGGAGGCTGTCCAAGGGAAGCGAACATCTTCTTTGAGGATTGCATGCACTTTTATGGGCTGCGAACCCTCTCCTAGGGTTGGCGACTCACTTGAAAGGCTTGTTGAGCCCTATCATTTGTGTGGATCAGCCACACAAACATTCAATATTTTTCTAATATTCTTCCAGCATTAATCATTGCCAAAAATCAGGTTTTTGATTGATTTATTTGGCTATAATATTGGAATATTTTTTGCTAATTTTGAAACCCTTGAATATTATTTTTGGATGCTATTTTGGGGCATTTACAATAATATTAAATCTTTTTCAGTTTGCCTAGGGTTTGATTAATTCTAAAAATCATAATTTCATTGGGGTTTGTTGCACAATCATTTGTTTAGCATTTCAATGCTAACGAGGGACATTTCAGCGGCATCAAAGCCAATTTTTTGGCCAGCTATGGGACAATAAGGATTTTATGTCAAACAGTGACATGGATAGGGTTAGGCTTGAGAGGTTATCTCGAGCGCAAGAACATAAGAAAGAAGTGATGGGTGAATTCCTTCAAACAGTGAAGGATATGAGGGGAGACAAAGCATAGGTTTTGACAAGCAACACCATGGATATAGGTATAGGATCTACACCAAGATCCAAGGTTTTTCAAGGGGAAGAAACTTCAAGGAAAGGGAAGGAATAGCCTTCCTATAAATCTGAATTGTTGGCATCATATGGGGAATACATGACATATCCCCTTCCTTTCAGGAAAGAAACAAGTTTCAATGGGTTTGTGACTTGGAAAAAACGTAGAAGAGGCTCCAACAGGGGGTGAGATAGCCACATGGATTGGCATGAGGAGATAGGGAAGGTTACCCTATTCAATTTTGATGGTTTTACAAAACATTCAGCTAGGGTTTGGATTGGCAAGGTGGACATGTATTTTTCATTGCATCAAATGAGAGAAGATGATGCTTTGAAATTGATCATCTTACACTTGGAAGGAGCTGCCCATGAATGGTGGCATCAAGGGTTATTAACCCTAGGGCACAACACCATTAAAACCTACGAGGAATTCTGCATAAAAATCATTGACAGGTTTGATAGGGCAGATTCAGAATTGTACATCCCAAATTTGGCACATTTACAGCAAGAGCACTCATTGGGAGAGTACATTGCAGAATTTCAAAGGGTATCTACCTTCGTGAAGGATATTTAAGAAAATAGACTTACAACTTTGTTCATTGAAGGGTTAGTTAAAACCCTCAAGGGATTAGTTAGAGCTTTTAACCCTCCTCTACAAGTGGCCATAAAAGGGCCCTAGATTGTGAACATGCAGCACCTATAGTGCAAAATCTGCCCTTGAAAGACAAAAAAACAACACCTTACATCTGTGGAGCATGGGGAAGAAAAAAGGTCAAGGCAGCCTAGAATGACAAGTCAAAAAATGAGAAAATCAGACTTTCATAAACAAAAAAAAGAGTGTTTCTAGCAAGGGGAAAGGCACCCGAAGGAGCTGCAAACAAATTCTAATTCTTTTCCATATCAAAGGAAGGGTTTCCAGCCAAAGGAAGGACCCTCGGAAGGGCTGCAAACAAATAACAGCAATGTTGAAAGGACAAAAACAGCCCCTAATGAGAAAGAGCAACCTACAAACAAAGAAGGAAGCATGATTGGCACTTTGGCCTTCATAACCGAAATTCCAAATTGTCACCCTTTTAAGGTAAAAGGAGTCTTGCAAGGCAAGAAGGTCACTATACTCATAGATAGTGAGGCTACACATAATTTCATTGATGAGAAATTGGCTGCAAGGTGTGGCTTAAAATCTACATATTTTGAAGGGTTCAATGTGACATTAGGAGATGGATTTTCTATTGCTTGCCATCATAAGATTTCAGATTTGAAACTCACTTTGGGGAAGCATAGAGTACAAGGAGATTTCCATATGATTATCATAGGAGAGATTGATGTGGTTTTAGGGGTACAATGGTTGCACTCCCTTGGAGAATACACTCAAAATATTCAAACTATGAGGCTGAAATTCAAAACAGCAGGTAAAGAGATGGAAATTCAAGGTTTGAGCAATGGGGTACCCATGGTAGTGACTTCAAAAAGGATGGAAAGAGTTTTCAACAAAGGGCAGGTTTTATGGGCAGCCAAATGTTTTGTTAAAGACATGAATGCTGATTCGGGGCAGCAACCTATTCATAAGGATGTGCAATTCCTTCTTGACAAGCATGCCAAGGTTTTTGGTGACATCCCTCATGGGCTGCCCCCATATAGAGGATTTGAGCACATCATTGAGTTGGAACAAGGTACCAAAGCAGTGATCACTACATTCTATCGCCACCTAAGAATTTTCAAAGAAGAAATAGAGAAAACTTTTCATGAACCTCTTGATATGGGCCACATAAGGCCTAGTTCCAGCCTCTTTGCTTCTTCGGTGGTGCTTGTAAAAAAGAAAGATGGGACCATGAGAATGTGCAGTGATTACAGGGTGTTGAATAAAAAGACAATTAAGAATAGATACCCCATACCTAGGATTGATGAACTCCATGGATCGGTTTTCTTCTTCAAGATTGATTTGAAAACAGGGTACCACCAAATCCGAGATGAAGATGTGCAAAATACAACCTTTAGATGTCATCATGGGCACTATGAATTTTTGGTTATGCCTTTTGGATTAACCAATGCTTCCTCTACATTCCAATCTTGCATGAATCATATATTCAGGCAATACTTGAAGAAATTTATCTTGGTCTTCTTTGATGACATTCTTGTGTATAACAAGACATGGGAGGAGCACTTAACAACACTTCAACATGGCTTTAGAAGTGTTGGAATAACAAACTCTCTTTGCCAAAAAATCAAAATGTTAGTTTGCTACTTCTGAAATTTTATATTTGGGGCATGTGATCAATTCCCAAGGGGTCCATGTGGACCAACAAAAAATTCAAGCCATCTTGGATTGGCCACACCTACTAATCTTAAGCAACTTAGAGATTCATGGGCTTATGTAGCTACTACCAAAGGTTTGTGATTCTCTCAAATTGTTGGCCCCCTCACGGATTTGACAAAGAAAGGTGCTTTCAGTTGGTCCAAAACAGCCTTGGAAGTATTTGAAAAATTCAAAAAGATCACAAGTTCTTGCCCAGTGCTTGCTGTTCCAGATTTCACTATTCCATTTGTATTGGAATGTGATGCTTTAGGGGAAGGTATAGAGACTGTCCTAATGCAAAAAGGACACCCGATTGCTTTTGAAAGTAGAAAACTCAAGGAAATTGAGAGAAAATTCTCAATTTATGATAAAGATATGTTAGCCATTATGCATGCTCTGGCTAAATTTCGTTAATACTTGAGTTGTGACAAGTTTGTTGTGAAAACTGATCATAATAGTTGGAAATATTTTCTCACACAAGCTGATTTGAATGAGAGACAACAAAAATGGGTAAGCAAGTTGCAATCTTATGACTTTGACATTATGTGAAAGGAAAAAATAATATAGTGGCTGATGTGTTGTCTCGAAAGGTCTCTCTTGTCCCCACATAACCCTGCCATGAATGTATACGATGTTGCTAAGGGAACACCAGCCCTTAGCATCCTCCCAACAAGGTATCCGACTGCAATCTTTTCCAAACAACATGCTGCCTCAAGCGTAGGCTGCCCTGTGAAACTCACAACAGCTGTTACTATGTCTTATTTCAGGCCCCAAACTCTTTAAAACAGTCTTCCGAAAAGATGGACTTTTCCGTGGTGAAGCCTTGAACACTTGTTCCTTCATCCAAAAAGGAATCTCCTTACCAAAAATAATGTACATGCTAATATGTGGGCTGTGGCTGTGATGTACCGTCATGCAATCACTCCAAAACATCAACTGATTCATTACCAGGTTGAGTTTTAATGAGCCCTTCAAAACATTTCTTCATTAGATGTCATCATGCACTCACAAGGTGTGCTAGATGGCCTAGAACTGTCAAAAGAAATGACTAAAAAGTGACACCTTGCTATCCCATATGCCAAAGTCTATTTGAATTCGCCTTATAGAGTGCCTACTATCTTGGCAAACATCCAACAACTTCTTGTTATCTCCCATATGCCATGGCAAACCCATCCAATCTTGCAAAAAGGGAACACTAATGAACTTCCTTGGAAACATACCTTGGAAAGAGGTATCATAGAGATGCAAACCACCTTGTATGGACCTCCTTATGTGTGCCATGTGTTCTCCCATTGGCTCCCCCTTATCAACATTTTCATGCATATATGTAACACAATGTGAGTCTAACAAAAGCTCGATTTCATCAATGCAAGGTTGCTGTACCTTACTTGTGTTCTTCCACCTTTTGTTATGCAAGAAGTGCCCCCAATCATGAGCATTTTCAGAACTTGTTAAGGGCTGTAAGCAGCCAAAAAAATCAAAATTCGTGACCTTATGATACCGCTGCATTTGCATCATCAACTTAGAATTTTCTGAGTGTAAAAAATCAGACCGTGCACTTATATTTTCAGACCCTTTCCTTGGCTGTAGTATGTCAACAACATTGTATTTTATGATGGTAATGGGCAACGAATTTGACCACATAAATTCAAAACTTATGGAGTGAGAATGAGACCAAAATTTCTTCAAAAACTTTCCTTTCTCTCCGCTGTCCATACTTTGGGCTTTTGCCCCATCCAAGTGGGGTCTCAATCCCATATCCATACTCTCAAAGTCACCCTTATAACTTAGTATAGGGTGTCGCTTAAATCAATCTAGGGGTTGCTCATGTAACCACGATTTCCTGTTCTCCTTCCCAATCAACATGCAACAATTTTCCAAGTCAACAATGCTTGTCAAACCCAAAGTTGAGTGGGTTCTACCATGCCCCAATGGCTGCTCATGCATGGAAATCACATCACACTTTGCATTCCTCATAGTCATTGCAATTGGTTTCCTTAGTGATCCTATACAAGGAACAAATACATTAGCAAAAGCAAGGGTGTTTAGTAACACCATTTTGATCATCTTATCAAGCTCTATGATGACAAAGTGCATCCCTTCTTGATGCCTTGATCTTGCAACTCCCCCTCATTTGGAATTCAAAAGATATGTTCATGTTGCTCTTTTTCATGGCTATAGCAACTTACTTTCCCCTTCCTTCTCTCCCTTATAGTGGCTGGAAATCCACTCTGATATCCTTGAACCACCTTCATGGTGTTAGGGTGTGAGGGGCACACCTTCCTGGGACCAAGACGCACCATGTGAACAAAAAATCTTGAGGGAAACAAATTGAAAATGCCAAAGACAACAGTCACTATGATCCTGGGACCATGATAACCCTTGCCTATCCCCTACTTTATGTTGGCCCAACATGGCATACTAACAACATTACCTTTGTAAAGCTCACTTGGATCCCATATCCCTTGGTGCCAATAATTGTGAACTTGAATCAAGGAGTCCTCATACCTCATATTGCAACCCATAACCTTCATTTTATCACCTTTTCTTGCATGCTCCCTATGAGGACAAGATAACTGAAATGGCATAGCATGAAGCAACAAATCTGAAATGTTATCAACCTTCCCATACCTTGGAGTGATGAACAACTTGTTCTCTCTTGATGAAGTGGGTTTTGTGGAGATACCTCGAACCCTTATATCCTCAAGATTTCCAATATTTTCTTTGTTCACATGACTTTGTAGGGCTGTTCTAAAATCAGTCAATGGATAGTCGAAGGTTGGTGCAAGTTTTTCAAGCTTGAACCCTTTGTATACAACAATTGATGCCCTTTTTGCCTCAATTTCATCCTTATTTGGCTCAAGCTCCTTGTTTTCATTTTCAATGACTTCATTGTCATGCATACAATCATTAGAAGATAAATAGACATCTTCTACCAATATAATATCTTTACCTTGCACTTTCTTTAGTTCATGCTCATGGATTTCTTCCTCTTCCTCTTGCTCTTTTGATGGCTCATGAAGTTGTTGAACAACTTTTTGTTTCACCTTGGGAAGTTCTTATTTTTCTATTACTCCCCTCTTAGTATTTATCCTTTGCAACCCCATTGGTTTCTCCATAGCTTGTTGGAAACCTTCACTAGGATACCCTTGAATTTATGGTTCTTGTGGCTCAGAAAATTCAATCATTGGTTGCCTTTTACTTAGCTGAAACACCTCTTTTTGTTGCTCCAAAATCTCTAATTTTTGAAGCTCATCCTTCACATGGGGTTCAGTCTTCCCTTTTTCAAAAAGAGACATTTGGGGTCCAGGTTTTAATCCCATAGACTTAACCTAACTGCTGGGACTTAATGCCCTTAGTTCTCTTTGAAAATCCTGCATAGCTTGTAATGCATTCTCCAAAGCTTCTTCCTTTGTCTTCATTTTCATCCTCACATTTTGAATGGGAGCCTTGTAATCTTCTTTTGGAAGAAACCTAGGCTTCCACATCATTATGTAGAATTTGAATCCCACAGTTGGCCAAGAAGTTGGCTCTGATACCACTGTGATGTCCCCAAATGAGATAATTCAACAATGTTGGGGTTTTTCCTAAAACCCTAGCAGCCAAGCACCAAAAACCATACAAACTTTAAACAAACTGGAAATAAGTAAGTCAAACCTTAGCCATCAAAAGTGTGTCGTCATAGGAATATTATCCATGGCACATATAGTATTTTTTCCATTAAATCCACACACAACTACAGATCTGATATACTACAGAAACTACTCAAAATCCTTTTTTATCCATCCAACAATTATCTGAAAATTAATGTAAAACACCAGCAAGTTGTATATCTTTGATTAGACCTACGAAGACCTTCCAAATTGCAAGAATCAATCCCTAATAGGGGCGTTGCGCTTAGGGTTACAGCAGGGACAATTACAAATATTATTGGAGGCTCAAGACCTTCCAAAATATTCCCTAAAATTACTGAATAATGGTTGGAAATAAATATGAAAATCAGAATATTTATTTGAGCATCAAATAGTCCACAAACCCTCCTCACAAGACTCCAAACTGAATCGCCCAAGTTGGAATAATTATAATAAATTCATCATATTGTTTTCAGGCAGAAATGAACCTCAATCCTTGCAAAAACTTCATAATACCAATTCGCCCAATGGTTGAAAAATCATAGAGTATTCTAGGGCAGGAAAAAGCCCTCCCACACCATCCAAATGCTTCCAAAGTGCTGCCGCCAACCTCCCCACTAGGTCGCCCAACTACAACCAATATGTTGCTGCCTTTAGAGGGTTTCAAACCCTCTCAATTGTCTTCCACACTCCACAAACCCTACGTGTTGCCCTAGGTGCCTTCAATACTTGAAATTAGAGCTCAATTTGCAAAATCGAACCATGAGAAATGAATGCAATCCCCTACGTGAGGATGCCCTAGTAGAAACAAGGGTTTTCGTCCTTGCTCTATTCCAAGCTTTACATGCTTGATATCAAGTTTATTATCCAAACATAACATAACCCTTCAATGAATTTCAAACTCCCTTTATATACTCATCCTTTTAAGTTATGAGGGCAGAGTTAAGTACATAAAGGTCGGTTAGCTTTTAAAACCTACTTAAAGACACTTTTTATCCTTTAAGTCACAAAAAGGCCTTCCTCAATGCAAAAATAGAACAACTTAAGTGACCCCTTCATTTTTACCTTTCAAAGAGGGTAGTATGTGCTTCCTTTTTCTCTTTCTTTCCCATAGCCTAGGGAAACACCAAAAAATAGGTTAGGGGACATGTCCAAAGCCCTTAGGCCAAAAAGGGGGACATTACATTCTTGTTGCACATAACCGTTCACAACAAGTCTTCTCTTATGTTTATCAATGGAGCCATCTGATTTATACTTGACCCTATAAACCCATTTGCATCCAATGGGTTGAACATGTGGAGGATCAACCAAAACCCAAGTATTATTGTTAAGAATGGCATCATACTCAGTTTGCATTGCATTTTGCCAAACATGTTCCGTAGAAGCCTCCTCAAAAGTGGATGGCTCAATGGAAGTAGTAGTAACAACCATTGCATAATTCACCTGTTTACGAGAACTCATGGGACCTGTTAGACCAACTTCATTTGCTTTCAAGTTAGAAAAAGTACTTTGAGCCCATTTTGGATACTTGTTTAAATTGTTAATATTAGGAACACCATAATTCTCTTCATGTGTATCATTCGAAGGAAGATTTAGAGAATTTTCAACATTTTCTAAGTCATTAACCTATGAAATATTTGAGGAAGTAGAAGAAATGGAAGGGATACTAGTCTCATACCACAACCTATGAGAGTTAGCCTCATTATTCAATCCCTTAGCACATTTTTGAATCTTCATCTTTAACCTGTCAAATTGTGAATCAATCTCTATAGTGTTAATATTTCCAAATTCATCAAATATCACATCCCTGCTCACTCTGAATTTGCATGTATCCTGTGCAAGCAAATGATAACCCTTTTTATTTTTTGAATACACAAGAAAGATGTATTTTCTACTATGAGGTTCCAACTTAGTTCGGTGTTCAGTAGGAACTAAAGCAAAACAAAGACATCCAATTTTTTTAAGTGTTTAACTATTGGTTTAAATCCATACCAAGCCTCATATGGAGTTTTATCCAAAAGTGCAGCTGTAGGGGACCTGTTTCTCAAATACATTGCAATACCAATGGCTTTGGCCCAAAATTTATCATCGAGCTGTTTATAGTGCAACATAGCTCGAGCTGTGCCCTCTAAAGTCTTGTTCATTCATTCAGAGACTCCATTCTGTTGTGGAGTATAAGCATTATTGTATTGTTGATGAATTCCATGTTCTCGGCAATAATCCAAAAATTCATTTGAATTATACTCACCACCATTATCCAAACGAAGAGTGGCTAAGTGTGACCTTATTTTTTTTTCAACTAGGTGTAACCATTCAAAAAACATAGTGAAAACTTCTGATTTGTTTTTCATAAAAAACACACAAGTCATCCTAGAAAAATCATCAATAAACAACACAAAATATCTACACCCTCAAATGGATGATTTCTTCATGTCACAAACATCACTATGAACTAATTGCAAACATCTATTAGCTCGCCATGAAGAACTCTTAGGGAAATTTTCTCTGTTTTGTTTGCATAAAACACATGATTCACAAAGAATACTATCTTTGCAAAAAGTGGCAAAACCATTCACCATACCATATCTCTGTAAGTCCACCAAAGAGTGAACATTCAATTGTCCATAGCAGAGATGACACAATTGCTGTGTAGATATAGTACCTATACTTGTATCAATAACTGCCGCAAGTTCCACTGTAGGAGAAAACACCTTACAATGCAAACAAAGCAAATTTCCATCCTTATACCTTGTATACATTGTTTTATATCAATCTTTAACTAAGTTAATATAAATGAGGCCATTTTCAAGCACAATTTGATAATCCTTCTTATGAATAGTTACCAAGGAAATAAGATGTTTTTACATTGTGGGAACATATCAAACATTCTCCAAGTATTTGATAGAACCATTAGGAAGCATAATTCTAATAGACCCAAATCCCCATGGAGTATGCATAGACTTATCTTCCAAGGATGCTGGAGTGAGAGATGCTTATTTGAAAGTTCAAATGAAGTCTCTACTGAATGCCATGTGTTTGGTTGCTCCTTTATCTAAAACCCACATATCGGTGAACTCATCTCTAGCCTCATATTCCATATAAGCAATGTTTCCTAAAGCAGTGAATGTAGATTCATGAGCAACATTGCCTGATTCATCATAATCATGGTCAACATATTGAGCAGAGTTAGACTTAGTCACTTTTTGTGGCCTCTGAATTTTGTCAAAAGGAATCCTACACTGAGAAGCAATGTGACCAAATTTTCAACATCTATGACATTAAATATCTGATCTACCTCGACCTATGCCTCTATGAGAGTTGTAACCACGCCCTCTATCACTCATCGCATTTGAATGTGAATGGCTATACTGTTGATTTGAATAATTGTTTTGATTATATCCTCTAACCCTATTTTGAAATTTGCCTCCTCTATAACTTTGCCCTCTATAGTTTTGTTGACCAAAAGAACTAGGCTTGGACTCTGTAACATGGGCTTCCTCGGTTTTCTTAGATTTCTTGGGTAGATAGAGGTCATGCTGAATAAGCAACTCAACCAATTTATCAAAATTTATACCTGTGATCTTGTCAGAGACATGTAGCATTTCCACAAAATTCCTATAGGACATAGGTAGTCCTTTCAATGCAACAGTGACAATGAGATCATCATCAAGTTTACCAAATCCAGCTTTAGTATACATAGCAACAATGTTCTTCAACTTATACAAGTACTCTCCTATATCCCCATCTTCCTCTATTGACAAAGTAAACAACTGCATATGTATATCTATCTTCTTATGCTTGGGATTTTTATCATACAAGTCAGATAAAGTTTTCTATGTAGTGTAATTATGAGGAGAGTTTTCAATATGAATGTACGTATCTCTAGTGCAACAACACTTGATTAAAACTAGGGCCTTAAAATCACGCATATTGAAAATATCAAGTTTAGATTGTTTTGTAGGCAACATAGGATTTTTACTCTTCACAACATCTCATAATTGATTGAAAACTAATGAAGCTTCCATCAAATGTTTCCAATCAGTGTAATTGAAAATAGTTAGACGATCACTATTTGAAAGCAAATTTTGAATTTTCAGCATTTAGAAATAAAACTAAATGTGAAAATTGAAAGAAAAACACACTCACAATAACACTTGGCACAAAACAAAGCTTCTACAGAGTTTTTCACTTAACCTCCACGTAGAGCAAAAGAGATTTTTGATGGGTTTTGCACTTAACCTCCCCAAAAACAAAAGATTTACACCCTTATTTCACCAATTACACTCTTATTTCACCAAAGAAATACACAACTATTGCTTTTCTTTGACTAAATTTCACTCTTTTACACGATTTATGTTGTTTACAATATTCAAAACATGCAAAAGATTCCAAAAAAATGGAATATTCCTCTAAAAAATGAATTACCAAATAGAAAATTTCACCAAAAGAGAGATTTGAACCCTGGACCTCCTACTTCCAAGGGGTTTAAAAAAATTATCCTTTCCAGTTGCTCTATGAGCCTTTAGAAGACATAGGGAGAAATTTATATTTAAGCCCGATTTTTTACTTTATGAAAATAAAAAAACATTACTTTCCCATGTAAAATTAATTCATCTATGAAAAATTGGAAAAAGGATAAAAATCTCGTCTTTTGTGGGATCCCCAAACCCTAATATTTGAGCAAATTATATCAATAACTTTTAAAAATTAAAACTTTATTATTCCTGTTGTATTCCTATGCCAAGCTTCAGCTTGGACGCCATGGTTGCGCCAAAAACTTTATGTGCTTTCCGAGTCCGTATAGGCTGTACAGGCCATACAAAGAGGGGTTTTAACCAGTTTTAGGATGTCTATTGAGGATTTTCAGCAAACAAAGAATCACTTAAGATTATTGGATGCCATGGAGGCCGTACCAGTGCTCATACAGGGCGTACAACGTAGGAAATTGACTTCAAATGCTTCAAGGATTGTTTAATATCAATTTTTTGATAGGAAGCTCTAAATGATAAAAACACTCAGTAAATTCTCCCAAATTCATTTCAAATTTATTTCACACATATATGGAGGCCGTACCATATTTTGATAGGGGTTTTCCAAGTTAAAAAAACCGTACAAATGGCTGAATTGGTCTGTTAGAGTAGAATTTTAAGAATTGATTTGAGTAGACAACTACAGGATTCAATAAGGAGGATCAAGCTTCAAAATGGAGGAAGATTTAATTTTGTTGCTTCTCAAACATGCAACCATACACAATTAATTTCTCAATGTATTTAATTCCTCCAATCACAATCTTTGAAAAATATATTTGAAAATTTTTAATAGTTGAATAATTTTTCAAATGTTAACACCAAAGGTTTAGTAAAAGGGCATACCTTAACTTTGCAAAAGTAATTTCACGTGAGCCTTCCTTATCCAATCACATGAATTCTTTCACCTTTCTTTTACCCAAAATCACTGAGCTTTTTTTACCATGCTCTAATACCACTGATAGCACTCAAATCATTTTAACCAATTAAAATCACTTTAAGGTAAATCTTGTGCCCACTTAGGTGGGTCCTCAAGCATTTTATTAACAATAAAAAATAAGTACATAGAAAGGGTGTCAATATGTCGTTAACCCTTTTACACACTCGAACATGAATATATAATTTTCACATATGACTGGTAAAAACCAACTCTCAACGGGAATTCAACCCATAATTTAGTTTTATTATTAACTTAAAACATAAAATCAAACTAAGTAAATATGACAATGATTATTAAAAGGGGTGTCTTTATAAATAAAGATGCATGCCCCTTTACAATTTATTATTAACTAACAACCTAAAGTTAAGACTTTGGAACAAGTCTTAACAGGAACCACCATTTATTTTCAGAGGTTGTGAAGCTATCAGGTCAAAGAAAAGTTTCAGATTCAATTTCATAGGATTTGTCCTAGCAGGGCATCATCCCCTTTTGCCCTAGTTTTGCTGTCCCTACCTACAAAAATCAGATCACAGCTTTTGGGGGTTGGCTGCTGCAAAAAAAGGGCAGATCGATACATCCGTACCATGGTCATTTTCTGTCGGATTGGGTAGCATCGTAGCATTTCAGGGCTGTTGTATTGTATTGCGCCATTTCACGTAGGGTTTCAAGATTTTTTTGTGTTTCAAGCTGATTCTAGGATAGGGTTTAATAAAAAAATCAATATTTAGTTTTTTTATGTTGTACTTTTCAATTGACTAAAATAAAGAGTACCTTTGTGAGCTATCAATATTCTCTTGCATATATTGTATTGGGGTTTGACTGAATTTATAAGAAAATTAAATAAAAATCAGAATTTAGTTTTTTTTAGAAGGGGTTATTTCAGTCTCTCCAAATTTTTATTTGAATAAGGAATATGAAATTGTAAATTCTTGTAATTTGTAAATTGCATGGATATGCAATTTATGATGATTTTCAATGACAATCATCATATACTCATAAGTATAAGTTATAAAGGTTATCAATTGGCTGTTGTAGTCAGATGATGATGTGATTTCATACTCTATTTATATTCAAAAAATAGAAAAACCTTCCACAATGTTTTACGGATTCATTCGATACATTTTGTGATTGTATTTTGTATAAAATTTATGTTTTTTTCAAGATATTGATGTATTTTTTAAAGTTGCTAAACTGAAAATTTTTGGTTTGCTGAGTCCGAGTATGCAAACTATGGTTCAAACCACACACTTACATATGAGGGCATGGCTATGGGGGCAGACCATATCTTTTGCTACCATCTTAAGCTTAATTACTAGATGTGGCATTTTTCCGAAGTGTTGGTGGCATCCATTCTGCTTTTGTGTACCATTGGCTGTTCCTTTCTTCTCCACATGCTTCCTTGCTTCTATTGCTGCCCCGAAGAACTCATATTTTCTATTTTCGTTGCTTATCATGACATCATTTATCTTGGAGGGCCCTCACTGTTTCATGCAGGAGTGTCATAGAAGGTTGTCATGTCTCCTTTTCAAATATTTAATTATGGAAATAATTAATATTAATAATTTAAGTTGTTCTAAGTTTATTTCAAAACATAGAAAAGGGACATTAATTATTATTATGTGGGCCAATGAGTAATACTCACTACGTGGGCCAAAAAATAATATTTATTTACAATTGTTTTAGATACTTTTAGGGTTAGGGCAACTAGAAAAAGGGAAATCATAAAAGAAGAGTTGGGCTTAAAATGACTATTTATTATTATTGAAATGAAAACCCTATTCCAGAGTTTGAGCTTTTAGTTCAACTTCTCCTTCTGAGAACAAAAACCCTCTAGGTGTATAGGATATGAGGACAAAAACCCTCCTTTTTTTATTGGTAATTCCATCAAGGGATTACAATTGCGTTAACATGCAAGATTAATTCCAGTTTTCAGTTGGGTTGGAGGTAGTTATCAATTTCCAAAATTTTGTGAGGGTTATAAAGATATTTATTGGGGTTTATTGTTGTTAAGAGAACGTCGTACCCCTAGTGAGAGTGTTGTAACATATTAGGTGTTGCCTGGGTACCTGTTGTACCTTTGTTTGCTATTGTCGTTTCATTTTTGAGCCTACTGTACCATTCAAAACTATTGTACCAGTTCAAGACTTCAGATCGTGGGTCTTTTAAGACAACTAGGCATTAGTGGGTTGCTTGTGTCGCTGTTGTTTCATGGTTTCACCTACTGGCAGCTGTACCATCATCAATCGCAGTTCCTTTACTATTGTACATTGTGGTAAGTGTGGATCACCTTTGTATGTTGCCGCTTCAACTCTTGCAACTGATGTACCCTCTATTGTTAGCTGTAAATCATTTACAACAAAGGTCAAACCCTACCATCAACAACAATGTTGACTAGATGTTCAACGCAGCCTTTGTGAGTGCATATGTTATTGAATAATAACAATAAACATTGGGGTTTCATAAATAAGTGTAAAGCTTTCCTTGCAGTATTATCATTGTTGTTCATATTGCTTAATTATTGGTATTTGTGTGCATTCGATTCCATAAAATAAAGATTTCAGTAAATATTTCAATTGGGTTCTCAATATCCGTGTTGTATGTGGATTGTTTTATGCGATGTCCCTTTTTTAAAATAAAATAAAAAATAATAAAGTTAATATTTTAAGTTGTCTAAGTGACTTTTTATTTTATTAAAAAGTGACAACTTAATATTACTCTATTATTATTAGAAATAAATGAAAAAGATGAGAAAAGGGAAAAGTAAAAATAAAAGAAAAAGTGAAAAGTGAAAGCCTAAACCTAAAAGTGTAACCTTAACACTTAAAGTGACAATTGAGTCTATATATTGAGAGTTCTCTCTCATTTGTATCCATTCAAGTTTATGATCAATATATTTTCTCAATTTGTTGAGCTTCATGGTTCTTCAAAATTTTCAACATAAGGACAAAAACTTTTATTGGTTGAAGACAGTTTATGGGAATGAAAATCTCTATCTTCCATAATTCCCAATCTAAGGACGAAAACCCCCAGAATCGTTAGTAGTGATCTCATGCAAAGGTTACGATTGAGTTTCAATGGGTTTTGGATAAGTGAATTCGATTTGTCACAATTGTAGTAAATTAAATTTCAATTGTAAAGTCCATTCTCTGGTTTGAATAATAAAATATTAGTTTTGCAATCTTATGTTTTATCATAGAATTCAAAATACTAGCGCTGTTAGGCATATTCATAAAATTAAAAAATAGTGCAATTAGTAGATACATATTGGAGTTGCATACCGGCAACAGTTGCATTATCTTTTAGGTGTCAACATCCATATATGGCAGATATATTATTTGGATTAATGCTGATCTAATTCTAATAGCAGTCTATAACTATTTTTTACAACCATTTGGGTTGGATTCATTAGTAGTTTATCAGGAGTTTAGTTCAGTTTTAACACTTAATCATCACTCAATTATATCAACTCAATCCGGCTTGAATTTGTAAAAGTCAAGTATTTTAACAGGGAGATCATAAACTTAGAATATCGAATCAGTCATAACAACACCAATGGTTTCAATATTTGACCAACCAACAACTAGTAAGTTTGGGTTTTCATATTTCCATTTTAATCTTTGTAGTAAGTTATTAGTCCATCCTTGTAATCAACATTACAATAAATTTCATTGTGTAAGAGGAGTTCAAATTCCAAAATAAATTGTTGTTTCAAAAATTATTAAGTTATATTAATTTTTGCAAATAGATTATCAAGTTATTATTGTTCATTGCAAATATAAATAAGGAATTTCCCAATGAATTTGATATTATTGAAATATGTCTGGTTAGGGACATTACATTTTAGTATTTGTTTGATATCTAGTTCTGAAAGGAAATCACAAAAAAGTTTTTGAGTTTATAGAATACCAGGATAGGGACATTTTAGTGGTATCAGAGCATTGATTCTGCCAGCGCATAAGGAAAAATAATATTTTGATTTCTGATGCAACCTAATAAAAAAGAAATCGAGTATTATCAAAGAGAAAAAAGAAGGGCTCAATGACCAGAAAAAAAAATAGAGGTCATGGGGGACAGAGAATAGAGAGATCCTCCTATAGATGAAATGAGTTATTTGCACGAAATAATCAGTCGGGGTCAGAGAGATTTGGAATGAACAATCCAAATGACATTGAGAGAATCCATGGCAGGGTTGGTACAAACTCTGAAAAATGTTAATCAGAATAAGACAAATCAAGGAGAAGGAAGCCCATCGGTTAATGAGCGGGCTTCAATCAATAGCCCTCCCAAGACTTGTCGAGCAAATTTTTTGTCAAAAGAACACTCATAAAAGGTAGAGACTCAACATCATAGAGTTAATAATTTTGCAGCATTTCATGCAAAATATGAAGGAATCAACCTTGCATTACAACAAATTCTATGATCAAAGAATGAAGAATAGTACGAGGGGAAGGAGAATTCAACATGATCAGCCTCAAAAAGACATCCAACATTGTTTGGCTAAGATTACGATTCCTACTTATTGTGGATCCAATAAATGTTCAGCTAGGGCTTGGTTGCAAAAGCTGGACACCTATCTTTCACTAAATCCGATGATGAAGAAGAGGCAATCAAAGTTGTTACCCTCCGCTTGGAAGGAGTGGCACATGAGTGGTGGTATCATGGTATGATCACCCAAGGGCACGAATCTATTTCCACATTGGAAGAATTCAGCCAAAGATTGACATAGAGATTTGAAAGAAAAGTTCCTAAGATCCACTTCAAGGAATTAGCTCAGTGTGAACAATATAGAACCGTGGACAGCTATATTATAGAATTCCAGAGGTTATCAGTTATGGTTCTTGATGTGATAGAAAGGAGACAAATTCTATTTGTAGGACCAACTAAACCACTCAAGGGTTTGGTAAAAGCCTTCGACCCTCTGTCATTGAAAGAAACTATTAAGAGGGCCTTAAACATGGAATCTTTACCACCCAAGAACAAGTTCTTTTCAAAACACCACCTGTTGGGCAACAAGAGACACCACCTATTGGGCAGCAAGAGACATCAAATCATGGGCAACAAAAGAAACCATTTTAACAAGGAGTTTTTGTGATGTCCCCTTCTAGCTAGAGGCTCCATTCTAGCAGTTGTTTATCCTATCATTGGACCCTCGTAGGCTAATATAGTTGGATAGGGGGTCAGTTTGAGCATAGGAGAGTTTAGTTGTTCAGTGATTTGATGTCCTCGGAGTGCAGTGGCTTTGATTGGGCTTGGAGAGTTGATTTAGACTACTTTTTGATGAGTTTTTCTATTTTTATCAGTTGCTATTTTCTAGCAAGGTTATTTGGTCACATGGAAAATAATTACCCGGACTCCAGTTTCAAATAGCAGGATCAGATTCTCAGTTTTGAGAGAGTTATTGCATTTTTAGTGGATTCCAACATTAATTAATGATTAATGATTTAATATTAAAGTTACCTTTATATTAAATCACTTAAGTATGGGTCTACTCATCGAATGGGGCTAGTTGACTGAATTTATTGAAAGAGAAAAATTAAATGTTTTTTCCTAAGTCTAAAATCATTAAATGTTTTAATGATTTATTTTAAAATGATTTTATGAGGAAAAATCACAGCTCTCTAGAAGAATTCGATTTAGGGTTTGAAAGGCATATTTATGCTTGGAAAAGAATGAAGAAATCATCCATTGTTATTTTGCTAATTGATCATTGATTGTTTTGAGCTCTGAGAAGGGTTTACAAATTCTGCGATTGGAGAACGTAGTTCTTCTGTGTTCATCATTTGAGCCAGTGAAATATATGGTGAATTTGATAATTCTGAGGGAATCTCATTTAGAGGTTCTGATTGTGCTTCAGTAGTATTGGTTCAGCAGTTGGAAAGGAATAAGCAGTGCATATCTATTTGTAGATAGTAAGGGTATTAACAATTCATTGTGGAATACATTTATTGCTGGCTGCTACAGTACCCATGAATAGTGAAATGCTACAATGGCATGAATAGTGTCATGCTATAGTACTCGTGAATAGTGAAATGCTACAGTGCATGTGAACAGTAACGCTACAGTACAGAGCAGCTGGGGGAAGGTTTCAATTTGGGTTTGGAAGGGACTCCTTTCTTTGGTTGATGAGAAGGTTGGGTGCTACACTTTTGGAAGCAAATACATTAAACACAAATAGAATCGAATTAGTTTGCCTTGGCAGCCATCATTTTCCAGGTTCTCATACTTGATGTTATTTAATCAAATTCATCATTCCGTGATAGCTTTCCATCAACATCCTTTGGCATAATAATTGGAAGTAGTTGCATTTATCATTACATGTCACTTAGTATGCTGCTACAGATGATCATTGTAATCAGATTGGGCATTGTATTAGTTTCACATTGAAGCCAAGAGACTTGGTATTTCTTAATATCATTGTGTTTGGGGTTGCATCTAATAAAAGAGTTATCAATTGCATGCCTTGAAAATGTTGCTTTAATTTCATAATTCTATTGGAAATTGAGAAATCATTGTAGTTGTCAATTCATTGTGAATTTAATTCGATGTTGCAGCAATAGTTTATTTGTTTTCAAAATTTTAGATTATTGTTTATTTGCTTCTTGTTCAAAACCCTTGCAAAAACACAAAAAAATTCAAAAAAGAAAAAACACAGTTCAGCAGTAGAGTCTGTGAAGGGTTTCTACATTGGTATCAGAGCCACAATCCTGCCATCCTGAGGGTTAGAAGCTTCGCATGCAGGCACCAGAAGTTGGTCCTCACAGGTATTACACATGTAGGAGGGCCTTACTACAGAGAAATCAGAATTTGGATATTCAGCAGGATCCAATGGGTGACAAAAGATAAGGAACTCCATCGAGAAATGAAGGAAACAATGAGGACAGGGAAGCCAGGGACCTTTTTAGAAACATGGCAACAGGGCAGCAGCAGGTTGCAGATGCTTTGAGGGCACTTACTACAATGATGCAACAAATGAACCCACAAATAAGACAAAACCGAGTTCCGGATGATGACAGGAGTGTTGTTGGGACTCCTAGAGCTCATAGAACTGCCACTCGTACCATTGACAGGGCTACTCGTCCTACCTTCATTAGAGATGAGCCTCAGGTAGCACCTGCAGAGGAAGTCGAAGAGGAGATGTTCGCAGATATCCTCATGGCTGCGAGTGACGAATGGGAATTATTAGCTTCATAGGTGCGTGAGAGGATGATATTCGAGAGGTTTGTTAATCAAAGGAGAGAGCATTATATGGCAGCGAGATAGGATAGAAGACCTCGTGGCCAGAATAATGAATTAAAGCATGCTACATGAAAGCTTTCCTTGACTACATTTAATGGTAGTAGCAGAATGATAGTGCAGGCTTGGATTCACAAGATTGATACCTTCTTAGCATTGAGACCTATGACAGAAGTGGAGGCAATAAAATATGCCACACTACATTTAGAGGGAGCTGCACATGATTGGTGGTACCATGGGATGGTTACCCTACAGCATAACCAAGTGACTTCATATCAGGACTTCCTGGACAGGTTAGTGGAGAGGTTTGACACGAAGGATCTAGAAGTTTATTTCAGAGAGTTGGCCCAGCTTAGACAGATAGGAGGATTAGAGTACTTCATCAATGACTTTCAACGTTTATTTGTTATGGTACCAGACATCTCAGATAGGTGATTGGTAGTTTTGTCCATTGAGGGATTATCCAAACCACTGAAGGGTTGGGTAAAAGCCTTTGATCCATTCAATTTGCAAGAAGCAATTAAAAAGGCTAGGAGTATGGAGCATGTAGCGCAAACAAAAAAAATTCAAAGGGTGCTTCTTTCAACAAAGATACTAAACCATTTTTCAAGAAACCAGAGAGGAATGAATCAAAAACTGAGAATAAGGAAAAATCTTTTGCACCACTTGATAGAGAAACAATGAATGATTTGAGGAAGAAAAAATTATGTTTCTATTGCAAAGGACCCTATGACATGAACCATGATTGTCCCTTGAGACCCAAGTGTACAGCAAACAGAGTTATGTGGGCTTATTATGAGAATTCCGATTCTGAAAATTCGGACCAGCAAACTGAAAATGAGGAATCTAGTGAAGAAAAAGAGAGTTTGGATGATGAAAAACTTAAGCAAATGTCTACCGATGAAGAGAAGGTTGAGGGTAGGCTTAAAGAAGCTCGTCTCACTAGTGTGCAACAGGAGGGATCATTTAGAATAAGAGGAGTGTTGGCTGGACAGTGAATTATTACATTGCTAGATATAGGTGCCACTCATAATTTCATTGATTCCAGGTTGGTTGAGAGATGTGGGATCTAGACTGAGCAGTTTGAGGGCTTGAGAGTGAGGGTAGCCAATGGCTACGTCCTCAAATGTGATAGAAAGATCATAGGTTTATCATTGAAAATAAATAACTTTGAATTCAAAGCCAAATTTTATGTGGTTAACATGGGTGACACAAATTTAGTACTGGGCATGACTTGGTTGCATGATATTGGAGAGTTCACTCTCAATTTGAGAGAAATGGTGATGAAATTTCAGATTGATGGTAAAACTCACATACTTAAGACCATTTGAGACAGTGAGTTCAGGATGATGTCTTGCAGGCGCATGGAAAGTTTGTTGCGTCATGACTAGGTTGAGTGGGAAGCCCGTTGCACGTTGATGCCATCACAGGGGCAGCAAGAATCAAAATACCATCCAGACATACAAGAGCTGAGAATCAAGCATTACAAGGTTTTCAGTGAAATTCCACCAAGTAGACCTCCAGATAGAGGTATTGAGCACATCATTGAGTTAGAGGAGGGTGCTAAACCCATCATGATTACACCCTACAAGCATCCGAAGAGATTGAAGGATGAGATTGAGAAAACCATTAAGGAGCGACTTGCTATGGGGCATATTAGATCGAGTAAATCTCATTTTGCTTCTTCTGTGGTTTTAGTGAAGAAGGATGGTACTCTTAGGTTGTGTATTGATTACAGGGTCCTGAATAGAAAGACAATAAAAAACAGACACCCCATCCCATGGATTGATGAGTTGTTAGATGGACTACATGGAGCATGTTTCTTCTCCAAAATTGATTTGAGATCAAGCTATCATCAGATCAGAGTTAGAGAGCAGGATACAGAGAAGACAACATTCAGGTGTCATTGTGGCCACTTAGAGTTTGTAGTTATGCCATTTGGGCTAACTAATGCTCCAACTACCTTTCAATCCACGATGAACAGGGTCTTTCAGCGTCAGTTGAGGAAATTTGTATTGGTCTTCTTTGATGACATTCGTGTATAGTAGGACATGGGATGTGCACTTGCGACACTTGGATACAGTGTTGAGCATTCTGAGCAGGGAGTCCTTGTATGCAAAGGAGTCCAAATGTGAGTTGGGATTATCTAAATTATTATATCTGGGTCACATTATCAGTGCACAGGGGGTATGCATGGATCCTGAAAAGATTCGTGCTATTGTTGAGTGGCCTACTTTAGTGAACCTTACATAGTTGAGGGCATTTTTGGGCTTGTGTGGGTTCTATAGGAGGTTTGTTAGTGGTTATTCTAGGCATGTAGCACCCTTGACGGATTTGATGAGGAAAGGGGCTTTCTTATGGACTCCTGAGGCACATGAGTGTTTTGACAAATTCAAGGAGTTGATGACTTCTTGTCCAGTGCTAGCGTTACCAGATTTTAGCAAACCTTTTGAGCTACATTGTGATGCATCTGGTGAGGGCATTGGAGTGGTGCTTAAGCAGGACAAGCACCCAATTGTGTATGAAAGTAGGAAGCTCGAGGGACCTGAGAGGAGCTTCAGCATTTATGATAAGGAAATGTTGTCCATAATGCATGCTTTGGCCAAATTCAGTTAGTACTTAGTGGGCAGCAAATTTAGGATAAAAACATACCACAACAGCCTAAAACATTTCTTGGGGCAGCGAGATCTTAATGACAGGGAGCAAAAATGGGTAACTAAATTATAGGTATATGATTTTGATATTACCTATTTCAAAGGGACACAGGATGTTGTAGCAAACGCCTTGTCACGGAGACCTCATCTGAGCTTGATGACAGACATATCAGAGGACTGGAGGCATTTGATCCTTGCAGAGTATGCAAAGGATACTTGGGCATTAGGATTCATTGATGGATCCATGCAGGACAGTGATTTCACCCGTGTGAATGAGCTCATCATTTACAAAGGGCGTATTTATTTGGTACCAAGGTCAGAGGTGAGGAGGATGGTGTTGAGAGTTTATCATGATTCACCTATGGCAGGACATCCAGGGTTTTATAAAACCTACTGGCAGATTCGTGAGCGCTTTTATTGGAAAGGGCTCAAGGCTGAGGTATTGCAGTATGTTAGTGTCCTACTTGGCAGCAGAACAAACAGGAACATTCTTATCCAGCCGGTTTACTACAGGCACTTCCGATACCTGATAGGAAGTGGGACTGTTTGTCCATGGATTTCATTATAGGACTTCCAAGAGCCCAGGGCAGAGACTATATATTTTGTTGTTGATCGGCTTATGAAGTTTGTCCACTTTTTTTTTATCACTGCTACATACACTGCTACACAGGTGACAGACTTATTCTTTAGAGAGGTATTCAGGGTGCATGGCTTACCTCGGAGCATTGTCAATGACAGGGACAACAGGTTTATGAGTCACTTTTGGCAGGAGTTGTTCAGATTATGTGGGACAGAGCTCACCTCGAGTACTAGCTACCACCCCCAGACAGATGGACAGATTGAGATAGTCAACAAATGGGTGGAGGGATACCTCCGGAACTACATAGCAGGTCAACAGAAGGCTTGGGTTAAGTGGATATATTTATGTGAGTATTGTTATAATTCCACTTATCACATGTCTATCCAGATGTCACCATTCATGGCATTATATGGGTATGAGGCACCCAGTTTCATGGATATGTTGTTATCAAATTGTAGAGTGCCTAGTGCTGGAGACTTGTTACAGGAGAGACAGGACATTGTAAAGGCTCTTAAGGAGAATATTACTAAGGCACAAAATCAGCATAAGCAGTATGCAGATCAGAAGAGAACTGAGCGGACTTTTGAGGTAGGTGATATGGTATATTTGATGCTACAGCCTTACCGCCAGTCCACTCTCAAAAAGAGTGGTGCCGAGAAGCTTAATCCACGTTACTATGGGCCTTTCAGGGTAGTCAGGAGAGTTGGAGAGGTGGCTTATGAGTTGGATTTACTGGCAAAGAGTAAGGTCCATAATGTGTTTCATGTGTCACGTCTTAAGAAGGCGTTAGGACATCATATTGTTCCTTCTACAGTGCTTCCACCCTTGGATGATGAGGGAAAGTTGGTTTTAGTGCCTGAGGCTATCATTGAGTTCAGGGAGAGGAATTTGAGGAGACGTACCATCAGGGAGTACTTGGTGAAATGGAAGGACATGCCAGTTGAGGATGCTACTTGGGAGAGTGAGGAGATTTTACAGCATCCTGAGTTGAGATTGCTTGAGGACAAGCAATTTCAGGAGGGGTGGACTGTGATGTCCCCTTCTAGCTAGAGGCTCCATTCTAGTAGTTGTTTAGCCTATCATTGGACCCTCCTAGGCTAATACAGTTGGCTAGGGGGTCAGTTTGAGCACATGAGAGTTTGGTTGTTCAGTGATTTGACGTCCTCAGAGTTCAGTGGCTTTGATTGGGCTTGGAGAGTTGATTTAGACTACTTTTTGATGAGTTTTGCTATTTTTAGCAGTTGCTATTTTTCAGCAAGGTTATTTGGTCACATGGAAAATAATTACCCGGACTCCAGTTTCAAACGGCAAGGTCAGATTCTCAGTTTTGAGAGAGTTGTTGCATTTCTAGTGGATTCCAGCATTAATTAATGATTAATGATTTAATATTAAAGTTAACTTTATATTAAATCACTTAAGTATGGGTTTATTTCTCATCGAATGGGGCCAGTTGACTGAATTAATTGAAAGAGAAAAATTAAATGTTTTTTCCTAAGTCAAATCATTAAATGTTTTAATGATTTATTTTTAAATGATTTTATGAGGAAAAATCGCAGCTCTCTAGAAGAATTCGATTTAGGGTTTGAAAGGCATATTTATGCTTGGAAAAGAATGAAGAAATCATCCATTGTAATTTGGCTAATTGATCATTTATTGTTTTGAGCTTTGAGAAGGGTTTACAACTTCGGCTATTTGAGAACGTAGTTCTCCTGTGTGTTCATCATTTGAGCCAGTGAAATATCTGGGGAATTTGATAATTCTGAGGGAATCTCATTCAGAGGTTTTGATTGTGCTTCAACAGTATTGGTTTCAACAGTCAGAAAGGAATAAGCAGTGCATATCTATTTGCAGATAGTAAGGGTATTAAAAATTCATTGTGGAATACATTTATTGCTGGCTGCTACAATACCCATGAATAGTGAAATGCTACAGTGGCATGAATAGTGTCATGCTACAGTACCCATGAATAGTGAAACGCTATAGTGCATGTGAACAGTAACGCTACAGTACAAAGCAGCTGGGGGAAGGTTTCAATTAGGGTTTGGAAGGGACTCCTTTCTTTGGTTGATGAGAAGGTCGGGTGCTACACTTTTGGAGGCAAATACATTAAACACAAAGAGAATTGAATCAGTTTGCCTTGGCAGCCATCATTTTCCAGGTTCTCATACTTGATGCTATTTGTATCAAATTCATCATTCCGTGATAGCTTTCCATCAGCGTCTTTTGGCATAATAATTGGAAATAGTTGCATTTATCATTAGATGTCACTTAGTATGCTGCTATAGATGATCATTGTAATCAGATTGGGCTTTGTATTAGTTTCACCTTGAAGCCAAGAGACTTGGTATTTCTTAATATCATTGTGTTTGGGGTTGCATCTAATAAAAGAGTTATCAATTGCATGCCTTGTAAAGTTGTTTTAATTTCAAAATTCTATTGGAAATTGAGAAATCATTGTAGTTGTCAATTCACTAGGAATTTAATTCGAAGTTGTAGCAGTAGTTTATTTGTTTTCGAAATTTCAGATTATTGTTCATTTGCTTCTTGTTCAAAACCCTTGCAAAAACACAAAAACACAAACAGTTCAGCAATAGAGCCTGTGAAGGGTTTCTACAGTTTCCTAGCATAAAGTTGCCACCGAGTTCAAGTAAAGATATAGAGACTAGAAACGATTTCAGAAGAAAGAAATTGTGCTTCTGTTACAAGGATTCATGGGAGCTTAGTCACAGATGTCTTGGGTGAGGTCAAGTACATTGAATAGAGGTGTAGACACTATTTCAGAATTATTTAGCACTTTAGTCTTGTACACTTAACAAATATATATCATAGACGTACCTTCAGCGTCTAGACCTTTCCCGCTACTAAAAGGTTCGCATACACTATCGCTTTGTGTGTAATTGCTTATCTCTTAGTCTGACCAATGTTATTCTAATGACTCAAGCCTTCTATCTTGCCCAGAATGTTACAAGCCTATTTATCTTCCATCTTTGCGAGTTCTGGACCGGCACCTATTTTCCAACTGCCTAGACACTTGCGTCTCAGTCAGACACCTATGTCGGTGCCCTAAAGTCATCCAATTTGCAAATGAAACATATTCCTATGGTTAGCTTGAGTGTTTTAATGCAATATATTCTCCAAAGGGATTGGTATAAATATAAGATCATTCCTCATTCATTCCTCACCTAGCACAAACCAAAAAGCACTCAATTAAGCACTCAAGTGAGCAAAACTTTTCTATTTTCTCATATTTCTAGATCAGTCATAGAGACAACATATTTATAGGTCTAAAGTGCTGAAGGAGCACTCCATGAGCTACATTTGCCAAGTTACAAGCTGGGTCACTCTATGTACTTGCTTATCACACATTACATGATACACACACAAGAGAACACGTAGGGGAGAACAACATAAGTTTGAGGCCCTCTTTGGAGTATTGGCTATGTAGGCAACACTCATTGACAGAGAGGTCTTTGGGGTATCTTGACATCGTGTGTCCACTAATTCATTTTCTCACAACTATGAATATGAAGAACTAGGGTTTTACTATTTGACAAGAAGCGACAGTCCATGACCCAGATATGAATGCACCAGAACAAAAGCGACACAAAACCCAAAAGCATCGAGGTGGTCGCATCTAGTTTCAACAAGTATTCTATATTGGACACTTGCATCTGAATTAGACGGTAGTGTCGACACAACCGCCCCAGGTTGATGCAAATGTCCGCGGCTATAGAGGTATAATTTCTAGAATCGGGCAACTGATCCAGAATCCAGATCCACTCTACTTTTGGCCTGTTCCAAATCCAGATCTGTATTAGCATCAAAACTAGCTAAGTATCTTGTTTTCATTATCATTGCAATATCTAGCATATTTGTACTTTCTATCTTTAGTGTATCTCAGCATAATAAATTCAATATATGTTTAGTTGAGTTTTGCAATTAATCATGCTGCGTTAAAGATAGTCTACCATCCTTGTGCTCTAGGTTTTCTCTACCCCTTTAACCCTAGATTCCCCAATTTAGATTTTAGGGTTAAATATTTGGCAAACACAATTTTTCATCTGCAAAACCCTAGATATTGATCTAGGGTTTTCTAATTCTCTATTTCTAATTTTTTCAAAATGGATTTAAAATTTGCAAAAAGAAAAACAGATTTTTCTTTTTTCAAAAAGACATGTTTAATATGGATATATATGTTAGTTACATCATTTGGCAGTGCTTCATAATAGTTGTTACTTGTTATGTTTCATGCATGCTTAAATCAATCCAATCTATAAGGGGTTCCAAATTTGATTACTGCAAATCAAATGTATTTTTGCATAACCCCTCTTGTTATAATGTTTACAATGAGCTCCTACCTATTACCACAAAACACCAAAGGGAGTGCATGGAACAGTCTTGCTCTTCCCACCATGCCACAAACTCTTCTAATGATGTTATAGCTAAAAATTTACTCTAGGACTTACTACACCATTCTTCCCATTACAAGGATGTTCTTTTGCATGCATTACACATGACCTTTTTACCAAGTAATGTGGAGCCTCCATATGTGGCTTCTGTGTTAAATTCCATCAAATGGATTGAACATAATATATCCTATGAAAAGGAGGATCTACCACCTCAAGACCTCATAAATTGTTGTTTACCATTATACATTTGGGTTTGTGTGTGCACTACAATTGTAAAAAGAGTCCTTGTGGACAATGGTTCAGGGCTCAACATTTGCAACATATCCTTTCTTTCTTTACTTGGCATTGGGCCTAATGGTTTGAAACCTTCCAATATGAGCATCAAAAGATTTGATAAATTCTACGACAAGTATTGGGATAAATGACATTGAACATTACTGTGGGACCTCGTACATTCCCTACTTTGTGCCACGTTATGCCAAATAATTTAAACTATAATATACTTTTGGGACGGCCTTGGATACATGAAATGTATGCGGTTCCATCTACTTTACATACATGCTTAAAATTTAGCCATTAGGGATTTATTTATACATGTCCAATGGATACTAATCCCTTCAAACATTGTGCAATAGTCCAACAAACAAATGATCCTACGCCGCAATCCTACAAACTTGATTTTGGTTCTTGATATTTGCTCAAATATGGATACAAAGGGCAAGGGATGGGCAAACATGAGTAGGGTACAGCGCAACCCATCTCTCCTACAAATAACACAAATTGGCAAGGCTTGGGTTTTTTCAGATAAATTCGTAACTCATAAGCAACCTACTCGCACCATGCCTTGTTTCCAAAAGGTGAAATCCAAATGTATGCATACTTCCACAACAGATCTACCTTTGGTTCACACTCATTTGATTGATAAGACCATTTCTCTAGAAACTGACATTCGATGAATTCTTAAATGATGAGTCATTATCAGAGTACTTGGGGGCATATGAAGATCTCCCTTCCTTCTATCATAAGAATATGTTTCCTTGTGCCATCTCTTCTCATACTTATTTTGGTGAGAACGATGATACCAATATCCAACATGATGCACATAATACTATTCCTACAACACGATTTATCGCAAAGTGGTCTACATTGCTAAATGAAAAAACAATACAATTTAATTATGGAATAGATAAAGATCCTCATCCAGTATTGCTTGCAACAGTGATGTAGGATGATGAAGGCAAGGCCTATCAGCAAGTCCTATATGATTACCCAGAACTATTTGCTTGGGCTTACTCAGATATGCCTGGGATTGACCCATCAATGGCGATGCAGATATATTATTGTATCCGGATGCAAAGCTTATTAAGCAAAAGATTCGTAAAATGCATCCTGAAGTGGCATTGCTAGTCAAAAAAGAGATTCAAAAGCGGTTAGATATTGGATTCATAAGAGCCATCATACATTTTGATTGGGTATTTAACGTTGTTCCTGTTACTAAGCCTAATGGCGAAATTTGATGTTGCATTGATTATCGTGATTTAAACAAGGCTTGTCCAAAAGTCAACTTTACACTACCTTATATCGATGTGATTGTCGATTCTATAGCTGGATATGAGACATTTTTATTTATGGATGGTTTTGCGGGATATAACCAAATTAAAATTAATCTAACAGATCAAGAGAAGACAACATTTACTACTCCATGGGGCACATTTTCTTATACGGTCATGTCTTTTGGACTTAAATATGCTGTAGCAACATATCAAAGGGCCATGATTCATTTTTCATGATTTTATTCACAATACTATTGAGGACTATGTCGACGATTTACTTGCCAAATCCAAGCATCTAGAAAACCATGGTCATGATTTATGACAAATATTTAAATGCTTATGCAAGTTCAACGTCCGTTTAAATCCCCCAAAATGTGTTTTCAAAGTGTCTTCTGGAAAGCTCTGTGGGTACATTATTTCCCAACGAGGCATTGAGGTTGATCCAAAAAAGGTAAAATCTGTTGTTGAGATGCCATCGCCAACTAATCTAAACAAGCTACGATATTTACAAAGTAAATTTCAAGTTATCCAATGCATCATTACTCAATTTACTGATAAAACAATTCCTTTCATGTGTTTGCTAAAAAAGGACAACAAATTTGTATGGGATGACATTTGTCAACAAAGCTTTAATAAATCAAAGAATATTTAACAAACCCACAAGTACTCATACCTTCTGTTTTGGATAGGCTGTTACTTCTCTATATCTCGGCCACTCCTGAGGACCTTGGAGGCTTATTAGCACAATATGTTGATAATCATAAAGAGTGGGCAATCTATTACATTAGTCACCAATTGGTTGATTACGAAGGAAAATATACAACAATTGAAAAATTATTTTTAGCCTTGATTTTTGCTACACAAAAAATATGACATTATTTGATCAACACTGAGGTCCATGTGATAGTTAAAAAAGATCCATTAAAGTTCCTTATGAACAAAACACACCTCACTAGTCAGATTGCAAAAAGGGCGATGCAACTCAGAGTTTGATCTGAAATTTGTGTCCCAAAAGTTGCTAAAAGGTCAAGTTGTAGCCAACCAATTGGTTGCCGCTCCATTACTTGATCTTTTTCCAATTACCGATGCTTTTCGTGATGAATTTGAGGCATACAATATATCTTCAAATCCATAAACAATGTTTTTCTATGGGTCCAGATGTAAAATAGGAGCGAGTGCTTGTATTATATTTTGTACCCCTGAGGACGAATACATGTTCTCTTACAGATTACCTTTTTCTTGCACTAATAATATAGTAGAATATGAAGCTTTGATAATCGAGTTACCAATAGCACAA
The DNA here is from genome assembly GCA_037957365.1 of Torreya grandis. Classification (NCBI taxonomy): domain Eukaryota; kingdom Viridiplantae; phylum Streptophyta; class Pinopsida; order Cupressales; family Taxaceae; genus Torreya; species Torreya grandis. Next base: position 342,175 of record JARHVA010005595.1, on the reverse strand, counting down.
AAGCTTGATGTTAAAGACATTTTGGTCTTTTGTGATTCTTAGTTGATCGTTAATCAAGTTACCAATCATTACGAAACTAAATAACATCTTATACCATATAAAGAAATGGTGGATATACTAAAATAAACATTTGATAGATTTTCTATTGACAATATTCCTTGTAAAGATGGCTGCCATGCAAATGCAATGGCTAGTGTGGCATCCTTGATGCCCTTTGATATCAACGATGACCATATAAACTTTACCATACACCAGCTACAAGTGCCTTCCATTTCTTCTGACAAAATAAATGCCTTAACCATTCTTGCAATTACTTGCAGTTCTACAAATATAGAATAGTACAGTGATATTTATAATTTCCTTTATCGAGCTTATATACCAGACCACTTTATGCGGAATGATAAACATAAATTACAACATGAAGTACTTTGTTATGTTATTATTGGGAATGAATTATTCAAACGGGGTCTCGATTGACACCTCCGTCGATGTTTAAGCATAGATGAGACATGTATCGCATTATTAGAAATCCCTGATAATGAGTGTGGTGGATATTTCAGTGGCAAGGCCATGTCCCAAAAACTATTACGTCAAGGGTATTATTGGCCTACTATGAAACAAAAATGTATTGAACATACTAGATTATATTGACAATGCCAAAAATACAACAATTTGAACCATGCACCATCTTATGAGCTACAACGGATTGTCTCATTATGGCCTTTCCCCTTATGGAGATTTGATTTGAATGGTAGGATAAATCCAGTGTCCGCTAGTGGACACAAGTTCATAATCACAGTTATAGAAAATTTTACAAAATGGGTGGAAGCAATCCCACTTGAATTTACTACAGGGGATAACATATGCAGGTTTTTGATGGCGAATATTATTTCTCGTTTTGGCATACCTTCAGCTATTATTTCCAACAATGGATCATCATTAAAAAAAAAGACAATCAAATGCTTTTGCAATAAATACAAAATCAAACATACATTTTCTATACATTATTATCCACAAGGTAATGAATAGACAAAGGGAACAAATAAAACCATTGTTAAAATACTTGGCAAAACAATTGAACGATACAACACAGATTGGCACCAGTAGATGGTGTATGTCTTATGAGCATACTGTACTAGTGTTCGCACACCTACTCAGGCTACACCTTATTCTTTGGTTTATGGTATAGAGGCAATGTTATCTATTGAACTTAAGATACCCTCTCTACATGTCTCTTTCAAAGATATTATAAAGGATAATGAATACCGTGAAAAAATATTGCATCAATTAGAATAGTTGAGTGAAAAATGCATGACGATTGCTGAACACTTACAAATTTTTCAAGATCTCGTTAAGTGCACATATTAAAGAAAAGTTTGGCCACACAAATTTATTGTGGGTCCCCTGATACTGAAAGAAAATCAAAATAACACTAATGCAAAAAAAGACAAGAAAGGAAAGTTCAAACCAAATTGGTTGGGACCATTTACAGTTACAAAAAAATTAAGAAAAAGAAGCATACCGCTTAGCTACATTCGAAGGAAAACCTCTCAAAAATCCAATGAATATTATGAACTTGTGTAAATATCTTGCTTGAAATATTTCAAATATTCCAAAAATACCAAAAAAAACAAAAAAGGAAAATACTTCAAAAATCCAAAAATATGTTCAACATTTACATGTTCTATTAGCTCCTTGGCATATATGTTGTTGGTTCCATCTCGATAGATGGCATATCAATATTTTCTTTATACATGTGTTTCACACATCTTTTGAGTGTGATACAGGCATACACAGATACATGATCTATGCACTTTCGGATGTTAGGCCTTCCCTCTACTCATGCCATGTGTACATTGGAGGCATCTACTTCTTCAATCACGATACACATAGGGTATATCATTCTATGATCATTTTACATTATCATGTTTGAGCTTATATACTTATATGTCTTTATCTGTGCGTATATGTTTTGTAGTTTAATTGATATGCTATGTAACTTTTTTTGCTAACACATGATTCATGGACTAGTACGCTATGTTTATGTTGGTTGCTTATGTCTTCATTCATGCACTTTCAGGGGTGTTTTCTCTTGTTATTGTCTTGCTTGTTTGAACATTTGAATATGCTTCATTATTTACGCCTCCCATGCCTTTGTTTACCTCTTTGACATTTGAATGTCTTGATTTGTTGTATTTTGATATTTGAATGTCATTCTTGTTTTTGTGGACATTTGACTCAATTATGTCCCTTCGATTGTGCGGCATTTGAACATGCCTTCTATTTCAAATCTCCTTGAACCATTGCCTTTTGATTTGCTTTTGAGTGTTCTTATGTGTGTGCTTGATTGCATGTTGAGTTTGTACTATTACTATCTAGACGTTGCCATGATTCATATCATGCATCTTAAGACTTAGTGTGATCACATTCTTCGTGATTCAATGATATACCTACTTAGATATGTTCCTAAACTATGCTACATGGTTCATACATAGATTATATAGTTATCTTATCATTTTGAGGTAAGGTGCCTACCCGTTTCTACTTTCCCTCACCTCAAAAGGGGGGTGCATATTAGTGGGGGTATGCCATAGAGACATGACTTCTACATTACTTCACAAATTCAAATTATAGTGAGGGCATGTTTTGAAAACATGTTTTTCACATGTCATAGTTTCAGATTCATTGGGGACATGTTTTGAAAATATGTTCTCCACACTTATTTAGTATGCAACATATGTAGATTATAGTGGGGACATATTTTAGAAATATGTCATCCACATTGACACACCAGTTTTTAGACTCAGATTGCAATGAGGGCATGTTTTGGAAACATGTTCACACTTACACAAGTTTTCAGTCTCAGAATATAGTGGGAGCATGTTTTAGAAACATGTTCCCCCCACACAATTTTTAAATTGACCAAATTTCACAGTTATATGATTTAGATACACATTTATGATAAAATTCTATACATTGGTATCACTGTTATACACGGTTTTAGCATAAGACATATCTAAGGTGTATATGCTATGCAAAGGGCACCTAAATTGCAAAATCAAATCAGTTTCAGATTTCAAAACACTTCTATGGACTATCATCATCCACCAGGTTGGACTTTTATGGACTGTATTGAGCCAATCTACTGCAATAGTTCTTTCACTTTTTGGTATGGTTGAGATTAAATCATTCAATCTTGCCAAGTTTATAGGTTTGACTTGATTACATCATCCAACTTTACTAGATTTATAGTGAGTTGACTTGGTTCACTTACGCTCACCAGGTTATAAGTATGATTGGGTTGCACGTTTGAGTTAATCTCAATTGTTGGGTGGCAACTCACATTTGCTCCAAGGTTGGAGGCATGTGTCCTCCAATTTCTCTCTAGACATATGCACTTTCCAAATTTATATTTGTCCTAATCTCAGATCGAATGATTCATAATGATATGTCTTTTCAAATCAAATTGTTAAAAGATAAGACGGTTGCATTGATACATAAGTGCTCTTAAACCTTGCTCTCTTTCAATTTCAATCATTTCAATGCTTTCAATTTCAAATTATATGCACTGATTATATACTGTGACATGCTCTTGGTTGCAAGTCAATCACCAGCAAAGCACTCAAGTTTGACTCAATCAAAGACAATGTGTGTTATACATACCCAAGTATGCATTCCTTTTCCTTTAAACTAGCAATTTCATTATTAGATTAAAACGGGGACATTGTAGACACTATTTTTAAATTATATAACATCTCAATCTCATACATTTGGCAAATACATATCATGGATGTACCTTTAGCTTCTAGAACTTTTTCGCTACTAAAAAACTCACATTCTCTCTTTGTGCCTAATTGTTCATCTCTTAGTGCAACCAATGTTATTTTGATGACTCAAAACCTTTTGTTTTATCCAGAATGTTATAACCCTATTTATCTTCCATCTTTGCAAGCTCTGAATCTGCGGTAATGTTCCCATTTCCAGTTCACAAGTAAACATGTACTGAAGACCATTAGTCTACTTTTCCCCATAAACTGAGGGTTAGCTTTTGGGGATTTTATTTTATTAATTGATTAAGATTGTCCAAATAGTGATTTTGATCATTTGACCATTAAATACAATTTTAGTGAATAGAATATTATTAAAAAGTGATTTTTATCACTAAAACATTCTATAAAAGTAGTTTTAACCATTATTGCACTTGAGAGTTCGAATAATATTTGGAGAAGGTATTTTAATTAATTGTGTACCCAAAAGTGATTTAATCACTCTTGTAAATTGGGTAAATTAATTAATTATTTATTAAATTATTGCCTTAGAGTAATTTTAATTATTAATTCTATTTTGGCAATTAATTTAATATTATAAGTGGGAAAAAGAATACATGTCGGCTTGGAAGGAAAATAAAAGAAGAAATTATATTTTGAAAAGCGGTTAAGTGATTTTGGAAAGCGGTTAAGTGATTTTAAAAAGATATTTTGCCTCTAAAAGTGGTTCACCCCACTTTGAAGATTATACATGGACATGAGGACTTCTGTTTTGGATATGCTAATTTGATATATTGAATCTTCATTTTTGAAGAAGGATTGAGATATGAATACCCAAGGTTGCCATTGCTGATTGAGTAGTGATTTCACCCAGAAATCACATTGAAGACATTTTGTTTTTTTGTATGTTGTTGATTTGAAAAAGTATTTTCGGTTTTTTGCATTTTTAAGTCTCTTTTTAGAAGGCAAGTGAGCAAAGACATCAGATTTGAAGCGAGTGATCAGATTGAAGACATTTGTGAGGGCTCTAGGGTGGAGCAAACCCCTCTAGGAGTGTGACGTCGCACTCCCTAAGGGCAACATCATCTTTGAGAGTGTATTTTTTGCTTTTTGTGGACATTTTATGCTCAGAAATTTCTTCAATAAAGATCATTGAATTCGTCGTATTTTGTGGTTGTTTTAGTACATCATTTGTGTTGATTAAGTATTTTTGGAGCAATTAATTTTATAAGTTTCTGCTGTATTTTTCCTATAAAAAATTTAGAATTGATGATGTGACAACTAATTGGAGAATCTGATCTGAATATTCATTTAGCACTTGCATACCAAATTTCATAATTTTTATAGTTGTTTAAGGGCAGAAAAAACATTTATTTCCAAATCGTTGACCTAGGGTAGCGATCTAGTCTTTCTGGCAATTTATTCAGATTTTGACATTTTAATATTGTGACTTCCATTTGAAGATAAGTGGGATTTGTGGATTTTTAGTACTTTTTTATTTGGCCCTATAAGGAAGCATTACATCTGCACCCTTTTTTTCAACTACTTGGACATTTGCGTCGCAATCAGATGCCTACATTTACGCTTGTGTCTTATTCCAACGCAAGTATCCTTTGCCTTAAAGTCATCAAATTTGCAAATGAAAAGTATTTATATGATCGGTCTAAGTGAGCTAATGTGATATATTCTCCAAAGGTATAGATATAAGATCAATCCTCATTCATTCCTCACTTAACAGACCTAAAAATACTCAATCAAGCACTTAAGTGTGCAAAATTTTTCTATTTTCTTCTATTTCCATATCAATCATAGGGACAACATATCTACAGGTCTGAGGTATTAGAGTAGCACTCAACGAGTCACATTTGCTAAGTTACAAGCTAGGTCACTCTATGTACTTATTTATCAGAGATTGCATGATACACACGCAAGGCAACATGTAGGGGAGAACTGCATAAGTTCGAGGCCCTCTTCGGAATATTGGTTATATAGGAAACACCCATTGATAGAGGGGTCTTTGAGGCAGCTCGACACAGTGTGCCTACTAACCCATTTTCTCCACAACCACTCTGAAGATAAAGAACTAAGGTTTTGTTATTTTACAAGGAGCAATAGTCCATGACTTCGATCTGAATGCACCAGGGTAAAGGCGACACAAAACTTAGAAGCAACCCGGTGGTCGCATTTAGTTTCAGTAGGTATTACATAATGGACACTTGCACTTGAGTTGGACAGTAGCGTCGATGCAAGTGTTCCAGGTCGACGCAAGTGTCTACGGCTACAGAGGTACAATTTACAGAATCGAGTGATTGATCCAGAATTCAGAGCCTTTCTACTTTCTGTCTGTTCAAGATCCAAATCTATATTAGCATTAGAACAAACTAAGTATCTTGTTTTTATTATCATTGCAATATATAACATAGTTGTACTTTATATCTTTAACATCGCTGTACTTGCAATATCTAGCATAGATGTACTTTTTATTTTTAACATATCCCAGCATAATAAATTCAGTATATGTTTATCTGAATTTTGCAATCAATCGACTTGCTTTAGAGATAGTCTACTATCTTTGTGCCCTAGGTTTGTTACCCCTTTAACCCTAGATTCCCCAATCTAGATTTTAGGGTTAAACAAGAGGTGATATCAATTGAGTAAAAAATAGAGGAATTTGAGCCATAAATTAAAATAAGAGAAAAGGGCCTTGAAAGAAGGGAAGAAGGAGATAGTTCAGGAGGCACTCTTGCCACACTTTTTTTAGGGGGCACCCTTGCCGCACTTTCTAGTACACCTCTTTGTGGAGTTTTGCATTGTCATAAATTCACAGTGCTGATTGATAATGGGGCAACCCACAACTTCATAGAGGAGAGACTGGTAGCCAGATGAGGTCTGAAAACAAAGAACTTTGATGGGTTCAATGTTATTGTAGTTGATCGTTTTACTATTCTTTGCACCAAGAGAATTAAGCAATCGGAGATTACACTTGGCAAACACAAGGTGCGTGATGACTTTTATGTTGTGGGCATAGGAGAAACAAATATGGTATTAGGGGTGTGGTGATTACATTCCCTTGGGGAATTCACACAGAATTATCAGACCATGGTGCTGAAATTCAAATCAGAATAAAAAGACGTAGTGTTCCAAGGTGTTGCACATGGAGACCTTACAGTTGTCACAACCAAGAGGATGGAGAGTTCATTTAGTTAAGGACAATTAGTACGCACAGCCAAATGTTTGAATTTAGAAGGCATTCGTACCTTCTCATTGTATGGTAAGTTAGGTAAACACCATTTTGATATTCACAGTTTTATGAATAAGTATGGTATGGTGTTTAGTTATTTGTCCCCAGGATTGCAGCTAGGTGAAGGAACCAAACACCTCATAACTTTGGATTCGGGCTCCAAACATGTTAGCAACCCCAAGACGCATGAAATAGAAATTGCAGAAGTTAGATTTTATTGGGTAAATGAATCATTGTTCTAGGGATTTTGTATGGGCAACAAACAATTTGCAAGTGAATTTGAAGCTTCATTAAGCACATTCACTAGAAAGGAACATGATAAACAAAGGAGGTCATGTGATTTTCAAGGAAAATGGAATTTTGATCTATAGTGCAGTTTCAGATTCTCTAAGGCAACCAAGAATTACAAACAAAAAGCACCTGATGTAGGCATTGAGGGTGCAATCTCAGAAGCAGCCATTTGGACTTGCAAGTTCCCAAAAATGATTTAGGATCCATGTATTGCAAAGGTAGTCAATTGGGGAGAATTAAAGTAATTGAGCTTGCAATTGCTTGAAGACAAACAATTTTGGGAAGGATGGACTGTCATGTCCCCTTTTTAAATTATTTAATTATCGAAATAATTAATATTAATATTTTAAGTCGTCCTAAGTTACTTTATTTCCTAATATGGAAAATGGACACTTATTTATTATTATTATCAAGTGGGCCAAAAATATTATTCATAAATTGGGCTAAAAAGTAATATTCATTAAGTGGGTCAAAAAATAATATTTATGTAAAAGTGTTTTAAATACTTTGAGTTAAGGCAACTGGGAAAAGAGAAATTATAAAAGAATAGTTGGGCTCAAAAGGATTATTCATTCATTATTGAAATTAAAATTCTATTTTAAAGCTTGAGTTTTTTATTCAACTTCTCCATCTGAAGACAAAAACCTTCTAGATGTATAGGATGTGAGGACAAAAACCCTCCTTTCCTTTGTGGTGATTCCATCTATGGATTACAATTGCGTTGACAAGTCAAGATTAATTCCGGTTTTTAGTTGCACTGGAGGTAGTTATCAGTTTCCAGAATTTTGTGAGGGTTACAGAGATATTTATTGGGGTTTATTGCTATTTAGAGACTATTGTAGTCCCATTGAGAGTGTTGTAACACATTGGGCATTGCCTGGGTACCTTTTGTACCTTTGTTTGCTATTGTCGTTCCATCTTTGAGCCTGTTGGACCATTTGGAACTATCATACTAGTTCGGAACTTCAGATCGTGGGCCTTTTAAGATAGTTGAGCATTAGTGGGTTGCTTGTGTGGCTACTATTTCATGGTTTCACCTATTGGCAACAGTATCGTCATCAATCACAACTCCTTTACTATTGTGCATTGTTGTGTGGATCATGTTTGTATGCTATTGTTTCAACTCCTACAACTGATGTACCCTCTGTTGTCAATTGTAATTCATTTACAACAGAGGTCAAACCCTACCATCAACTACAATGTTGACCAGATGTTCAACGCAACCTTTGTGAGTGCATATGTTATTCGATAATAACAATAAACATTGGGGTTTCATAAATACATGTAAGATTTTCCCTGTAGTATTATCATTTTTGTTCAAATTGCTTTATTATTAGTATTTGTGTGCATTCAATTCCATAATAAAGATTTTTGTAAAGATTTCAATTGGGTTTTCAGCTCTATTTCAAATCTTGATGATTTTTCATTGTTTCTTGCCATTTCTCATGGTACAAGGGCCAACCGAGATATCTTTTTGTTTCTTGTGAGACGAGAAACCCAATTTTTTGTGACAATTTTTGCTGAGTAATATCAGTGATTACTCTATGAAAATCACCAAGACATCCCCGTTTTTCGGCAAAAATAAAAAATCATCAATGCCTTAAAAGTTGAAAGTAAAGCACGTGGATTTTTTAATCGAGTTTTCTCATTTTGAGGTTAATACGTAGTTCATCATTCGCCTTTTGCATAGAGTATTAAGTGAAAACGTGCCTACAAAGTTCAAGTCTTAAGTTTTATAGTGCCCTCATTGCAGTTTGCAGTTTGACATTAAACCCATTTGCACAATAGGCCAAGATTTGGAAGTTTGGGGCCCATTAAAAGATTGGAATATTATTTTGCTTAGCACCTTAGCATCATTTGAGGAGAGCCCCAAAATTTTCAAGCTGAAAACGAAAATAGTGAATCAGTTAACACTTGACAGTGATACTATGCATAAGGCGGCAGACATATTGTTGCTGTAGCTTGTATATATTTTATAGTATATATACTATATAGTATATACAATATACTTATAGTTATTTTCATTAACAATTTGACTACTTTGAATGAGAGTAAATATTAAAACACAGATAGCAGTTTTATAGTATTTGGCAAGCCACAGTATACAATTACACAATATACTCATTGACTACTTTGCACAATGGGTAAAAAGTTAAAAACACAGACTGCAGTTTTGTAGTATGTGCATTGATATTTTACCATTTGCCACTAAAACTCATTGACAATTGAAGCGTGAGATTGAAAACAGTGCATGACTCCACTGAGACCCTGGCAACCTGCAACATACAATAGAGAGTTAGAAACATCGAACCAAGTATTTTCTCCAATTTTCCTTATCTTTTGAATTTTTAATATAAAATTTGAAATTTTCAATCATGATCATTGAAATTTTATTTCTAGATTCCACTTATACTTCCTTTATTTAGCACTATCAGTTATATTTAAATTTTAAATAGTAGTTATATTTAAATTTCAAATTTTAAAAGACTAAAACATATATATTTTTTTATATAGCGTTCAAGTTTGTTGCTAAAAAATGGCATCGGGATCAACCTCTGGTTGAACGGGTCCTATTCACAACAAGCCTAAGTCCGATGACTCTGGTTGGAAGCATTGTGAACGGGTGGAAGGCAACTATGTAATATGCAACTATTGCTCCAAGTGCATTATGTCAGGGTCAAGGATGAAGATCAGCCATTAGGAATAGTTTGGTTATTTTTTTTGTTCTTAGAAGTAGCTCTGGGTCACAACCTTCGTTGGAAGGTACCGCTTAGAACAAAGAATTGTAGAATGAAGCGAGGATAGCTGCAACAAATTTTTGGTACTACAACATTCCTTTCAATGTGGCAAAAAGTCCATATTGGGAGAATTTGGTCACTACATTGACCGTTGTGGGGAAGGGGTTCAAGGTTCCTACTCCTCATGACTTGAGTGGCCCATTATTGAAGGATTCTTTGATACATACACAAGCCCTTGTAGAAGATAAAAAAAAATAGTAGAAAAAGGGGTGCACCATTTTCTCTGATGTATGGACAGATGGGAAAAACTGCACACTGATTAACTTTTAAGTGGCTTCAAGTGGGTAGTTGGTCTGCTTGAAATCAATTGATGCCTCCCATCAAGTAAAAATTGCAAATACTTTATGTGACATGTTGGATGAGGTGGTGATGCAGGTAGGTATGCAAAATGTTGTTCAAGTTGTGACAGACAACGTGCTTGCATATGTAGTAGCAGACAAACTTTTTGAGAGGCACCCTACATTTTTTTAGACCCCCTGTGGGGCCTATTGCATTGATCTTTTGCTCGAGGACATAGGAAATATCTCATGGGTGAAGAGTGGTTAATAAGGCAAGAAGTATCACCAAGTTCATCTACAATCATACTTGGGTGCTACAGTTGATGAGAGAGCACACCAATGAAAAGGAGCTTGTGCCATTGGGAGTCACTTGCCACAAATTTTCTCACATTACAGAGCATTGCGGCCTCACTAACATACCTTAAGTAGTTGGTGGTGAGTGATCGGTGGGTGGGGTCTCCCTATGCTAAGAAGGACGAAGTGGTAAAGTTTGTGAAGGCCATTTTTGATGAGGTCTTTGTGAAGTGCATGGAGGAAATCATTAAGGTAACCTTAAAGGCTTAAACTTAATTATTATTTTTATTTATCATCATAGTTCCACGGAGTTTCCTGATGGGGGCATGGGGGGATAGGTTTCCGGGAGGGGGGGCTAAGTTTGGGAATGGTGAGGGGAGGGGTGGCCGTTGGGGGAGTGGTGCAAATACATATAGTACTTGAAAAATTAGTTATAAAAAGATGTATAAGGAATAAGTATATTGCATTGAATATCAACAATTTAACATTTAAGTTTTAACTTTTTAACAATGAAGTTTCAAGTTTGAACCAATGAACATTGAAAATCAAAATCAAAATATCGAATTCAAAATTTTCAAAATTTCATAATGATGATTCATGATTACAATCAAGTATCAACAATGTTAAAAAACAAAATATTAAATACTAAATACTAATGAGTCAATGACTAATCATCCTCACAATGCTCGCCAAAATCCTCATCACTATAACTGCTGGACTCCACATGCTCAAGCTCCTCCAAACCAATACCAACCATTCTTGTTTGTGTATCATCATCATCAATTTGTGTTGGATCCTCTAGCTCTACATCCCATTTCGCTGCTAGACTCTCCTTGTACGTAAGTGTGTTGCATTCAATGAGATGCAACGCACTATGTATAGCCACAAGCTTCTCTGACCTCCCAGAGGTAAGTATGTTCCTCTTAACGAAGTGGATGAAGCTTTAAGTAGTCCAGTTCCTCTCAGCAACAAAAGAACTAGAAACCTGAGGCAACAAACAAATGGCATAAGGAGGTGAGCATTTGTTTTAGTCATGTTGCCAAACCATTCAAGGTCACATATGTTGCACTTCCATTTCCTAGTGCCCCCAGATGTCCTAAGGCTTTGCTGGTACGGTTAGTAATTTGGCTTGTCAAAACCAAGTTACTACCCCTATTATTTTAAACTTTCCTACAATGGTCTAATCCCCTTTTCAGCTGGTCAATCTGTGGTCTAAAAGCATGAATGAAGGGTACTTACAACAAAGGTATTAAGAACAGTTGGGTAAAGACCTACAACGACCATATAGAGCATGAAGTCTGTTCGAGGGAAGACACCTACAACAAATTCAAAGGGCACATCTCTTGTTCACTTTCAATGGAAGCACAGAGTTAAAGGCAACATCATGCATATGTTTATTTTCTCGAGTTTTTTCCAGTCAAAGGATAGCGAATTTCAAAGGATTTACAAAAACCATGGGGACTTTGCAATAAAGCCAAGAAAATTACAAAGGGAAGGATTCTTTCAAAAAGCTCGAAGGGTATGTACCCCTTCGGGAAAGTCCATTTACAATAAACCCGAAGGGCATGTGCCCTTTGGGAGGGTATCCTGGCAAAAGTGAAGGGACGCTTCCAAAATTCCCAAAGGGCATCTGTCCTTCGGGAAAGTTGGAAGGATCATTTCAAGCGGACAAAGGACTCTTTCAAAAAGCCCATTTCAAAAATCCTGAAGGGTAGGCACCCTTCAGGAAAAGTTCAAAGGCCATTTCAAATGGTTCATTTCAATCGGGAAGGTCCATGCAAAAAGCTTGGGTGCCCTACAAAAAGCCCACGGAAAAGACAAAAATGGGCAGGAAAAATCCGAAGGAATTCCTTTGGACAATTTGTCTGAAGGATTCTTTCGAGAGACTTGGACAACACAAATGGACTTACAATTTTTCCGAAAGAAATAGGCCATGCCAATTTTTTCGAAAACAATTGGCCTTAACAAGACTCTGAAAGATTTCCTTCGGAAGAGATGAAAGACAAGATCAAATGAAGTCTTAGTCAATTCCTGCGGACTTTTTGTCTGCGGGAAAGTGGAAACCCGAATAGACAATTTCCTTGGACTTTTTGTCTGAGAGAAAGTTCGAGGAGATAATAAAAGTCCACAAGAAAACCAAAGGTAAATCCAGGGGGCAAGACATAAGAGCCAAAGAGAATAAAATCGGAAAAATTGGTAAGAAAGAAAAGCCAGAAATAAAGGTCAAGGAGATAGCCAAAAAAACCTGAAGATAATATATACAGGAAAGCAGAATATTCGAAGAAAATTTGAGACCAAAGGAAATCCACAGATAAAAAAGAATAATCCCGAAGAATTTCTAAGGGATTTGACTTTGTAGAAAAACCAGCGGGAAAATTGCTAAAGAAAAACACAGGAAAATCTGAGAGAATGAACAAGGAAAGGCACATACTTTTCTCTGATAAGCAAGGAGCACACAGTCGAAAAAATCATAAATAGAGAAGTCCGAGATTATAAGGCAGGTAAGCAAGCAAGACAAAGAATATACATGCACAGGAATTAAAAGCTATAAATAGAAAAGGTCAAAAACAGATTCTTATTTATGCAAACGTGTTTTTGGACTAGTCAAAACTGTTGTTGACTGTTTCACCATGCCACATGCGTCCAAACGTTCCAGCAGTTCGTGTGGAGTTCATCTACTGGCTTTTGGCGTAGCATTTCATGTAAAGAAGCTGACTGGTCAAACTTGAGTTCCTTCACCCACTTCCACGCCATCTTGGTCATGCATGTTTGGAGTTTTCTTGGAGAGTTTTGTTTATTTTAAGAATCATTTTCCGAACTTGGCTCCATCATCTATATTCTACACCAAAGTTTGGAGAAGCATGCAGATTTTTGTAAAGAAGAATAATTTTATTGAATATTCAAAGCATTGTAAAAGAGGTGAGGTCTTGACTTAACCAACCAAGACTGACCTTTTCCCTTTTTGGACTACACTTAGACTGATTTAGACTATTTTTCAAAGCTTATTTATTCGCTGAGCCGAGCCATAGAGAAGGGGCCTTTGAAAAAGAAATTGTAAACTAGACTAGTGATCAATAAGGAGTTTATTTTTCTGAATCTGATTTTGACAACATCATAGTGCGTATTTGACTGTGCATCAGCATACAAGAGAGAATTTTTATCCTTTTGCAGGTCCCTTCCTCACCTATCTCTTTGTATCTCACCCTTTTTGCAGGTCATTTGAAGAGGTTTTCAACCCTTCCTCTGCAACAGTTTTGCTTCTTGGGACAGAATATAAATTGCATTTTGGTTATGTGTGCATTAATTTCAGTAACTATAGAGGATCAAATCAATACAGGTGTATCACCCCCCTTAGATTTTCTTCCAAAGTTTTGCCTTACTCTTTTCGCCCCCAAAAAACTCTTTTCACCCCCAAAAAATCACAGTTTCAGGTTTAATCACAAAATCATAAAGGAACAAGCCCTCTCTGAAGGTTCTTCTCAACATAGAGGCACCCATGCTCTGAGAAGTTCCCATTGTATCAGCTGGAGAGAAGTTGTGCTTTGCACATCTTCAAGCAGAGTGCACTCCAGGGTGGTAACAGGTACCTTGCTTGCAAATTGTTCTAAAAATTTCTTTGGATCAAAGGGAACCTTAACATATTACTGTAGGGTTTGTGAAGGGCAACTATAATTTGAACTCCCAACAGAACTAGTTTGATCTTCACGGTCACTCCTTGCTTCTAAACTAGGATCATCAAGGGCATAATTAGAATCATTTCACTTACAGCATCAACCTCAACCCCTTGAGGTTGACCCTCATCCTTACTCATGTTATGAAAACTCATAATGACATTACAAGAAATAAGATTTTTTTTTGTAAGTTTATAATTTAAAAATTAAAATTCAAACCATGCATAATGCAAGGGATTAAGACACACGGATTTTCTTTTTGTTTTTCTTACTTCAGATCGCATGAAGCGTAGAAGTAGAGGATACACAAATAGGAATCCTTCTTCTTAACCTTTGTCAAACAAGGATTTCACTTTTATTTTTCTTACATCAGGTCGCATGAAGCGCAGAAGTAGAGGATACACAAAAACTAAGATCCTAATTTGACTTTCAAATTTTATGATTGATTTGATAATTTAATCAAATATTTATGCATTAATTGAAAATTTAAAAACCTAGACCCTGTTGTCATAAATTACCAATTGTAAATACTTGGTCAAACAAGGATTTCACTTTGTTTTTCTTACTTCAGATCACATGAAGCATAGAAGTAGAGGATACACAAGATGAAATCCTAATTTGACTTTTAAATTATAATCTTGAAATTGAAAAAAAAAACTTACAAAGCTACAACCTAGAAAGCAAAATAAATTTGAAATTTAAGCATTTGTTTTGAATAAAGATTTAAAAATTTAAGTATTTGAATGAATCACAAATAATTATAAGAATTTTCAATTTAGAAATGAATCATGAATCAAAGAACAATACAATTTACAAATGAAACAAAAAATAAAAAATTCAAAGAATTAAATGCATAGTGATAGGGCTTACCTTGAGGCTCAAATGATGAACTTGAAGAGTCTTGAGACTTCTTGGCTTCTCTATCATGTTCTTGATGTCATTTTCCCTCTCCTAATGCTCTCTCACTCTTGCAAACTTCTCTCTCTTAGCTTGTTGCCTCTATTTTCAGCTCTCTATTTCACTCAATGAAGTTTTTGTGTGATTTGGAATGAGAGGGATAGGGCTTTTTATAATCTTTTGAGAGGCCTTGCAGGGGGAGGTGCGAATGGGGATGGGACCCATTAGCAATTAGGTTTAGGGTAGAGGGCTCACAAACCAAAATCTTTTTTAAATTAAAAAAAAATGCTTTTTTGGCGTCCACTAGTGTAGGGGATTCCTGTGTGTTTCTTGGGGGTTTGAGGGATGTTTGAGCATCCCAGGGACATCTCAGAGTCCCCCAGACACCCCCTTTTTGAAGGGAAGCCCCGGAGACGTCCCCTCTTAGAGGGAAACATCCCGGGGATGACGGTGGTTTAGGGTGGCAATGGAGGTGTGGTGGGGGGACGTCCGCCTAACGTCCCCATGTCCTGGGTATGTCTCCATCTCAAAAACATGGGGATTTTGGAGGGAGTGCGTCCCTGTGGAACACTGTTTATTATTTATTTGTTATAATTTTTTCTTAATTTTCATTTTAAATTTGAGTATTGTTTTGTTTTAGGTGTCAGAGTTTTTTTTTGAGTTCTCCATTTGGTGAATGAGGAGAGAAACCCAATGGGTTATTTGTATGAGGCCATGGACGTGGCCAAGGAGGCCATAGCCAAATAATATGGGCATAATAAAAAAAAATATGAACCCATATGACACATAATTGATCGTAGATGGAACAAGACACTCCATCAACATATTCATGCAACAACCTATTATTTGAGTCCTAAGTGTTTCTATTCCGATTCATTTAAGGCCGATGAGGAGGTTATGAATGGCTTCAATACATGCATAGAGAGGATGATCCCTGATGATGAGACTCGAGATGCAATTTTTGATGAGCTGCAGATTTACAAGAATGCAACGAAGAGACTCTTTTCTTCAACTCTGCATTAAAAGAAGAAACACCTCTTAGCAAGGTAAAAACAATTTGAGTCATTTGTTTATTATTTCTAGTAGACTCTTTTCATTTATTCAAGCCTAATTGACTTACAAAATTATAATTTTTTTTTATAGATGTGTGGTGGGAAGATTACGGTGCAAAAACACCATGTCTTCAAAGGCTGACCATTCGCATTTTGTGTCAACCTAGTAGCTCTTCTGTGTGTGAACTTAATTGGAACATGTTTGAAGTTGTTCACACAAAGAAGCACAAGTTAACACAATGCCTGAATGACCTTGTCTTTGTGCGATACAATCTTCGTCTTTGCATGAGACGAGTGGAGGGGTATGACAAATATGATGTTATTGACTTGGATGAGATCGATCCATATGATGACTGGATCATTGATGATGCAGAGTCAGAACCCATGTTTACAACACAGGAGATTGCAGATTTAGAGAGGAAGGCAGAAGAAGCAATATCATCTGAGGTGGTAGAGGTATTAGGAGGTGTTGGTGAGGATCCAGATGACACATTTGGCTTTGTTGATGATGTTGGTATTGGAGAGGAGGAATTTTTACCTTCCACTTCCAATAGGCAACCACATCAAACTTATTATAGGCGCTAGAGATGAAATATAATATGTATATTTATTATTTGATATTTCATGAGTCGATGAGCATTGCAGTTTGTAACTTTGTACTCTGTAGTTCGCAACTTTGTAGTATTGTTACTATTGTACTTTTTTTTATCTCACATTGATAGAAAATATACTTATGGGCATATGACATTCTCTACATTCATTTTACATGTCATTTAACAATGTTTTACATTTAATTAAAGTTTATTTTATGAATTTATATGTTTTTAAAGTAGCGATAAAGTTGTCTCAAAATGTTGGAAAATTTCCGAGATCCGAGATCCGAGATCCGGTTCAAATTTTGCCCTTTCAAGAAATCGCTAAGAACGAGATTTTGAACAATGGTTTATGTAATTTTTTCTTTTCAAGATTAGAATAATATTATTATTTACAATAAAAAGTATTCCTAAATACTTAAAATAATAATGTCTAAGGGACTTTATGTCAACCACCCCTTTTCTATTTTTGATTATGACTTAAAAGGGGCTTTTGGAGCTTGGGTTAAGTTAACTTTTAATAAAGATAAGGCATCATCTTTTTGAAACTACTCTAACTCTCCCTCCAAGTGAAGCGCCCCTTTTTGGGAAGGGTTTCATGAAAAAGAAGAGTATAAGAAGGGAAATGATGATCATTTGAGAGGTTACCATGTTTTTGAGTAAAATCTATGAGTTTGAGCATGCTTGCTTAACTTTTTATCTTGGAAGACAACCTTTCTTCGGTAATTAAAATTTGGGGATGAAAACTGTAATGTTCCCATTTCCGGTTCACATGTAAATAGGTATTGAAGACCTTTAGTCTACTTTTCTCCATAAACTAAGAGATAACTTCTGGGGATTTTATTTTATTAATTGATTAAGATTGCCCGAATAATGATTTTAATCATTTGACTATATAAGAGAATTTTAGTTAATTAATAGAATATTATTAAATAGTGGTTTTTACCACTAAAACATTTTATAAAAGTGGTTTTAACTACTATTGCACTAAAGAGTTCAAATAATATTGGGAGAATGTATTTTAATTAATTGTTTGCCTAAAAGTGATTTAATCACTTTTGTAAATTAGGTAAATTAATTAATTGTTTATCAAATTATTGCCTTAAGAGTAATTTTAATTACTAAATTTATTTTGAAAACTAATTTAATATTATAAGTGGGAAAAAAAGTAAATGCCGGCTAGGAGGGAAAATAAAAGAAGAAAATATACTCTGAAAAGTGGTTAAGATATTTTGCCTCCAAGAGTTGGTTGCCCCACTTTGAAGACTATATATGGATATGAGGGCTTCTATTTTAGACATGCTGAATTTATATTGAATTTTCATGCTTGAAGAATGATTGAGATGTGTGCCCAATAATTGCTACCATGGTTTGAGCTGAATTATCTTTAAAAAGGTGTTTTGGAACACCACCTTTGCACAAATGAATATTTTGTCTTGCCCATGGAGTGGTCCGATTTGCTTTGGGAGTCTTTAGAGAGTGTTTTGAGGTCAATTGGAGGTCTAGTTGATCAAATCAATACTCTGAAATTTATTGCTAATTTTTTGAATTGTAGCATTGGGATTTGTGAAGGTTTGGTGATTAAGGCCCTAATTTGCTGGAAAAATAAATAATAATTTTTTGGATTACTATTTAATTATTTGACAGGGTTTATGGTCAAATTTGACTCTTGAAATGTTAATTTATGACAAATAAATATTTTGCAATTTTTTCTAACATCGACGACGTGTGTGTGAGCTTTGGAAGTCATTGAGGGTGCCCTAGTTCTTAGTTCGGGAATTGTATTTTCCTGAATTTATTGTAGCCTTGTTTGACTTGGATGACTTCTCTTGGAAGGCATTGTGATCACCTTGGATGCCCTAAATGGTTGCTGGAATTATTCCTATATTTTCGGCATATTTCATATGATGTTTGCTAGGGTTTGAAGAAGTATTTGAGGAAGGAACAACTGTTGTTTTCTGAGATAAAAATCAGATATTTCCAGCAAGTCTAAATCAAAATTTAATCCTCCTACCATGGTAAAATGTACATTTTTTTTTAATTTTCAGTTTGTTGCTCATATTTGCCCATATTGTGCTGGTTATTGGTTGAAGTGATTGTTGGAAATTGCCTATATATTTCTTACACTTTGGCACCAAGGGTTTGGTGGTGTCTGGTATTTGTTTAGAGCATTGATTTCAGCTAGGGTTTGTTGATTTTTTTTAAATTCCAAATTCTGAAATTATTTGCAAACATTGTGGATTTTAGGGAAAACCCTTATTTGGTCTTTTGGCCCAAAAAGGGGACATTACAAAAACCCTCATCTTCAGCTGGGTGGACTCATTTCAGAGGTCATAGTGGGCAGATTTGAGCATTTTGTGGATTCATAGGGCATCATTTGTGGAATGCAGCAGTTGGCAGAGATTATGTGGGTGAAGCGTAGCTGTTTGAAGACATTGTGAGGGTGGCGAATCATCTTGACAGCCCTTGTAGGTCAGCGACCCACTTGGAGGGCTTTTCCAAGGGTGGCGACCCACCTTGGGAGGTTAATTTGCTTGTTTTTGGGGGCAGATTTCTGATATTTGATACTTTGATTCATCAAACAAATCGTTGGTATTTATTTGTGAATTTTTCAGTCTATATTTGCATGTTAAAAATCAGATTTGAGGGTTCTATTGTGGGCTGTAATAATTCTGTAATTTTGATGAATATTTGTTTGGAAGTATTGATATTTGTGTCTTGGATGTTCATTTTCAGAATTCAGTAATTTATGGCTAGGGTTTGAGATTTTAAAATTGAGAATTTGCATAAGTTGTGTTGGGATTTGCGATGTTATATGTAGGGTTTGTTGGAAAACCCAAATCTCTCTAATTCAGCCCTAAAGGGGACATTATAGTTTTTAGTATCGGTGTTGTATGTGGGTTGTTTTAGTATATGTTTGATATCTAGTTTTGAAAAGGAATCACAAAAATTTTCAGAGTTTATAAAATACATAGAAAGAGACATTTCACAGGTCCACAGGGAAAAACTTACCAAAACCTGCAAAAAATTTCAAGGGCTGAAAATTATATGGATTTTTTTTTTTTTTTTTTTTGTATGATAGGTTATTAATATATGGCTAAGGGATATACTAACTTGTGTAGGGTTTCTCTGTTTGGGTTTACCTTTGATCCAGTGTTGCACGGAGTCTCATCTCCTCCCACCAGAGACACGTCTCTTAGATTGATACTCGACTTGGAGACTTGAATTTCAGTGTTTGTTTAAATATATTTTGTACCCTTGACCCTAAATATGATCAGATATCAAAAACAAATTTCAATATAATAACTTGTCTTTAGTCGACATGTAATTTATATACTTTAAAAAGTTATTAATATTTTTTTAGGCTATATTACGCTGTATTTTTTTAATCTAAATTTTAAATGTATATTTATATATATGTTTTTGCTGTCTCCAAGTACCCATCTCCTCTTTTTCTAAAAAATAGCATATCCATCCCCATCTCCTCACATGTACCTTTATTAATCTCCTTGTAACTATTCTTTTTTGCTCAAGTGATGTAACCATTTGTTCCTTGGAGTAATATATTATGCATTCGTTCTTTTTTGGTTTAATTGCTTCCTAATTTTAGCTTAAGATGCTTTATTTTTGTTTGTTGAAGTTCCTTTTAGCATTCTTGATTAGCCATTTGTAACTTGCTTTACTTTTGAGTCCCATTGATGAACCTTGGTCATTCGTCGACATTAATATGATTTCTTTCTTAATTCTATGTTCCCCAACTTTTCATGGGATAATGTGATACTACCTTTAGGTTCTTAAGTAGGGAACTTAGGAATGTCCAGTTTGATTTGATTTTCTAGACCTTTATTAGTTCAAGATGTCTAATGTTCCAACATAATGCAGGATTTCAGCGAGATTTTAGATACATTCATTTTTTTTCTTTATTTTAGAATGCCATGAAGAGTGTTTATCTCAGACTGTTAATAGTTAAAAGGAGACATCAAAATAGGATAAGCATTGCATCGAGAAGAGAAATATTTCACCGGGGTTTTATAACTCAAATTGGTTCCTAGGCAGGCCATGTTGAGAGGCCAGAGCACCAAACCAAAAGCAAGTAGGGCAGGATGGTTCTATCTATTATTTGTGAAAATCAATGTTGCCTTTTAGCTTAGTTTCCAAGGATAAAAACCACTGAAAGAGGTGGAAAGGATAAGGGCAATACTGCTTGTATTAATTCTACAAGTGATAATGAACTGTAGAGCACTTTGTTTCATTTACACTATAAATTTGATGCGTTCTTATTTGTCTTTTTTTGATGTCACACAGTTTGTTTAGAGGGTAAAGTGTTGGATTTTATTTATGCATGTAGGTATCCATTAATATCAATCATGGTAGTTGTAGTTGATTTTAACTTTATAGAATTTTTATTTGTAAACATACTTGAAAAAAATGTCTCATTTGAGAGCCTATATTTTTTTTCAGATAAGGATCAAAACAAGGCGAATATATCTGTATTTTTTTAATTCCATTTTACTTTGCTAGCTAGTCATTGTGTTAGTTTGATAATTTTATTTGGAATTTTAACTTTTGAATTCCTTGAACAAACACATTTCTAATTCTCAGACCTCTGCTGGCTGATGATTGATTTAAGGCTGGATGAAGATCCTGAAGTAATAACTGATTTGTTACTATAGCAGAACATAAAAGGATGGTGTATGAAGAAATTAAGAAAGCCGTGCAGCGTGATCGATCCCCTATAACAATTTCTGAGTTGTCTGAACTAGGGTTGATGGAAATTTCAAGGAAACGGGTATGTTTTCTCTATTGTGTCTGGGAATGTTTCTTGGTAATTATGTTTTTTCACCTCCTCTCACAATTGTTTTTTTGTGTGGTTTAGTTTGATCATAAATAGGCCCCTAGAACACCAATATATTATGACATGCAATGGCATTCTTGAGAAGGGAAACGATATTCCACTTTTGCTGCATGATGTGCCATGCTCAGAATAAATCTCAAATGATTTTTTTATCATCATAATTTTAATGTGTAGTTGGGAATTACAACATCAAACAAATTTCTTACTAATGCTGCTAGATCTTCACAAAATTTGTGATTTAAATTTCTGGATCATTTGTTGAAAATATTTGCTTGATTGTTATTCTACGAGTTGTGTGAGACAACTATAGTCGACATATTTGTAAGCCAATAAAATATCTTGAAGGGAATTAGACTAGGATTTTGATGAGCTGGCCGTAGACAAGGGAGAGTTGTGAAAAGATTTAAGTTTATTTTGAACTTAACACGGAGATATGTATGGAGCTTTATTGAAGAGATTTATTACAATAGACCAACTCATTTTAATGCAATTTATTCTTTTGGTGAACAGTTGTGACTTTCTCTGAATCTTTTTTTTAGCTTGTACTTGAATTTTAATTCGAGTTACTACCACTATTTTAATTTTCATGGGCAATCTTGAAAGATTAATTAAATAGCTTTGTTTACTACACAATTTCCTTTGATAATCGTCTAAATATGAGCACTGATATTTGTTTTGGATGGTTAAGGTAATTGAATTATTTGCTTTCATTGTTTGAACGTGGGTTATTTGATGTTGGTTGAATAATTCATATAAATCTTGCGTAGGATGTAATAAATCTGTGCTTTGACACTTTTGTTTCAAACTGTAATTATTTTCTTTGTAGAAATAAAGAGGCAGTGGAAGATACAATTTCATATTTGTATCTCCAATTAAATATAAAAGAAAAGAAACATCTTTTTTATTTATTTGAGTACTCACTGACATATTTTCAGGCAATTTAATTTCAGATTGGTAGATTAAATTCGGAGTTTGATGTAGTTTTAGGTAACCTGTACCAAGCTTTTCCTAAAACAGGAGGATTTTAAATCCCTTGCTATTGTTTGCAAATTTCTCCTAGTCAAAAAAGTTTCGTCTAGAGGGAGTGGCTGCCAAAGACCACTTAATTTCAGCAAGGACCTTAAGTTAGAAAAAAAAACATAAAAACAACAAAATATAAAATTATAATTTGGGTTCAATCTGGATTCTAAAAGAGTTATCAATCATTCACATGTAAATTCTGGAGAAAAGGAATTTGAGGCCTTAGTTTTGCAAGAACATAGGAAACCTCAGAGTTATAAAGAGAAGTCTAGATTCAAACTAGCCATAGGTCAGTGCTTAGAACAATGCTTTCAAGATGAATCCCTAGTCCTAGTAGAAGCAATAGCATTAGTTTTACAAGGTTTTTCTAAAAGCGTGGCCCATTTGGCTGGAAAAAACACCGATGTTAATAATCCTACAACTTGGTTTGATGGGATTGCCATAAATGTCCCCTGCCAAAATCATGAATTACCGAGAAATGCTGAAAGTTATTTGCCCATGTTCAATAATGATGGGATTTGTATTGCTAAAAAGCATGTTATGGACTTCAAGTCTGCATTAAGATTTTCTATTATTGCTCATGAAGATGTGGCACACAAACTTTTCCCTTTTACTTTCTGAAACCAAATCGATGATTGGTTTTTACATTTTTACTTCGACAAACCAGAGAGCAAACAAGAAACGGATCATCAACATTAACACTCTAGCTTCATTGATTATCTTACACTTTACATAAAGGATTTAAATAGCCTTTCATAGTTTGACCGTTAGTCTACAACAAACTAATTGTAAAAGTTTTTACTTAGTTACAACTTATTTTGTAAGACTTGTCAACTCATCAATCTTCCTAAGTGCATGTCCTAAAAAGTTCTTTGAGATAGGGTTGGGTTGACTCATGGTACTTTGTGATAATTTCCCACATGATCATCTTTTATATCTGCTTATATTCATTATTGTGTCATTTGCTTAGCCTAACCTCTGTTAGTTCCCTTTTCGTTCCTTTTCCTCTTCTTTATGTTTGCGAGCCTTTTTCCTACTAAATCGGACCTGTTGAGTTAGTTCTGTAGTGTTCCTTGTATTTTCTGAGTAAGACTTATCTCTGTTGTCTGTTTTCATACAAAATTCGTTGGGCCAACGTAATACTATTTTTGACTTTTCATTTCTACTGACTCGGTTGGGCCGAGTCCGCCGACTTTTGAGATAGGTGAATTTTAGGGATATGATCCATATATATAGGTTCTTAAATATCATTAATAAGTGTTTTACACTAGTTTGGATTTATAGGTGAGATTAATCTAATTAAAATAGATCTTTGAAATGTAATTGAAATCAATAGATATGGCATTCAAACATACATCTGAATGTAAAAAATTGAGAATTATTCTTTTGATTTGACAAGTGGCATATGCTAAATATAAAAAAGTACTATGAAAATCAAGATGCTTAGCTTATTTGGTTGACTATTTGATTGACTCTATTTTGGAAGTGAAAATTAGGGATAACAGGCTTGTGGTTCATTCGATTCCAAGACCGACTCGTTGTCTGTGTTGGGATGGTTCCACAGGGTTGGGTCAGTATCACCAATTGACCTTCTAGTCAGTATTGATATTCGTGGAAGTAGGACACAATGACTACTCAGTCAGCTGCAATTGTCTCTGCTTGCTCTATGTTTGTGATCTCGAACCCTGATAATGCACATAACTCTAAAAATTAGTCTATTTTGCCTTAGAACGTTAGGTGTGCTTATGAGGGCTAGAAACCTACAAAAAATAGAAGTGTAATGCGCTGAGCTGACCTCAATCATCCCCATCTAAAGATTGACTATTGTCTACATATCTAATACTCTAAGGAGGGAAATCAAGCCACACGTAGTTCTCCCACCTAGTGTGATTGTGGAAGTGTGTTTCTTTGTTATATATATACAACTAATGATTCGGCTTTGATACTGGACAAAGCTTGCTTTGACTTGGCTTTAAAGTGATTTAGACTTGGCTTGTGACTGCTCCTAGTCAGAGGTTTACAAATTGGGAAGAATAAGGCAGATTCGCTTAATGTGCAATAGTCTATAGATATATATCATATACGGGTCGATTCCCTTTTGAATGAGACCTTGATTTGTTTATATATGGATCCAATTGAATATTTTTTCATGCCACCAACATGCTAGGATAATGGGTCGACCCTTAGGATGGATTTGGTTTTAGAAAATAGTCGTTGCTATGAACAGGTATGGATTGATCAGATTCGGTCAATATCGATTGGTAATATTGATCGAATTTGATGGAATCGCCTTGTGTACATGCATACTGACTAAGACTCTAGAGATGTCTATGCTTGATATTTAGCAGGTTTGAAATAGACAGTGAGATTCTTGTAGGTGTATAAAAACAGAATGGAAGGGTTTACATAAAAAATAACATGCATGTGTGAGAGAATGGTGGATTAGGACCTTGTTTGAGTGTTCAATTCATGTATGGTAAACGTGTGTCAAGCTTGTTATTGTCAAGTATCAAAGACCAGACTTTAGTATTTACAAATGCCCCCTTTTATTTTAGTAATGAAATTGCTAGAGTAAAAGGATAAAATGTACTTGAGTGTGTACAACACACTTTGTCTTTGGTATGAAGCTCTAAATATGCCAGTTCACTTAATAAAAAAACTTGCAGTCATGTGTAATCAATGTCCATAGAATGACTATTTTAATCTGAAATTGAATTTTTTAAATTTTGAAAAAGCATGGGTTAGAGTACACCTATGTGTTGGTGGAAACCATGTTGCTCTTACAACTTGTTTGAGATGATGCTTCCTTGTTGAAGCATTGGATAAACTTGTGCTTCCTTGCTAAAACTCATGGCGAGTTGGGGTGATCATGACCCAAACTTTTGTAATTATGCAGGATCCTGAGTTGGGAAGGCAACATGCCCCAACCCTCACGAATTTGGGGAAAACTATGCAATGTACAAACCCAAATAACTATCAGGTAAAAGAGAGAACCATCAGGGCAAGTTCGTTCACAAAAATAACTATGTAGGTAAATGAGAGAATCATCAAGCTAGGGTCTTTCAAAAAAAATGAATCAACTACTATAGATGACTTTTCAATTGTAATATTTTGCTCAAGTTGCTCCATGTAAAAACAAAATGCATGATCGAAAGGGAATGAACAATGTTCATGGCCCCATCATGAATGAAAGTTTTGATTGTGTAGTTTCGCTCATTGTAGAATAGAATACATGATAGAAAGAGAATGGACAATGTCCATTCCCCCATCATGACCTTAGATATAATAAGTGCAAAATGGAATGACAACCATTTTTCATTAGATTATAAACTGTGTTGCAGGAAACGCTCCGCCCCCCCCGCTCCCTCCCCATGTCTCTTGCTTGGAGACACCTCCAGTATGAGGACGTCTCGAGCATGCCTAAAGACATCTTGGAGGTGTCTGTAACAATGTCAGAAACATTTGACACTGTTCCAAACACCTCTGGGCGTGCCTAGGCGTTTCTGGTGGGGGCATGGGACAGTTGGGTGGAAAAATTTAAAAAACACTCAAAAAAAATTAAAAAAACCCTAAAAAGCTAGTAGACGGAGATGTCTTTCAATTGAATTTTTTGTAGTTTGTGAAACCCTAGACGATGTGCTATTAGACAACGATGTCTTTTAGTTGGATCCCTATTAGGACATGTTGGATCCCATGAAACTCCTTTATGGCCTCGTTTTTGTGTAAAATTTAAAATATTTTTGTCTTTCTACTTGAATCCCTACATGGCGAGGAGGAAGGGGCCCTACATGAGCGACGAGAAGGAAGCTCGATGAGTTGTGGTGGGTTGATGCAAGCAGGGCAACGTAGCGTAGGTTTTAATGTTTTTTATTTCATTTGTTATTTTATGTTTTTTTTAATAATTTATAATTTTGTTTTATGTTTTATATTTATAATTTATTTTTATGACTTATCAAGTTTTTTATTTTTTTAAAATTTGGTTTTAATTTATTTTATTTTATGTTTTTTTTAATAATTTATAATTTTGTTTTATGTTTTATATTTATAATTTTTTCATATGATTTATCGATTTTTTTAATTATGTATTTTTAAAAAAATATTATATTTTTAAAAAAATTTATGTTTTTATATTTTTCTAACGTTCGAATTTAATGGTGATTTTTTTTTCCAATTTTTATTCGAACCGAATTTTAACCTCGTCGAATTTATACTCGAACTCGAACCTTGTGACTTGTTGTCAATCAGACTCGCACCCTTGTGAAGTTAGTTTTTGGCCTTCACAGTCTGCTGAAACATTGAAACAATCCTAGGCTATGGGTGGCCTAATCAGCGGATTAAATCTCTAGATTCTAAGGGCTAGCTCCCTTTGGTGTATCAATTAGGATCTCTACTCTACGCTATAAACTGTTGGGGAAAAAGGGGAGAAGGAGAAAGCAAGAAAACTGAAAGAAAAACCTATCTAATGATGGTGATACACTTAAACTTTGATTGATCCACACAATTTGAGCTTCTGAAAACACTGATCAGACAATAAACAAACTAAATTTTTAACCCCAATTGACCCTTACGCATCAGTATTTCATGAAAAGGTTCTATCGTGTGATCAAAGCTTGAGGGAAATGAACCACTTATATCCACTGATCAGCTAGTAACTAGGTAAGAATCAAGACTTGACAAGGAATTTTTTTTATCATATATGCAAATCACTGACATAAATACACTATACCAGCACCTTGGAGTCTGAAAATTGTCCTATTAATCTAAAAATGTTACATAGCACAAATTTTTGGCAGAATATGGTCTTGTCAAAAAGACGATCCAATTCAAGGTTGAAAGGCCAACTTATATAGAGAAAGTATACAACAACGAAGAGATTGGCGTTGAAAAATAGAAGAGGAGGTCAACTTAGTCCAACTTGTGCTATCACAGCCTTCAAATAAAATCTATTTTTGTCTTATTCCTTGCATGAAAAGCTCTTTGGCGTTGAAAATGATGGAGAGCCCAAGTTTGAATCAAAACTTCCATCATGCATGATGCTACATCAATTTCTAAATATAGAACTCCACTTGAACTGCTGGAACGTAAAGAACTATTTCCTTTGCATGAAATCAATGCCAAAACTGAATTTAGAACTCCGTCTGAACTAACGGAAACATTAAAAGCTTTCAACAAGATAAACAAGAGTGCATGCATGAAATTTCATGTTGGCGTAGAAGGGATGAGGTGGACTCAAGTTTGACAAGTCAAACTCTTGCATGGAAAGCCACGCCACAATCTTCAAAGGAATATTCCTCTTGAACTGCTTGAAGCTAAGTTGGATCGTTGAATGCATGAGATGACTAGGAGATAAGCCTGACTTCAACAAATAGTCTATTGAAGCTTTGACCAATCAACTATAGATAGCCTTTGCTTGCATGGAAGAGGACCTTGATGAGTGAGAGGTGCATTCAGATTGAACTCCTTGTCTTCGTTATGGTAATTTTTCGGTCTAACGCTTTCAGGCTCTTTGCTTCTGTGCATGTGTTTCTTCGGCATTCAGTTGTCTGCGGCTATTTCCTTTGTCTACTTCTTTCGGCCTTCGTCTTTGTTCTGGGCTTTTTATTTCTGTTTATATTCCCATGGATAATAATTCTTTTGGCTTTTCTTTCGGGCTTTCCTAATGAGCCTTTCCTTCGGAGTTGTTTCTGTCCATTTCCTTTGGACAAAAAGTCCGAAGGAAGTCTATGTTGGGCCTTTCCTTGAACCTTTCCTTCAGACAAAAAGTCCGAAGGAATTAGGTCTTCGGGCTTTTTAAAAAAGATCCTTCGGAATTATGAAAGTGTCCCTTGGAATTTTGATAAATGACTTTCCAGAAGGGAAAGTGATCCCTCGGCATCTGAAATAGCCCTTTGGGCTTTTGAAACAATCCCTTCGGACATATTGAAGGTACCCTTTGGAACCTTTCAAATGATCCTTCGGAAAAATGAGATGCACATTTCAAACTCTTTGAAATGATCCCTTTGTAAATCTTGGAAGTGAACTTTCCCTAAGGGATTCTACCCTTCGGAAAAATTGTAAATGTCCTTTTGGAAATCTAAAGTGTCCCTCAGAATTTTTCAAGAACCCTTTCCTTCGTTCATTTCTTTCAGACAAAAAATCCAAAGGAGTTATGTAATCGAAACCTTTGCAAATTACCCCTCGGGCTTTCCGAAACTACCATTCGGGCTTTTTCAAAGTATCCCCTCGACCTTTCTCCAAGTGACCCTTCAGGTTATTTGAAAAGCCCTTCGGCACAATGCAAATGGCCCTTCGGAATTTATGAAATGGTCAGTTGTCTTGTTTTTTCCTTCAGACAAAAAGTCCGAAGGAAATCTTAAAATGGCCCTTCCCGAAGAAAATGACCTTTTGGGCCTTTGTTCTGCACCTTTCAAAGAAATTGAATAGTCCACTTGAGCTTCTGAATTGCCTTTTTCCGAAAGGCATATACCCTTCGACAAAGTTGGAAAGGAACTTCGAGAAAATGAACAAGCCCTTCGAAATTTTTGACAATGCCCTTCGGGCTTTTGTAAATTGCCCTTTTCTGAAGGGAAGGAACCCTTCAGATTTGTTGTAAAGTCCACTTGCCCTTTTACAGAGTACCCTTCAGGGAAATGGAAGTGTCATTCGGGAAACTGTGTGATGGTCCTCGAAAAAGTTGTTTCGGACAAAAAGTTCGAAACAATTCCAATACTTAGACAAAACCTGAAGTCTTCCTTCCATGAAAGCCCAAAGTATTTCTTGTGTTTTGTGAAAACCCGAAGTATTATGACTGTCCCTTTAGAACTTCTCTGAGCAAAAGCAAATAGGTAATGACATGAAAAGCTTCGAATGATAAGGGTGGCAATTTGACTTGTGGGGTCAAAATTGTCAACATGACTTAGCCTAAAACGCTGCTAAGAACATATAAAAGCAGCCCCCTCCCTCTTCATAAGATCATGCTGCTAAGAACTTAGTAAACATTTTGAAGCAATGAATGAATAAACACTATTATTTTCAAGTGTTTTACCAAAAAAATGAGTTATATGCATTGTTTATATATATATATATATATATAGATATATATATATATATATACCCATGGCATATCCAAATCAAAGTTCTAGAAAAATGGCATACCCACGTACCCGAGTCGTACCCATACCTGTATCCAAACAACATAGATTATAAATTGTGTTGTGTATGTGTATGAAACAATATCATGTTTCATTTGAATCAACTGATATAGAATGCTATGCATCTATATGCTGAATTTGAGAACCTATACCTCAAATGTATGTGTATATGAAGACCTATAATTCACGTTCCTGTAAATTGTGCACATATGCCCATGCATATTCACCCAAGTGTGTATGAATTTATGCTTAAGTGCCTGTACAGTGAATGCATCTATATTTTATATTAATGTGCCCATAACTGTGATGCATTTAAACTATTTTAAATCTTTGAAATCTGTACTCTGGTTTGATTTTCTATTCGTGAAGGCTTACGTCTCTATGAAAAACCCACTATAATGCCTCCCTTTTGAGATGAGGGATGTATCATGTAAAATATTGACCTCAAAAAATGAGTTAATTGTATCATGCCATGTATAAAGATAGCATCATTTAATATCATTTGATCATGTGAAGAATACGCCATCATAGTAATGTATTTGTCAATGAAGGCATGCATGTAACATATGGAATGCATGGTTGTGAGTTTCATGTCTAGATAGATGTATCAATAAAGCACGCAATAGAGGTGTAACTGAACAAGGCTACATTGTAACAATGTATGATATAAATCATGGCACCATTCAATGTTAGCAAACTCAACAAGTGCAAGTGCTAGTGTCACACATAAGGCCAAGGGCCACATACAAAGGACAAAATGTCGCAACAAAAAAATCCAAGGGCCACATGCAGGGGGTTTAAAAATATCGCAATCAAGGGACATCAAAGATGTTGCATCAAGAAAGGCCAAGAGCCACACACAATAGTCAAGCATAAAGTAGCCTATCATGTAAAATAGTAGCAAAATCAATGGGGCATAGAACAAAGAACCAGTTTACACCATATGTACGTATCAATGTCACATTGTAGTATAATGGCATATCATGTATCATTGTGTAAGATTGTAATTGGAAATACATGTATAAGTAATATAAGTAGCTCAACATGGTACATAGGTCATATAAAGATATATTTTGTGGGAGTGAAACAAGATGCCCCCAGTATTGACATGGCCACTAGGTAGAGGGAAAACCAACATTTGTATGTCCACGTGTAACTTCTATATGTTGCATAGCACTTATATAATGTGAAATGCATGTCTATATCTAAAGAATATGCTATCTATTAAACATGAGATAAATAACATATGTAAATAGTGTAATCTCGCAATCATGTCATGCTCAAGTCCTGATTTTAGATTTTTTAAATATATGAATGTTTTTATATTTTCTATTTATTTGTTTTTTTGTATTTTTGAAATATTTGAGATTTTGAAAAGCGAGAACAAGTGGCAATGGTTTTGATAATAAGCTTTGAGTCTTCCCATTTTTATTTCACATTTCTAAGTCTTCCTTTTTATTACATGTTCTATCCAACGTAATAGAATATTCAATTTCAACCCTTGATGCCCTAAAGTGAAATTAGGGGCACGTACCATACCTGAAAAGAGTCCAAAACCCATACTTTGAGTCTTCCCATTTTTATTTCACATTTCTAAGTCTTCCTTTTTATTACATGTTCTATCCAACGTAATAGAATATTCAATTTCAACCCTTGATGCCCTAAAGTGAAATTAGGGGCACGTACCATACCTGAAAAGAGTCCAAAACCCATACCTTGGAAGGGTTGTTCCCACTTCACAAGTCCCAACTCTATGTCATATGTGAGGGGCCGAATTTCCTCTTTGTTCCCAGAGTTTGCTAGGGGCTGTACTTCCCCAAAATTTTCAGAATTTCCTGTACCTTCCTTGGGCTGAACATTCAACAATTTTTCATAATTTGTTCCCTTACCATTTTTGGCATTTGTTAGGGGATGAGTTTCTCCAGTAACTTCCAAAGTTTCTGTACCTTTTGTGGGCCGAGTTTTCAATCAATTTCTAGAATTTGTCCCCTCACAATTTTCAGAATTTTTGAGGCACGGAACAATCTGATTTTGCACGAAAATCTCAGAATTTTCTTAGTATGTTATGGACCTATTCCCCATGAAAATTTATGAATTCCTTATACTATCTACAAGCTGAATTTTTGTCTACTTAAAGAGTTGTCTTAAATCTTCATTTTCAGAATTTGCAATGCTTCTGAAACATGGAGTTGGATGGTTTTCAACATACCTCAAGGGCTGCCCAAACTCTTGATTTGCCACTCTTTTAACCCTTTTTGATGAACAACAAATTTCAGAATTGGAATCACTTACTGAACATGAAATGAGGTGGATCCTCATCCGCTGTGATGGCTGCCCCAACTCAAAATTTACAGTCTTTTCCTAAGGCTTGAAAGTTTCACCTAGATCTCACATGAAATCTAAATTACGATCTACCTCAACATTGATCTTGAAAAGTGGATTGTCAAAATATTGGAAGTCGTTTCTATCTATTTGTTGAAACTCTACATTTGCAACTTCTGATTTTTTTGAAAAACATCCCAAATCAAAATTTTCTTGAAGTTTAATGAGCTCATCAATTACTTGCTCAATTTCTCTTGCCCTCACTTCATTCTCTTGCTCTCTAAATCTCCTTGCAACATCAATCTGATTTTCTACATCCAAAAGTGCTCTTTGACTATTTTCTACTGAGTCCTTGGTTGATTCAAGCTCAAAGGTGAGCTCATCAACCTTAAGCTTCATTGCCTTATATGCATCTAAGGCCTCATCTACAAATTTGATGGCCACCTCCTTGTCTTTAATCACATGAAGATCTTCTGATTTTGTTGCTTCCATTACATCCTTGATTCTATGTAAATTAACAAGGGTGACAATTTTCTTCAAGTGTTCCCCTTTTACATTTTGCATTAATCCTTTAAGGAACCCCTTTGTGTTGTCCAACTTTGTTAGGACTATTGGAAATATTGTCATTGATGTCAAAGGTCTTGCATTATTGGTGATAAAGGCCCCATAACATTTAATGGTGTTTTTAATATTCATATCTTGGCTAATGTGTGTTGATATTTATTTAATATTAACGAATATATTTTTGGTTGCATAAAAGTCAAAAGAGGGCCCATGGAGAAGTCAAAGATTCACGGGGTAAAGACAAAAGAGGAATGGGATGCATTTTCCCATGAAGAGTCATCTTGACGAATTTCAAGAGTCACTAAGTGAAGACAAAAGAGGGTATGGCACATTTTTCATGAAGAGTCATCTTAAAGAATTCGAAAGGTCACGAAGATAAAGACAAAACAGGGAATGATGCATTTGCTTATGAAAGGTCACCATGTGACTTTTCAAATGCAAGGATACAAAGGGTCATGCAAGTTTGGCGCCATTTTCCATGAGGATTGAAGGGTCACAAATGGTGAATGCCAAAGGTCATTTGGAAAGCTATAAATAAAGGCTTGAGAAGTCATTTGTAATATGCAAGAGTGCATGGTTTTGTAATTGTTTTATATAAAAAAAAATGAGATATTGTAGAGTTTTATCATTTGTTGAGAAAGCAACATTGAGAGATAGTTGTGTTTTATACACAAGAGGGGTTGGTGCTCACAAATAGTTGTGTTGGTGCTCGGTAAAGGGGTTGGTGCTTTTGCAAGTTGGTGCTTGCGAACTTTGTAATTTGAGTTGGTGGTCATTCATATACTTGAGATTGTTCTCCGTGGTTTTTCCCACTTTGAGTTTTTACGTAAAAATCTGGTCTCTCTCTCTCTCTCTCTCTCTCTCTCTCTCTCTCTTGTGTGGTGCATGCTATTGTTTCAATTTTATTGCATATCTTGAATGTGTGATTAAGTGGTCAAAGAAAAAAAATCAGATTAAGTAAAAGATATATAATATCATGATTCACCCCCCCCTCAGTATATTTCGTTCTTAACAAGGACTTGTACTTCCCTCTCTAATGTTACAAACAATTATTTTTTTCAATCTCCCTCATGGAATCTAGAGTTATGCAATGAAAGTGAACTATTGTTAGAATCAATGCAAAAATCCACATCCTTTTCTATAACATACCTTTCCATAGAGTTGTCTCGAAATGTTTCTATTTCATAGAATTTGTGTTCTTTTTCAATTTCAATTTCTTTTAACAACTTAAAAGATATCTTCTTGAGGCTTGCTTATTCCCTCTATGCTCTCCAAAGTCTCTTCCCTTGGTTCTTTCCTTATCTACCATTTGTAGCTCCTTATCTATAAATCCACCTTGGAAAATTGTAAACTTCCTTCAAATGTGCAAAATTGCAGTTGTTAATGATTGAAATCATCAAAACCAACAATATAAAGATGATGTAACAGCTACATAAATGATAGCCCATGCTACATTCAACAGTATGATCAATGTAGAAGTGGTGTGTAGACATGCAAGGGTTGAAAACTCTCCATTAGTTGTCCAAAACTGAAAAGTACTCCTTCCCATGTCTAGACATCTTGCAAATCCACTTGTATGGGTGCAAATGGAGTAATGCGGTCGCTAATAATGGTGATGACAATAGCATCATAGTTGAAAATCAGACTCGTAACTGTCATGAGTGTGTTCTTTCTAACATTTGACGAGAGTATACTATCACCCAATGTGCATTTCTTCATCTCCTCGATTTGATCACTTTTCAAACTTAAGGTTAGATCTTCGATGTCTGCTTCATATAAGGGATTTATGTACTCTTGACTGAGAGTGGTGACTTTTACTATTTCTACTTCTTGGAAAGGAGTTGTTGTAGCATCATATAAAGGATTTAGGTATTCTTTGCTGAAAGTGGTGACCTTTACCTGTGCATCCTTTCTCACATGAATTTTCATATCTTGCACTTACATGGCGGATTCCCCAAGGTTTGATTTCTTTCCATTTCTTGCAACTTTCATTTTTCTTCGTTCTCATGCTCCTTTCTCACAATTTCTTCCTCTTAAGGTTTTGATATATCCAACATGTTGCTTGGTTCTATGGTATTTTTTTCTAGCTATTCTAAGCCTTTATTTGACAACACATCCTCATAGTGCACTTGTCCACTTATTGTCTTCATCAATTTCATGAAGTTTGGAAAAGATATTTCTTTTTGAATCTATGCTGGAAGAGCTCAATAGTCAGCGTAACTAACAATAACATCAACCACCATAGTTCTTTCCTTTGGCAATAACACCAAGATTCATATGTTGGCAAAATCATAGTTCTAATACCATTGTAATATTCCCTTTTTATATTTCATTTGAGTTTTGATTTTTTCATAATTTCTTTGAATATCAATGCTGATATAAAACCTAAATAATAATGAATCACTAAAATGTGCAAAACTGAAAATACCCAAATGCAATTTTTATTTAAATATGTAGAATATGAATTTATACATCAAACCCTAACCTAAAACTATATAAAAACATGAAAACTGAATTTTTACTGAAACTCTAGTTGAAAGAGAAAATCTGGGAGTATGGCACCCTAATGGAATGTACAGCAGATCCTTGGCAGCAATAGTAAACCCTATGAATGTGATTTTAGCAAAACTTTTTCTAAAAAGAATGATGTCAAGGTTGGAAGTGTACTGCAAGGGGTATGACACACTGTAATCGCATGTACAATAGTGAATAGTGATGTTGTGAATAATGATGCTGTGAATAATGACATTACGTTGAAATGTCAGTTCAGAAGAATATTTCAATAATTTTTTGAAGTATTGCAGCCCCATATATAACCATAAATCAGCGTCTTTGTACCTGTATGATGGATTTCCTCTGAATCTAAAAGCTCTAGTGTAATATTTGAATGAAATTACCAAATGAGTTTGAGGGTTTTCGTCCCCAAGCCTGTGCACATCAGGGTTGTCGTTCTCTGTGTAAAATATTGAAGTTGTTGCCCCAAAATTTGCAAAACAAAGGTTTTGTAAAAGTGTTCAAATGAATGGATGATTGACCCTTCACTTTTTTCAATCAATTCTTTTAATAAACTCTTTTCATCGAAAACCCTAAAAGTAATTAATATTATTTTTAATTGAATATTCACCTTTTTCCATCATATTTATTAATTGCCTTTTTGGCCATGTATCCAATATTTGCTTTTTGGCTCCATTCATTAAAAATGCACTAAGTGTTCCCTTTTTTTTAAAGTTATAACTTAAAGTTCCTTTTTGGACAATTTAATTATTACTATAATATTATTTCCCTTTTTAATTCCCCCTTAGCCCACGGGAAATAAAAATAGGCTTCGGGTCCTTTGATTTAATTAATTCAGAAAAATGGACATTATAAAAATTATCCACTTGAATTGTTGTCACCTATCACAACTGAAAGTATAGGAACTATGAAGCCAAACAACAACTCCAAATCCTAAGCGTGTGTTTTTCCTTGCCTTTTCTTTTTAGGCGCAACATCTTGGACCTTTTCCATTATTTGCTCTAAAACACAAGTGAAAGCACAACTAGGAGAGGATGTATAGTGGAGAAAAAATGCTTTACATGAATGTACAATTTGCAATTGGGCATACATGATTCTTTGACATACATTGGTAGTACATTGACAATTTGGTGCTAGGCGTATAGTGGATGAGAGAGTTTCCCTAGGTAAGTCGCATGTCTTAGGTAGGTCAAATAAATTGTTGGGTGACTTGTTATACACCCTTTGTAGGTCCAACATAATGTTGGTCAGAGAAAACAAGTTCAACGGCAACAAAATTAGGGTACATTCGGCATAAAAGTGCTTGTACGGCAACATGTTGGTCATAAAAATGTGGGACATATGATAATGGTGGCATTTGTCTGTTGTATGGCTTGGGCAAGTGCAGTCAATCATATTGTCATCCATAAATGTTTGTAGGTGTCGATCATACAGTATGGAAGATTGAGAAGATTGTATGGATGGTGATGCAACAGGGTGTATGACAGTTTCGACAGGAGCATAGTGTGATCTAATGGAGGAAGCAGGTCGTACAGCTTGTGATTGGCCTTCCAACCCTTGTGCAAACCATTTTGAAAGTTAAGTTTCAAAAGGGTGATTGTTTCGTTCTAAATCGTTCCCTTTGTGTTGGTTGTACCATTTCTTCTTGGCTTCTTTTTTTTATTTTTTTTGCGCCTATTTCTTCGTTTGGCAACTTTTGCGTCTAGACAGAATTTCAAGTGTTCTTTTGAGTCCGAATCCACTGAGTCTGCTGAGGCTGCTTTCTCACTAATTGATTGATTCTTCAAATCTATGACATGCTTTCATCCTTTATTTACAATGGAGATTAGATTTTTTTTCTAGTTATGGTTGGATTTGGCTACTATCAACCAACCCAAGGCAAAAGTGCATTATTAGCCTTCTTTTGCATTGAGATGACCACAAAATTCAACAAAAAGGGTTGGGTGTAAGAGCTCCAAATAAGCTCTTAAATCACACTAATGAAATTAGCTGGTTGGTGCTCCAAAAACTCAGAAAACACAACCAATATATCTTGCCCAAACCCTTGCCAATTAGCTCCAAAAATGCAATAAATACCTAATCAAAAGAATAGCTGACTTGAGTACCTTTTTGTGGAGAATATGGCGAATGTAATTGTTGAAAATGAGATTAGAACAAACTGATTTTCTGATCTTTTAACAGCAGCAAGCAATTCTGGAAAACACCAAACCCCAATGCCTAAGGCCAATTTTAGATCTATCACTTCCAACCACTCAAAAATTATGAAAATATTACTGTAGATGCACAAAAATATGGAGGAAAGGAATATCCAATTATTTTTTTGAAATTTTGAAAATTGTGATTTTTATGTCCAAAATACAACTGAAACTTCATAAAATCATAACTCCAAAAATAATTGGAATTTCTAATCAAGTGATAGCTCAAAGCGAAACTAAAAATATAAGCTTTCCAATGAAACAAAAATCAGAATTTTCTTTCCATGGGAAGGTCACCGAAAATTGCTCCAAAGTTATGAAAACCCTAGTTTTCACTCGAAAATTTTGGATAATTTTCTAAATATTTTTCGAGCATCAAAGAGTCCAAAACACATCAACCAAGCCTAAAAAATGGATCACTCCACTTAGGAAAAATTAGATAAAATATTAAAACCCTAGGAGAGGGTTATAATCAACCAAATCCTCCAAATTGAAGTCTTTTCCAGCTCTTAAGTGGTTTGCTCTAGGTCTAGACAGCCCTCCTTGACCTTCACTCTTATTCGCCAACCTTGGAGACTACGAACCCTTCTATTTTGCTTGATCTTTGTCCTCCAAAATGATTCACTACAACTGCAATATTAGCTAAGAAAATTCAATTGATACTTAGAATAAATTCACAATATTTTTTTCAATAGGTGGTGTCGATAGACACCGTTTATAGAGCATCATAGCTCTTGGAGGGTAACATTCTCCAAGGAACTATGCCAAAAATAATCAAGCTTGAAATACTTGACCTCTTTTTCGAATATCCAAATCAACATGTCTTCAAATGAGCTCTCATCCTCTTTAAATAGCCTCCTCCAAGTGTAGCGCCCAATTTGGAAGGAAGAGTTAATTTAAAATTATTGAAAGGAACTCCTTACAATTTCACTTTAAGCCTTAAGTGCCCATGCCCATTAAAAGACCCCAACTTAAGTGAAATTTATAACATAAAGTGTTTTTTCTATTAATTGTTTTTATTTTTAAGTATTTAAAAATATTTTTTATTTTAATAATATCACTTTAACTTTCAAAAAGAAGACATTACAGTCATCTCTTCCCAAATTTGATTGTCCTCAAGTAAATGCAAGCTCATACTCCCAAGAACCATGTCCAAAAGAGAAGACATGATGTAGTGACCCCAAAGCCTTGATCCGGTGCCGGTCAAATGTGAGATTTCTTGCCAACACGAACTCATGCCTCTGATGTACTTTGGCTGATCCAAAATTTTTGCAACCTTCTTCTTTCTTGTTATTGATTTTTCCATACCTACACATGGAACAAACATGTTAGAGAAGAGTATAGTGTTTAACAACACTTTTGTGATCTCATCTTCATGCCTTGTTGACATGACATTAGATTCTCTTCTCTTGTTTATAATCCTCTCATGAATTCCATTTTTTTGAAGAAGTTTCCAAACTTTAAACATGTTGCCCTGTATACAGTTGTAATCTTGTCTTTTTTCCCCTAAAAATGGCTTGAAAATGATTGCCTCTTTGGAACAATAAAAACAAAATCCCCTTTATTAGCAAACTACAATTCCTTTTCCCATGTGGTTGGGTGCCCCTTAATGACTGAAATAGAAGTGATAAGAGGGTTGTTCTCTTTGCAATCAACAGTCCTAA
This sequence comes from Torreya grandis, assembly GCA_037957365.1. Classification (NCBI taxonomy): domain Eukaryota; kingdom Viridiplantae; phylum Streptophyta; class Pinopsida; order Cupressales; family Taxaceae; genus Torreya; species Torreya grandis. The sequence goes on along the minus strand of JARHVA010005595.1, from coordinate 303,029 downwards.
TTAATTTGCAGCAGCTGTTATGATAAAAAATCCTTGAACAACCTTTTTGTGACCACAATAAGAGGGTTGAAAATTCCTTATTTTTAGCCATAAATCTTACCAACACATAAAAATTGATCTCTTTCATGTCAATCCTTGTTTTTTGGGCGGCAGTTATTGTGTCAATCATGACATTAAACAAAAATACAGCAGCTTCATACCTTGAAAGAATTTGCATTGAGTCCTTTCCCTCATAATTTTTGACATTTGCATATGTGCCAACCATACCAAACTTAATTTCCAACTTAGGGGCAATGATCAAATTTGTCTTGTTCACATCCCAACCTGAAATTGGTGAGTTCAACATTCTTCTTTTTGTTTGCAAACTGAAAATCTTCATAGCATACACAAGCAATAGGATCTACCTCATGTTTTTCCCAACAAACCATTATGGACTTATGCCCTAGATGAAGAATATTAGAACTGCAAAACTGAATCAAATTAATATGCCTAGCATGGCTGCCCATCATTAAATTTATCTCATGGAAAAACATTAGAGGATGTGTGCTCCTATAGTGTGTATTCCAAGGTGTGTTAGGACCTTTATACCATATCAATCCTTCTTTATTTTGTAAATATAGTCCTTTCATTGGTATAAAGGAAACAAGCTTAACCAAATTGGAAAACATACCTTGCAAATGTATAACACAATCACCTAAACTCATAGGTAGGAATCCCCTTATGTAAAATGAATGTCCTCTTCTTGGCTGCCCTTTATTATCTTCCTCACACATGTATGCATCATTAAACAAACCCCACCAATATCGAGTTTTATCCCTTTTTCTACACTGTTGTATCTGCCATGTTAATTCAATTTTTTGTGTGTGACAATTTTCAGAATGCACCTTGGTACAAAGTTTCCTCAACATGCGCTGTAGCGTGCTTTGAAAGTGCCAAATTTTCCCTCTTTTATGTGGCTGAACTTTTTTTGTTAACTGAAAAAGTTTGAACTAAAAAAACAAAAACAAATTTCTTACCACTTTTTCCAGCGCTTTCTCTTGGCAATTGATTCTCATCTCATCTCTCTCAATACCAGTATGACAAAAATTAGAACTAGGTAAACTTCCCATTTGTGTTGTAGTGTCCATTCTTTTGCAAGCACATGGTTCATGATGTCTCATAGCAGCGCTATCATTGTTCCTTTCATCTTTCTTCCTCATACCCCTCAAATATCTCTCTATCATAGCGATTGATGAAGATAAAGGAGCCTTTGTGTCATTCAAACTATGTAAAATATCCTCATAATCTCCTTTGTTAGCATAATACTCATGATGATCAAAACAATGCAAAAACAAAGTATGATGGTGGTACAACAAATCCTTGCTATGAAAATAGTCAAATTGCTTACTTCTAGTGGCTGTCCTAGCAGACTGAAAATTAGCCAATAGAGATTTGAAAGATGGTGTAAAATCTTCACTCTTAGATCCTTTGTTTACCACAAGAAATTTTCCTTTTGCTTCACTTTCATCTATACCTTGTGTGGACATGTATGGAGTACCTTCATAACTCTTGCTAGCATTATAAACATCACTGATTTGCTCCTCATGTACTGCTGTTCCGGAAAAGACAGCTAGTTGCATACCACTATCCTCATGTGAAATTGGTGTTTTATCCACCAAACTCTCTTTCTCAACCTGTAAATTTGAATTTTCTTCCCCTTGAGATGTAGATTCCATAATTCCCTTTTCTGTCACATTACTATCATGCATGCAATCATTAGAAGATAAGGAAACATTGTCAATTAATGAAATATTTTCACCTTGCTCATCTTTGCATCTTTGCACATTGATTTTTTTCTCTTTTTTATCGTCAACTTGCAGCTTTATGAGTTGTCCATCAAATTCTGATTTTTTTGTTTCATTGCCTCTTTTATAGGAGGCCTCATGAAGGGTTGTCCCTTCATTCTTTTCCTCAACTTGCTCCATTATCAAATAGGGCTTTAACTCTTCTTCGCACTCCTTAACAATGTTTCCAAACATCATGTGTTGCTGAAAATTTTCCTTTTTTTAACCACAAACCAGCCAATAAAGTAGACAATAGAGGTTCATAAAGACTATCACTTTCCTTGAGTATCAAACTCAGGATTTTTTGCATATGATTTACAATATTTTGGGTAGGATTCCTACACGCTACTGCAAGAAAATGTTGAAACATTTCAACAATAAGCTCATCACAATCCAAATCTGTCATTAAAACACATACCTTGATTTCTGCCATAGTCTCTAGCAACGTGACCCTTCTAGCAAAGGAGTCTCCCATGTTATCCTCAAGACCTCGAAAGCTCTCCACAATCAACTGAAATATTTCTCTCGTGATTTTGTCACTATAAGGAACCTCGGGAGCAGTTAGTCTCAAAATTTCATTGATAGAACTATTAACCAAAAGTCTTACCTCTTCATTTGTGGCTCTTAAGAGTTTATGTTGAACCAAGTCATTGAGGGCTGTACCGCCCGACTCATGGATGCATATCGTGATTGACTAACCTTGGATAACATATATTCTATTTCTTCCAATGTGCTGATCACATCTTCTTTTGGTTGGCATAAGTTTCCTAGACTTTTACCTGCATTGTTAAGCCTTAACCTCTTTATGGCTTCCATGCCTTTTTCCTTGATCTTACTTTCACCCCACAGTTTTGCCAAGATATGGCTCTGATACCACTGTAACAGCGCTAAATAAGCTCTTAAATCACACTAATGAAATTTGCTGGTTGCTGCCCAAAAAACTCAGAAAACACAACCAATAGATCTTGCCCAAACCCTTGCCAATTAGCTCCAAAAATGCAATAAATACCTAATCAAAAGAATAGCCGACTTGAGTACCTTTTTGTGGATGATATGGCAAATGCACTTGCTGAAAATGAGATTAGAAAAAACTGCATCAAGCAATTCTGGAAAACACCAAACCCCAACGCCTAGGGCCAATTTTAGATCTATCACTTCCAGCCACTCAAAAATTATAAAAATATTACTGTAGATGCACAAACATATAGAGAAAAGGAATATCCAATTATTTTTTTGAAATTCTGAAAATTGTGATTTTTATGCCCAAAATACAGCTGAAACTTCATAAAATCATAACTCCGAAAATACTTGGAATTTCTAATCAAGTGATAGCTCAAAGCGAAGCTAAAAATATAAACTTTCGAATGAAACAAAAATCAGAAATTTCTTTCTATGGAAGGTCACAGAAAATTGCTCCGAAGTTATGAAAACCCTAGTTTTCACCCGAAAATTATGTAGATAATTTTCTAAATATTTTTCGAGCATCAAAGAGTCTAAAACACATCAACCAAGCCTAAAAAATGGATCACTCCATTTAGGAAAAATTAGATAAAATAATAAAACCCTAGTGGAGGGTTTTAATCAACCAATTCCTCCAAATTGAAGTCTTTTCCAACCCTTAAGTGGTTTGCTCTAGGTCCAGACAGCCCTCCTTGACCTTCACTCTCATTCACCAACCTTGGAGACTACAAACCCTTCTATTTTGCTTGATCTTTGTCCTCCAGAATGATTCACTACAGCTGCAATACTAGCTAAAAAAATTCAATTGATACTTCAAATAGATTCACAAGATTTCTTTCAATAGGTGGTGTCGATAGACACCGTTTATAGAGCATCATAGCTCTTGGAGGGTAACATTCTCCAAGGAACTATGCCAAAAAATAATCAAGCTTGACATACTTGACCTCTTTTCTAAATATCCAAATCAACGTGTCTTCAAGTGAACCCTCATCCTCTTTAAATAGCCTCCTCCGAGTGTAGTGCCCAATTTGGAAGGAAGAGTTATTTTAAAATTATTAAAAGGAACTCCTTATAATTTCACTTTAGGCTTTAAATGCCCATGACCCTTAAAAGGCCCCAACTTAACTGAAATTTATAACATAAAGTGCTTTTTCTATTAATTGCCTTTATTTTTAAGTATTTAAAAATACTTTTTATTTTAATAATAATATCACTTTAACTTCTAAAAATGGGACATTACATTGGGTTCCCATAATCACCTCTTATCCCATTAGTGCACCCAATACCTTAATACCATGTTGATTTGCTACTACCAATCTAAATGTAGAAAGGTCACATAGTTGGCTTCCCAATACTCTTCCAAGTCTTTGCTGGAAGAACATTCACTCCAGCACCACCATCAATGAAAATATTTGTCAAATTCCTGCCAATTGTTTCCATATGCACAACTATCGATTGTCAAGCGAGGTTCATCATAAGGAGCATAGAATTGAGCACTTGGTCACCGAACAAGGGGGCTCGATTATGAGTTCATTCTTTTGCTTTTTCCTCTCCCCATTGCGTAGTGTTAGGTGTGCCATTTGAGATAATGTCTTGTATGGTAGTAGTTAGAGAATTTCTGAGTTTTGGAATGCTTTGCGATATTTCAGTTATCTTCACACGTATAATGGTCTCCAAGACATGTCTTGCAATAGTTTTGTCAGAATAGTCTGCTCGTCACTTTGCTTGTATGTTCATTCGATTGACGTCTTACTTGGACCATGGCCCTCTTGACTTCCACGCTTGCTTCAAGCAAACTTTCCTTCTTTGTACATAGGTTAGGGTGATTGGCTTCCTTCACTTGTGCTTTGGTAATTGTCATAATTTCCTTGCCTTGCACTATGTCAATCGTATTGATGTTGGCTTGATTTTGAAAATTGCCATCGTTATGGTCCTCGGGCCCACACCATCTACAGAGAAGTCTAGTGTCATTTTGGTTTGGGCTATCTCTTGCAAAATGGCCCCACTCATTGGGCTCCCAACACCATACAATTGGCCACCTTGGGGAGTTGTATTGAATTCAAATCCTTCCACCACTATTATTTTGTTGTCGTTAGTTTCTTGGCAGCTTGGTGCATGGTGTTGTTGACACTCCCTTTGTGAACAATACTTGGCTGCTTTTATTCTGCAAATTGTACAGGCAGTCCTTGACTAAATGCCATGTAACTTGAAAAGTCTTGCAGAAAATATCCTTGCCATCATTCTCTGTCTTCCTTCAGTTCCATCATCTTTTGGAGCATGACATTTCTCAAGGATCACACTGATCTAGGTTCACTGCCATCTTAAGTTATTTGTCTAGCAATGCAAAAGAGGATTTAATAAAGACAAAGGTTGGGAACAGTGTGAGGGAAGATTTTACAACTGAATACCAAGAGGATAGATTGCACGGGAATTGGTTGATATAATGCCAAAAGGTGTTCCAAGAGGATAGAGTGCAATCAAATTGTTTGATGGAGTATCGACGAGGGGAAGACCAAGAAAGATGTTTGCCTGGCAATTGTTTCAATCTATCTTAATTATCAAAATGGGACCCTTCATACTAATTGTTTGATGGAAGGCATGCTACAAGAAAAAGGAATTGGTGGAGAATAGGAACTGTGAACTAATTCATCACTGCAAGAGTGTCAAGCTTCTAATGCTCAAAAAATCGGATTAGCCATTAATTAAAGTCAAAAGAAACTTGCAACGATGAGGGTTATTTCAAAGACGGTTATTTGGAGGAGTTGCACTTCATTAACAACCCAACATGAAATTGAAACCTCCCTGTTGGGACACAAACAAAGAAGATTTGTTTTCTGGTTTGGTACATGAGGAGTATGATTTGGATTATGTGACGCTTGGACAAGAGCAAGTGTGGCCAATCGACCTTGGGGGAAGTTGAGGGATCTAAATTATCACCACCCCAACCATCATACCAGATTCAAGGTATTCATAGTTGATAAAAGAGTAACAATGACCAAGTTCATGTTTTCTATAGCCAAAAACTTCGTAGTGCCAAAAACAAAGAAAAGTATCATACTTCAAGTTTTGCAATGAAATCTCGAACTCATACAAAGGGAGCAATGATCTAAGATTCCTCAAAGGCAAGGAAGAGTCAAGCCATGCTCATGAACATGCAAAATCAGCCCCAAACCAAGAAGAAGAGACTTTTTATATAGGAAAACTTTGAAGACAGTAAGAAAGCAGTGAAGACACCTTGACAGAAATTTAGTGGTACATTCCTTCAAGCAATAGTATTTATCTTTGGTGGAAGAATAACCCTAAACACCCTCTGGAAAAGAAATTGAGAGCAACGCTCGTTCAACATATAGTTGACATGCCCATTTTTAACAAAGAGACTTTGCGCATGTCCTTCTGGATGCATTCAAGCATTATAACCCAGCTATAGGAATGTCCAACTTTTAGTGAGCAATCATCTTATTCAAAAAATTTATGAAATGAATGACTGTGAAAGAACATTGGGATTGCCAAAATTAGGGAACAAGGTTGAAGAGGTCACGAGGGCAACAAACAATAGTTCATTACAAAATTTTGTTGAGATGATGTTCAAGATGAGGTTCATGAGGACAACGTGAAGGTTGACGAGGACACTGAGGGTATTTGTGTGGGCACATTGTAGAAGAGTTGAGGGTTATAAATCATTCACATGACATATGATGCTATAAAGGGATTCCAAGCCCTCATTTGCTCAGACTCAGAGGGGGAAACAAGGAACCTCTACATTTTGTGAGTGTTTCCATAGATGCAAGTATTTTGTTATCGTTTAGTTTTCAATTGGTTAGACAAGGTTAGACTAGATATTGCCAAAATAAAGGATGTTGTTGCATGCCATTCCAAGGGATTTTGCTTGAAGCTGCACGATTTATCTATTCTATGATAGTGTTGATGCTAGACACATTCCACTTTGGTGGAGAAGGGAGATCACAGTTCTTCTCAATGCCCATGAGAGAGCCAAGACTACAATCTATATTTTGATGGGAGTCTTAATATTGATGTGTCGTCCTCACTAGTATAGGAGAAAGCAAAATATTGGGGTGAAAAAGAAGGGGTTTAAGTCTACAAGAAGAACCTACGAGTAGAGGAATGCAATTTTTGAGTTTGTGACCCACAACGGACTAATGTGTAGTGGATGAAAAGAATGGGTAATTGGGAGACCATCTATAAGAAGAAAAGTCCCAAAGGCAAGTGTCCAATGATTGATCCAAAACAACTTTCATAGGATATAATACATTTGGATAAAGAGCCAAGAGATGGTTCTCACGAGGATGTACCTTGTGAAGAAGAGTCTAAGGCACAAGATACATTCTAGTAAGCAACTTTAAAAGATGAGCATGAGGAGGGGACCTATGAAGACAAGTACATGGATGAAGAGGATGGAAGAGGAGATGACGAGGTGAATTCGAGGAGGAAAGTTAGCTTATTATTAGGCTTAAACTCGTCTCATAAACTTTGGCACAAGTTGGTTGGCTAGTGTTTGATTGGTGCCTATGGGAGTGGGATCATCTACATCACTTGTTTCAGTATCCATTCCTAGACCCCAATCTCTCACAGCTCATACTATTCCTATTTTAACAGATTCCGTCTCCTTTAGGATGAACATGATTTTATCAATGCATACTTCTATGGTGAGGGAGATCCTCAACTCTCTCCCATTGAGTTGGGTGAGATGGAAGATGCTAAATAGGGGGAGTAATCCAGAGGAGACCATACATAGCAAATAGAGGAAGAGGATGACTATGCAAAGTAGTTAGCATATAGAGGTTGAGGATAACTATGAATAGTATATGCATGATGAGGAGCTTTGTTTCGAGGCTGAGTATGCAGAGGAGGCTCCTCCAATCGACTACCACAATACTAGCACAAGAAATACAATAATCCACAAAAAGAAACAATACATTCACCGCAAATGCATAAAATGAGATAGATGTGTTGAATTGTAGGACTGGAATTCAAAATTACTTTATAATGGAATAAGGAAGTAGTGCTACTTTGTAATGTCCCTTTCCTAGCCTTTACATGAGATTGTTTGAGTTAGCCTATTCAGTCATTCCCGTAGGCTTACAGAGTGTGCTTAGGGAATTCTGGTGACCGTTTATCCGGCATGGTGTAGTTGGCAGTTGCGTATTGCCCTTTTTTGGAGTGTTTTTGGTGTTTTCTCCCATATTGTTTTTAGTAAGTTAGTTTTGGGCACCGAGGAAGCTAGTTGTCAATCATACTATTTTTAGCAGTGTCGGTGGGAGCAATTGTTACCTATTTTTCAATGTTTATTTGGTCCAGTGCAATTATTTAAAATAACATAATGCTATTAAAGTTAAATTAAATATTTAACTTATGTTATTTTATAAAGTTACTTTATAAAAAGGACCTTGGGAGACATGAGTGAAAATTATAACGTTAAAGTGTTATAATTTAAGTTGGGCGCCTAGGGAGACATAAGGGGACTTTATAATTTAAAATTTAAAACATTTTATTCCCCAAAAGGAGGTCATGGGTTTTTGAGGAGGTTATATAAGGGTGTTTGGAGCTCATTTTTCATAATGTTGGATGAAGATTTTGGAATTGGTTTTGGTTTTGGAGGAGAGCTTTCTTCTTAGGGTTTGTGAGGATGAAATCCCTTGCAAGCAACATTCTCTATGCTATTGAGAGAGAGCAGAATATTGGGTGGTTTCACACAGAGATCACCTCTGAGCTTCACTAGTGTTCAATTCATCTTTTCCTTCAGATGATTGGGCTTCATTTTGTAGAGTTCATTCTTCGAGACAGATTGAAGGAGATTTTTCGAGGGTTATCCGCTGTGATAACTCCCTTTTGGGGCCGTACCATTGCCTTTGCTGGCCATACCACTTCAAGGAAGGGCGTAGGGTTTTACATGCTGGTCGCCTAGGGATTGGTGCAGCTATTTGGTGGTTTTGAGACACCTAGGGCTGAGGAACACTCTGCGACTTTGAGGACAATGGAGACATCATTTGGTGAAGGACAAATCCATCATTTTCATGGCTTCCAGTTAGCTAGTTTCTACTACAACACCCTGTCAAAGTGGCTAGCATTTTTTGGGTATGTTGGATTTAGATATTAGATGATATTTATGATCTGGGTTCACATTCGAGAAATTCTTGATATTTTGATTGTAATATAAATCTGGAATTTTTTGCTAGTTGCATTATTTGGAAAAGGTGAAATTTCAGAGTTTTCTCATTGCTGCAAGTTATGTTGTTTTTGCACTTTATATTTGTTCTAAGCATTCAAAATCATTATCAAAACATAAACAAATCATTCCTCAAAAAACAAGGCAAAAACCGTGCTCCATATTACAGTGATATCAGAGCAGTGTATCCTGTCATTCTGAAGGGGTTTGATGACATAACTTTTCATGAGTTGTGAACACATTGAATACATCACTTACAGGAGAGGAAGATACAGGGGAGCTGAGAATTTTTTTGAATCAAGATTTGAAGAGGAGATAGAAATGGGTGACAGAGATAGGGATCACAGGGGTAACGAGGAACCAAGCACCTGTGATATGCTTAATGATATGATGAGAGGGCAGTGAGAGTTTCAACAAGGGTTACAACAGACCTTGGCACAAATAATAGAGCTATTGACACAACATATGGCAGGGAACAACAATAATAATGGCAACAATGGAGGAAATAACAACAATGGCAATAATAATGGGAATAATGGACACTCTGTGAACAACAGACCTGCAGGTCAACATACTAGGACACAACTTCTTCTAGGCCTCTTATGCCTACCTTTCCACCTAGAGTCCAACCCCAAGTTGGAAATGAACCCATCTTCAATGATTTACAAGATGAGTTCTTACAAGACTGGAGGCATTCAAATCGGGAGATCCATGCAGAGATGTCTTTCAGAGACTATTGCGACCTCAGAATGAAGCACAGACCTCACAGGGGTGGAAGAGCACATAACGACTTACAAAGGAAAGCTGGGAAGCTTTCAATCCCATTTTATGATGGTATAGGGAAGTCTACTGCAAGGGCGTGGGTGCAAAAGTTAGATACTTTCAGCGAAATCCTATGCCAGAAGATGAGGCCGTCCAATATGCCAAATATGTCGCTATTCACTTGGATTGTGTTGCTCACAAGTGGTGGCATCATGAGATGATTACCCTGGTACGTGATCAGATTGATACATATGCTGAGTTCACTAAGAGGTTGATAGATAGATTTGATATGAAAGATCCAGAATTGCACTTTAAGGAATTGGCTCAACTTAAACAATGTGACACTGTGGACCATTATGTTGTAGACTTCCGGAGACTTTTGGTGCTTGTTACTGATATCTCAGAGAGGAGATTGGTTGTTCTTTTCATCGACGGGCTTTCAAATCCTTTACGTGGTTGGGTTAAGGGACTCATCCAACTACTTTGCAGGAAGCCATTAAGAGGGCCAAGGATATGGAGTCTTCTACTTCCAGAAGTAAATTTCATTCTAAGGGATTTATGCATAAGAAAGATTAAGACAAGAAGCACTTTCAGCGTGAGTCTCATCAGCCCAAACAGGACTCAAAGAGTGATCAGCTTAATGAGCTTTGGAGGAAGAAATTGTGCTTCCATTGTAGGAAACCTTGGGACTTATCTCATCAGTGCATTGTGAAGGCTAAAGCCAAACTATTAGAGTACTTTTCTGCTGAAGAATCTGCATCAGAAAAATCAGATCAGCAGACAGATTCTAAGAGTAGTGATGAGGAAAGCTCTTCAGAAGAGAAGCAAACTAGAGATGGGACCATTGCCCAACTCTCCAGTATCCAAAGAACAGTTACATTCAAGGTGAGAGGTGTTTTACAGGGGCAGCAAATCATAGCGCTGATTGACAGAGGTGCCACACATAGCTTCATTGATGAGAAGTTTGTGGCTAGGAGAGGTCTAAAAACAAAAGAGCATGATGGATTTAAGTTGGTGGTAGCGGATGGGTATAAACTTTTTTGCACTTGAAAGGTTTCAAATCTGAAAATTAAATTAGGTGAAATATGAATTGGCAGATGAATTCTATGTGGTCATATAGGGGACACTGATATGGTCCTAGGGATGTATTGGATGAAATCTCTGGTGGAGTTCTCATTTAACCTTCAAAAGATGGAAATAAAGTTCGAGGCTAATGGGAAGAAGGTAGTACTTAGAGGCTTATCAGATGGGGGACCTAGGGTGGTGTCCTTGAAAAGGATGGAGTGGTTAATTAGACATGAGCAGGTTGAGTGGGTGGCTGAGTGTCTCATCATTCCTACCATTGCAGAGCAGCAAAAGAATAATTACTGTCCGGACATCCAGAAGCTAATATCACATCATAGCATGGTATTTGGTAGTATTCCTCGTGGAGTGCCACCAGATAGAGGAATACAACACATTATAGAGTTGGAAGAAGATACTAAACCTGTGATGATCACTCCTTACCGTCATCCTAAGAAACACGAAAATGAAATAGAAAAAGCAATTAAGGAGTTATTGAAGATGGGGCACGTAAGACCTAACAAAAGCCCATTTGCATCAGCATTTGTTTTGGTAAAGAAAAAAGATAGGACTATGTGATTGTGCATTGATTATAGAGCCCTTGATAAGAAGACAATAAAGAATAGGTATCCCATCCCTAGAATAGATGAGTTGATTGATGAGTTACATGGTGCTCGATACTTCTCCAAAATATATTTAAGGTCAGTGTACCATCAGATTCGGATGAGGGAAGAAGATATAGAGAAGACGGCTTTCAGGTGTCATTTTGGGCATTTTGAGTTCTTGGTAATGCCTTTTGGTTTGACGAACGCCCCAACCACTTTCCAGAGTTGCATGAATTGGGTTTTCAGGAATCAGTTGAGAAAATTCGTTTTGATATTTTTTTATGATATTCTAATTTTTAGCAAAATTTAGGAGGAACACTTGCATCATCTTGAGGAGGTTTTGAGCATCTTGGAGAGTGAGTCTCTCTATGCAAAGGAGTCCAAATGTGACTTCGGTATGACAGAGCTTTTGTACCTTGGTCACATCATCAATGCAAAGGGGGTGAAAGTTGATCCTAAGAAGATCAAGGCTATTGTTGATTGGCCTCCACCAACGAACCTCACTCACTTTAAAGGGTTCTTTGGTTTGTGTGGATTTTATAGGAGGTTTGTTAAGGATTTTTTCTCAGACTGCAGCCCCACCTACAAATTTAACTAATAAGGGAGCATTTGAGTGGTCAGATTTAGCTCAGAGGTGTTTTGAGCACCACTTCAAATAGGTGATGTCATCATGTCCAGTGTTAGCTATACCTGATTTCTCCAAACCTTTTGAGGTTGAGTGTGATGCATCAGGAGAGGGGATTGGTGTTGTTTTGATGCAAGAGAAGCACCCCATTGCATTTGAGAGCAGAAAATTGAGAGGTGTGGAGAAAAGCTATTTTGTTTAGGATAGAGAGATGTTGGTCATCATGCATGCCTTGGCCAAGTTTAGACCATACCTAGTTTGGGGTAAATTTGTTATTAAAACTGACCACAATAGTATCAAATATTTCATGAACCAAAAGGATCTCAATGACAAGCAGCAAAAGTGGGTAAGTAGACTAAGGCATATGATTTTGACATTGTATATGTCAAGGGAAAAAAGAATGTAGTTGTTGATGCACTTTCTAGGAGGCCTCACTTATGTTCTTTGATAGAGATTTCTGCTGATTGGAGAGAATTAATTACAGCAGAGTGTGCCAAGGATTCTTGGGCAGCAGGGATTGTAGAAGGCACAATTCATGATGACAGGTAAACAGTGCTTAATGGGCTGATTATTTATAAGGACAAAATTTATTTGGTGCCTTCATCTTAGCTTAAGGTGAAGTTAATGAGGGCATTTCATGATGCACCTATGGCTGGTCACCTAGAGTTTTTCAAGACATACAGGGAAATTTGAGAGAGATTCACTTGGGAAGGGCTTAAAAATGAAATCCTTAAGTATGTCAGAGAGTACCCTACTTGCCAGCAGAACAAGAATGAGCATACCTATCCAGCTGGTTTACTTCAGCCCTTATCCATTCCTAATCAGAAATGGGAATGTATTTCTATGGACTTCATCACTGGGTTACCCAAGGTATAGGGCAAGGACTGCATATATGTTGTGGTTGATAGGTTGACCAAATTTGCCCATTTTTATGCTATTTCAGCGACATATACTGCAGCACAAGTGGCTGATCTCTTCTTTAGAGAGGTATTCAGGTTGCATGGGATGCCTAGGAGTATAGTCAGTGATAGGGACAAGTTCCTCAGTCTCTTTTGGCAGGAGCTCTTCAGATTGAGTGGGACTGAGCTCACTCCTAGCACTAGCTACCTCCCACAGACGGATGGGCAGACGGAGATAGTGAACAAATGGGTGGAGGGGTATCTCAAAAATTATGTTTCAGAACAACAAAGGGCTTGGATCAAATAGTTGTACCTTGGTGAGTATTTTTACAATACTACCTATCACATGTCTATCATGATGTCTCCATTTATGGCTTTATACCGGTACGAGGCACCTAACTTCTTGGATTTATTATTTGGAGATAGCAGAGTGCCTAAGGCAAGAGATTTATTGCAGGAGAGCCAAGATGTGATGAAATCCTTGAAGGAAATTTACAGCAGGCCCAAAATCAGCAGAAGCTTTACGCTGATCAGCACCGCACAGAGCGTAGTTTTGAGGTTGGGGACATGGTGTATTTGAGGCTTCAGCCGTATAGACAGTCCACTCTCAAAAGGAGTGGAGCTGAAAAGCTTAAGCCCAGGTTTTATGGCCCTTTTAGAGTGTCCTGAAAGATAGGGGAGGTTGCCTATGAACTTGAGTTGCCAGCCAGTAGTAGGGTCACAATGTTTTTCACATATCCAAGCTCAAGAAAGCATTGGGGCATAATGTGGTTCCTTCATCTGAGTTGCCACCCTTGGATGAGGAGGATAAACTGATTTTGATTCCAGAGGCTATCATAGATTCTAGAGAGCGGACTCTTCGGAAGAGGATAATCAAGGAGTATTTGGTCAAGTGGAGGAACTTACCAATGGAGGATGCGATGTGGGAGAATGAGCAGATTTTATAGCATTCAGAGTTGAGATTGCTTGAGGACAAGCAATCTTGGGAAGGATGGATTGTAATGTCCCCTTCCCAGCCTTTACATGAGATTGTCTGAGTTAGCCTATTCAGTCGTTCCCGTAGGCTAACAGTGTGGTTAAAGAACTCTGGTGACCGTTTATTCAACATGGTGTAGTTGGTAGTTGCATATTGCCCTTTTCTGGAGTGTTTTTGGTGTTTTCTCCCATACTATTTTTAGTAAGTCGGTTTTGGGCACCAAGGAAGCCATTTGTCAATCATACTATTTTTAGCAGTGTCGGTGGGAGCAGTTGTTACCTATTTTTCAATGTTTATTTGGTCTAGTGCAATTATTTAAAATAACATAATGTTATTAAAGTTAAATTAAATATTAACTTATTTTATAACGTTACTTTATAAAAAGGACCTTGGGAGACAAGTGAAAATTATAACATTAAAAGTGTTATAATTTAAGTTGGGTGCCTAGGGAGACATAAGGGGACTTTATAATTTAAAATTTAAAACATTTTATTCCCCAAAAGGAGGTCATGGGTTTTTGAGGAGGTTATATAAGGGTGTTTGGAGCTCTTTTTTCATTACGCTGGATGAAGATTTTAGAATTGGTTTTGGTTTTGGATGAGAGCTTTCTTCTCAACGTTTGTGAGGACAAAATCCCTTGCAAGCAACATTCTCTACACTGTTGAGAGATACAATCTAGAGAATATTGGGTGGTTTCACATAGAAATCACATTTGAGCTTCGCTAGTGTTTGATTCATCTTTTCCTTCAGACGATTGGGCTTCATTTTGCAGAGTTCATTCTGCGAGACGGATTGAAGGAGATTTTCCGAGGGTTATCAGCTGTGATAACTCCCTTTTGGGGCCGTACCATTGTCTTTGTTGGCCGTACCACTTCAAGGAGGGGCATAGGGTTTTACATGCTTGTCGCCTACGGATTGGTGCAACTATTTGGTGGTTTTGAGGTGCATAGGGATGAGGAACACTCAGCTACTTCGAGGACAGCGGAGACATCATTTGGTGGACAAATCCATCATTTTCATGGCTTCCAGTTAGCTGGTTTCTACTACAGCACCCTGTCAAAGTGGCTAACATTTTCTGGGTATGTTGGATTTAGATAATAGATGATATTTTATGATTTGGGTTGTTGTCACATTCCAGAAATTCTCGATAATCTGATTGTAATACAAATCTGGAATTTTCTGTTAGTTGCATTATTTGAAAAAAGTGAAATTTCTGAGTTTTCTTGTTACTGCAAGTTCTCTTATTTCTGCACTTTATATCTGTTCTAAGCATTCAAAATCATTATCAAAACATAAGTAAATCATTCCTCAAAAAACAAAATAAAAACAAGGCTCCATAGTTACATACTTGAGAAGTCAGCCTACCAAATGCTTAAGCCAAATATGAATTCACAAAACCGATGATGTCACATGAATATCTAACCCCTATTTATAGTTTAATGAGGCCAATTGCTAGAATCTAGAAACTTCTACTTGTCCAAAACAAAAAATTATCCATGCATCACATAGGTTCCATAACCCATCCATACATATGTGTACAACTAGGAGCATAACCCACTGCCCTTTAAAAAAATGTTTACCGCAATGCCTCCTAGTTTTAGGTGTTCTTGCATAAAGCATTTGTCCTCCCATCTCACATCCTCCATTGGCAAATTCTTCCACTTGATGAGATATTTTGTGACACCTCCATTGCATAGCTTCTTAACTCCCTTGTTAATCACTTCTTGTGGTTTCAATATGCTTTGACTCTCACCATTTATCTTTAGCGACTTTGATTTTGTGATCAATCACTTCATTCAAGATATAGAAAACTCAAATGGATACTTCAGGATACAGGGAGCTCCAACTTGTGAGGTTTCTCACTGTTGTCAACTTGGGGCTGCACCCCGAATCGAAGACGTGCATGAAATGGCAATCCTCTATCCGGTTTGAACAATGGGATCTTCTCACGAGGGTGGGTGCCTCAATGGTGAGAAGAACCTCCAGAGAAGGCTGGTTCCTATAAGATGTATCAATGGATCTCTACTCTGTGCTACGAATTTACAATGGAAAGGGGAGAAATAAACTTGAAAGGGAAATCCTACCTAATAACGGTGATACACCAAAAACGTTGATCCACTCTACTTGGAACCCTGAACACTGAATCAAACAACGAAAAAGGAAGACCTTTGATTTCAATTGATCTTTCATAAATATTTTATGCATAAATATTTCATGAGAAGGTTCGATCCAATGACCAAAACATGAGGGAAAATGATGGAGAGAGGTCTGATACAAGACACTTTGCAGCCACCTAACATCCACTTACAACTTCGGCAAAAGACGTAAAGAACATTGAACATGACCTGCATAATATGATAAGCTAGCAACTAGGTATGAATCAAAATTTGGGAAGGGAGAGAAATCTACCACATATGCAAATCGCTGAATGAATATACACTATGCCAGCACTTGAAATTTGAAAGTACAATCCTTCTATTGATTGAAAATGTTACACAACTCACCAATGGCAGAGTTTGGTCTTGCCAAGAGAGAGATGAAAAAATCTAAGGTTGAAAAGCCATTAATATAGAAAATTACAAAAGTCAAGAGATTGGCATTGAAAAATAGAGGAAGATCAACTTAGATTAACTCAAGACCAACTTTTCCTTCCAATAAAATATATTTTCCCTTTGTCTTTGCATGAAGCTCCTTGGCGTTAGAGGAAGTTGGCAGCTGGGTTTATTGAAACGCCCACCTCTCTTTGCATGGAAATCCACACCCACCTCTAAATTTAGCTTCTTCATGAGCTGTTGGAACGTTTGAAAGTATGAGATGACAATAGCATGCATGAAATCCAACGCCAATGTCAATTTTAGAACTCTGACTTGATCCGTTGGAAGCCGAGTTGGAATGTTTGAAAGGCTGAGTTGACCTTGGAGATAAACTTGACTTCAACAACTAGTCAACTGAAGCCTTGACTAGTCAACCGTAATTAGCTTTTGCTTGCATGGAATTCCATGTTGACTCCATCTTTTGTTTGTGCATGGGTTTCTCTTGGCCCAACTGTCCGTGATTTCTCTTGGCTAAATCTAGAGTTCTTCTTGACCTCTGTCTGTATTTGTCTTTCTACAGACTTTCCCTTCTTACTTATTCCTTCGGCCTAATGTTCGTTCTCTTCAGGATTTTATTATCTCAGACCTTTCCCTTTTGTTTTATTTCTTTGGATAATCCGTTGGGCAATTTGCTAAGTCATTTTCCCTTCGTGTTCATTCTTTTCGGACTTCGCTTTTGTCTATCTTTGCCCTCGGACTTTCCTTTTTTTGACCAAGCTTTCCAAAGGAACTGTTGTCAACCTGGAGCTGCGCCCTGATTCAAAGGACGTGCACGAAACTGCCAGTCCTCTATCCGGCTGAAACAATGGGATCTTCTCACGAGGGTGGGTACCTCAATAGTGAGAAGAACCTCCAGAGAAGGCTGGTTCCTGTATGATGTATCAATGAAGATTCCTACTCTACGCTGCTGACTACCGTGGAAAAAGGGAGAAGAAAAACTTAAAGGGGAAATCCTACCTAAAGGGGTGATACACCAGAATTTTGATCCTACTCAACTTGGAACCTTGAACATTGAACGAACAAGAGAGAGGGAAGACCTTAGACTTCAATTAATCACTTATGCATAAGTATTTCATGCAGAGGTTCGATCCAATAACTAAAACCTGAGGGAAAACGATGGAGAGAGGTCTGATAAAAGACACTTTGCTGACACCTAACATCCACTTACAATTTCAGCAAAAGATAATAAAGAACACTTTAACATGACCTGCACAAGGACAATATAGAAACTAGGTATGAAATAGAATTTGGGAAGGGAGAGAATTCTACCACTTATGCAAATTGCTGAAGAAATATACACTACGCCACGCTTGAAATCTGAAAATACAGTCCTTCTTATTGATCGAAGAGGTTACACAACTCACCAATGGCAGAGTCTGGTCTAACCAAGAGAGATTGGATTCTTTTTAATCAAGGCTGAAAGCCATTATATAAAGAGAATTATAAAAGCCAAAAATTGGTGTAGAACTTGAAGAGAAAGATTCACTTTTGCTAGCTCCAAGCTTTACTTGGCCTTAAAATAAAATATGTTTTTCCTTTTGCCCTTGCATGAAGTTTCTTCGCTTGATGAAGCGAAGTTATCATTGTTATGAATCGCCCACCTCCTTTTGCATGGAAATCTTCTAGTGGATGCGGCGTTTGATCAATTAGTCAACTCTAAATCTGGAATAGTCAACTCCTCATTCGAACTCGAAACTCCTGCTGAAGCTGAGTTAGACTTTTGGATGCATGGGCTGAATGGAGACGGACAGGTTTTTAATAATCAGTCAACTGAAACTTTGACTGTTTATTCGAAAATAGCTCTTATGTTCGAAAATAGCTCTTGCTTGCATGTATTTCGTTCTATTATGGTCTGCTGTTCATATCTATTTCTGGTGGGATTCTATATTCGGATGTATATGTCTATATTCTTACCCGTTTGGCCTTTTCTTTCGGAATTCTAGCTTTATCCATGTTCCAACAGTTACTTCCTGCAGGGAAAATTTGACGGCCTGCGGGACGTCACCAGAAGTTGTCGTATTTCCCTCGGCTATATTCCTTTGGGCTTATTTCTGCCCATTTTCCTTTACTCTTATTTGTTCAGGGTTTTTCCCCGTGGTCTTTTTGTTCTGTCAGCCTTTGTATTGAATGCTAATTCATATTATCGTGGACTTCTTTTGATTGTCTTTGCCTCTTTCCCACGGGTTTATTTTCCTCGGGGTTATTTGTCCGAGTTTCTTAGGACTTTTTGTCCGAAAGAATTCCTTCGGACAAAAAGTCCGAAGGTTCCCTTCGCTTTATTTCTTGCGGCCTTTGTGTTTTGTCTAAGCCTCCATGGACACTTTTGAATTTCTTCGGACTTTTTGTCCGAAGGAATTCCTTCGGACAAAAAGTCTGAAAAAATTCATTCCTTCTCTCATCTTGGCTTTTTTGCAACCTTTTTGACTTTTCTCGAGATTTCTTCTGTGTAAGTCATTTCCGAATTCCTTCGGACAAAAAGTCCGAAGGATTTTTTCCGTTGCCTTTCCCCCCAAAATGTGCCCTTCAGGATTTCCAAGTGTCCTCTGTAATGTCCCCATTTTTTTGCGAGCATCAGAGTTCGGTGGATTTAGCCTATTTTTAGCCCTCATAGGCTAATATGCATGGTTAGAGGGTCTCTTGATGGAGCTTGGCTCAGTTTCAGATTTGTTAGTACTTGATCAGTTGGCTTTCGTTCAGACACTTCTAGCCTGAGTTGCTATTTTTAGCAGTATTCAGCACTCAGTGTGGAACCCCTACTATTTTTAGTAGTATGGATTGATAGCGTTCAGAATCACTTCCTCAGTCGACAACTTTAGACGGCTCGTGCATCAGATGAATAATGAGAGAGATATTAATATTTAATTAAATTAATTAAATATTAATTAATTGGAGTTTATAATATAAAGTTATAATATTTTATTATAACTTAAGTGATTTTCGCTGAAGGGGTCGCCATCATTGAAGGGGCCACTTTTAATTATATTTTTATAATTAAAAGTGCTTTCGAAAACTATTGAAAAATTAAAAAAAGAAAAGTTCGAATTTATTTAAATGAAACCTAATTGAGAAAATTCGAACTCTTGAGGAGATATAAGGGTTTCATTGGGTTTTGAGCTCATTATGTTATAAAATTGATTTTTGATCAAGTCTTCTTTCGAAGAACGAAGCCTAGGGTTTCAGTTGTCTACAGGCATTGGAGAACGAGCCATCTTCAGTGTTGCAGTTCAGAGGCTGTGAAATATCAGCGGATCTATTGCATTCAGAGGGATATCTTCATTTAGAAGCTATCACAGAACGTTCACAGAGTTTTCAGCATCAGAGTTTTCATTTGGGTTTCAGCCAGAAAGAGTTCTTCATTTCCAGGCGCCATTTTCCCAGATCTAGACACTCCTTTCAAGGGTTTTACAATTTGCTGCAATAATCAGGTTTTCATCAAAATACCGTTGCCTTTTTAGTTGCATGTTATCGAATCTTATTTGTAATCATTCCAGAAGATTAATAAATAGACTGGCATTAGCATTTTCAATAGATTCTATCATTTCTGGTGTTGCATTATTTTGTATAAATTTATTCAACATTTTCTTTCAAAAACGCAAAAACAAGAAAAAAACAATCAAAGCAGTCAGTTTTCAGAATCAGACGAAACAAGGGTTTCTACATCCTCTGCCACCGACCATGTGCCCTTCGGCATCAACCAAGTGTCCTCCGCCAGTGCCCTTCGAAAAAATTGGAGGGCACTCGGGCTTTTTGCGACGGTCTGTGAATTTGGTCTTCCTCCTGCCCGAAGGGTAGATGCCCTTCGAGATTGTTGTGTCCCTTCCGAAGGGTACCCACCCTTCGGAATTCTTAAAATTGCTCCCTTCCGTATTAATCTTTGGCTTGCCTTTTGTGGACTTTCTGTCTTGTGGTCCTTCGAACTTCCTCGGACTATTTGTCCGAAGGAATTCCTTCGGACAAAAGTCCGAAGGATATCCCTTCTTCCTCCTAAGTGCTTTCCTGAGTGAGTCCGTAGAAAATTTTATTGAGTGAGTCCGTAGAAAATTTTATTGAGTCCCTAGAAAATTTTCCTGATGCAAGAGAAAATCTGATTTGTGGAAGATTTGTCAACAGGGATCCTTCGGACAATTTGTCCGAAGGATATCCATTTCTTTCGGACTTTTTTGCTTCCCCTTGGTTTTATCTCCCCTTTGAATTTCTGTTGTCTTTTGTTTGCCAACTTTTCCGCGGCTTAATCCTTTGAATTTCTACGGACTTTTGTTTGCCAACTTTTCCGCGGCTTAATGCTTTGAATTTCTACGGACTTTCGTTTGCCAAATTTTCCGCGGCTTAATCCTTCGAACAAAAAGTCTGAAGGAATTCCTTCGGACTTTTGTCCGAGGATATCCTTCCTTTATTTTCTCTTTTGCCTTTGGCGACTTCTTTCTATCGGATTTTTCTTTGTAAATTCTCTGAATTTTTTCGAACTTTTTGTCCGAAGGAATTAGTCCTTTGTCTTTATTTTTCCACCGGCAGAATGCCCTTCAGGTTTTTTTTGGAAAGGTCTTGCCACTGACCAAGTGCCCTCCACAAGGGATTGTGTCCTTCCTCTGTGCCCTTCAGGAAAGTTGGAAAGGTCCTGTCATCGATCAAGTGCCCTCCGCAAGGGATTCTGTCCTTCCTCTGTGGCTTTTCGAAAAAATTGTAGGGCACCCGGGCTTTTTGTAGGTGTCCTTATTCCTTCGGACTTTATGTTTTCCTGACTTCTCTCGGATTTTTCGGCTCCTCCTTGGTCTTTATTCTTGGCTAATTTCCCGCGGACTTATTGCAAAGCTCATTCCTTCGGATTTCTTGCAGAGAACTTTTTACGAAGGATAACATACCCTTCGGATTTCTTGAGTGTCCCTTCAAAATTTTGCAACCGTCCTTTGAACTTTTCTAAAGCTATGTGAAATCAAGCATTCTTTGTCCGAAGGAAATCCTATTGTAGCCAAGGCCTTTGCAAATGAGTATTTCAATTGGTCTACATCTTACCCAATGTATTCTTTCTTCCTTGGCTAGAGACGTGAACTTTTCGAATAGCAAGAGACAATCTAACTTGTTGAAGAATTGTCAACATTTTTGGCGACTCAGTTGGCCCAACATGCCTACTATGCTTGAGAACTTAGACCATATAGATGCTATTCGAACTCTCAAAACAATGATAAACCTGATTTTTGACTAAAAATCTCCTTTGATCATAGCTGAAGTAACCTCTTTCAAAATAAGAAGGGAAACACACGAAAGGAGAAAACTAACTAAGAAGCAAATGTGCAAACAAGCACTTATTGGAACAAAACTAAAAGGAACAACTGTGCTTGAACAGCACTTGGAGGAAAGCAAGACAAATAAGGAACCTAGCTAACCATGATAAAGCATGATCCACCTAGATCAAATGGGAAATTCTTGAACTCACTCCTTCCAAGAGATGGTACAAGTTGCAAAGCAGGATGTTTATTAATCATAACCTTTGATGAGGCATTTCCTTGTCCACCAACTGTATTATCATCTTCTCAAATGAGTCATCAACAGCAACAAAGACAAACTCATCAAGTACCTCCTGATCTTTTTCAGATTGCTTGTCATCTACCACCTTGTCAAGTGATACCTCATCTATGCATGGTTTTTGAGTAGGCAACCCAATCTATATTGTGACCTTGAATAGGTGATTCTTGATCAAATTTCTCATAAACATGCTCTTCAATAGCCAACATATCCATACAAAGCTCTTCAATTTCTTATTGACTGCTGCAAGTTCATCCAGCTTTTCAAGGAGCTTTGAATAGGCAACCCAATCTATACTGTGACCTTGAATAGGTGATTCTTGATCAAATTTCTCATAAACATGCTCTTCAATAGCCAACATATACATACAAAGCTCTTCAATCTCTTGTAGAGATTCAAATTACAGCTGCCAATCATCTTTTTGTTCCTCATTTTGATCTATTTGAACTGAATCAGTTGTAAGGCTATTTGGATCCTTCTCAATAGGAGATGCCTGTAACTCATTTATAACTTCAATCTGTATCAACTCTACATCAAGATCAGTCTTCTCACTCTCAGCTATAATTGGATGCTCAATTACAACCTCAAGTGAAGTATAAATAGGAAATTCTTCCTCAAACAAACCTTAAGCATCCTCTACACACTCTGCAAGAACTTGTCCTGTAGCTACAACCTCTTTCTAAATACTCCAAAAAACAGGATCCTCCTGAGGAAGGGGGATGGCGGGAGGGTGATGAAATTCATTTGTTTGAGAGGGAAAATGAAGCATGGGAGGTCGATCATGATCATATTTTGGAATCTTGAGGGAAAAGGAATTATCTAGGGAGTTTTGGAGAGGAGGGAAAGAGAAACTCTTAAAGACGTCTCTATTTTGTTCCTTCCACTTGGCCATTACCTCAACAAAGTCTGAAACCTGCTTGTCTTCCTGGACAATTTGAGCTTGAGGGATGATTGGTGAGGAAAGGGGACTATAGGAAGGTTTAGTCTCATGAATAGTCACTTGAATAGGCTCTTGACTCCAACTAGGAAGTTCCCTCAGCACACACTGGGCATGGTTAAGAACTTCATGAGAATAAGAAGCACAAGAACCTTTTGTAGACAATTGGTTTAACTCGATTTTCTGCCTTTCCCAAGCCTCCATCTTTTCCAATACAAGAATACATAGTCCATTTATCTCTTCTGGATCATTGGACACATTTCGAAATAAACCATTCACTTCCTCATACTGAGAGTTAGAACAAATCTTTCTTGCATATGCTAGTATTCTGAGCTCTATTTCATTCACTTTTTCTTGAAGGCAAGACTGCTCATATGCAACATCATAGTCATATGGGAAAGATGAAATCCGGTCCTGAGACTGATATGGCTTACCAGGAAGGTAAGATTCATGCTCTTGATAAGGCTGATTATGAGAAACTTGATAAGGCTCAACATAGTTTTGATAATACTCTTGATAACGCTGCTTAGGCTCATAAAGAGGCTCATAGGTATCATGACCAGGCTGGTATGATCCATCATTGGGCTGATAAGGAAACATAGCATAGGAATTCTCTTCATACACAGCCATCAAAATTCATTCACGATAATGCAATAAAAATAGACTTACATGGAAACTGTTGTGAACTATTAGAAGCAATTGTTTGAGCTTGGAATCACCAAATACTTCTTGAAGAACACTGCTACAACTGCAATTTCATCAAGACCAGCTAAAATAGGTCCCACCGGGCATGCCAAAAACTGTTGTCAACCTGGAGCTGCACCCTAAATCGAAGACGTGCATGAAATGGCCAATCCTCTATCCGGTTGAAACAATGGGATCTTCTCACGAGGGTGGGTGCCTCAATGGTGAGAAGAATCTCCAGAGAACGCTGGTTCCTGTAAGATGTATGAATAAATCTCTACTCTGTGCTGCAAATCTACCATGGAAAATGGAGAAAGAAACTTGAAAGGAAAATCTTACCTAATAACGGTGATACACCAAAAACGTTGATCCACTCTACTTGGAACCCTGAACACTGAATCAAACAATGAAAAAGGAAGACCTTTGATTTCAATTGATCTTACATGCATAAATATTTCATGAGAAGGTTCGATCTAAATGACCAAAACATGAGGGAAAATGGAGAGAGGTCTGATACAAGACACTTTGCAGCCACCTAACATCCACTTACAGCTTCAGCAAAAGACGTAAAGAACATTGAACATGACCTGCATAATATGATAAGCTAGCAACTAGGTACGAATCAGAATTTGGGAAGGGAGAGAAATCTACCACATATGCAAATTGTTGAATGAATATACACTATGCCAACACTTGAAATCTGAAAGTATAAACCTTCTATTGATTGAAGAGGTTACACAACTCACCAATGGTAGAGTCTGGTCTTGCCAAGAGAGGGATGAAAAAATCTAAGGCTAAAAAGCCATTAATATAGAAAATTACAAAAGCCAAGAGATTGGCTTTGAAAAATAGAAGAAGAAGATCAACTTAGATTAACTCAAGACCAACTTTGCTTTCCAATAAAATATATTTTCCCTTTGTCTTTGCATGAAGCTCCTTGGCGTTAGAGGAAGTTGACGACTGGGTTTATTGAAATGCCCACCTCTCTTTGCATGGAAATCCACACCCACCTCTAAATTTAGCTTCTTCATGAGCTGCTGAAACGTTTGAAAGTATGAGATGACAATAGCATGCATGAAATCCAATGCCAATGTCAATTTTAGAACTCTGACTTGATCCCTTGGAAGCCGAGTTGGAACGTTTGAAAGGCTGAGTTGACCTTGGAGATAAACTTGACTTCAACAACCAATCAACTGAAGCCTTGACTAGTCAATCGTAATTAGCTTTTGCTTGCATGGAATTCCACGTTGACTCCGTCTCTTGTTTGTGCATGGGTTTCTCTCGGCCCAACTGTCCATGATTTCTCTTGGCTAAATCTAGAGTTCTTCTTGACCTCTGTTTGTATTTGTCTTTCCACAAACTTTCCCTTCTTACTTATTCCTTTGGCCTAATGTTCATTCTCTTCGAGTCTTTATTATCTCGGACCTCTCCCTTTTGTTTTATTTCTTCGGATAATCCATCGGGCTATTTGCTAAGTCATTTTCCCTTCGTGTTCATTCTTTTCGGACTTCGCTTTTGTCTCTCTCTGCCCTCATACTTTCCTTTTTTTGACCAAGCTTTCCGAAGGAATCCTTCGGACAATTTGTCCGAAGGATATCCATTTCTTTCGGATTTTTTGGCTTCCCCTTGGTTTTATCTCCCCTCTGAATTTCTGTAGTTTTTTGTTTGCCAACTTTTCCATGGCTTAATCCTTTGAATTTCTAGAGACTTTTGTTCGCCAACTTTTCCATGGCTTAATCCTTTGAATTTCTGCCGGCTTTTGTTCACCAAGTTTTCTGCGGCTTAATCCTTTGAATTTCTGCAGACGTTTGTTCGCCAACTTTTCCGCAGCTTAATCCTTTGAATTTCTATGGACTTTTGTTCACCAACTTTTCCGCGGCTTAATCTTTCGGACAAAAAGTCCGAAGGAATTCCTTTGGACTTTTGTCCGAGGATATCTTTCCTTTATTTTCTCTTTTGCCTTTGGCGACTTCTTTCTGTCAGGTTTTTCTTTGTAAATTCTCCAAATTTCTTCAGACTTTTTGTCCAAAGGAATTAGTCCTTTGTCTTTATTTTTCCACCGGCAGAATGCCCTTCGGGTTTTTTTTGGAAAGGTCTTACCACTGACCAAGTGCCCTCCGCAAGGGATTGTGTCCTTCCTCTGTGCCCTTCGGGAAAGTTGGAAAGGTCCTGTCACCGACCAAGTGCCCTCCACAAGGGATTCTGTCCTTCCTCTGTGGCTTTTCGGAAAAATTGTAGGGCACCCGGGTTTTTTGTAGGCATCCTTATTCCTTCGGACTTTATGTTTTCCTGACTTCTCTCTCGTATTTTCTGCCTCCTCAGTCTTTATTCTTGGCTAATTTCCCGTGGACTTATTGCAAAGCTCATTCCTTCATATTTCCTGCAGAGAACTTTTTCCGAAGGATAACATACCCTTCGGATTTCTCGAGTGTCCCTTCAAAATTTTGCAACAGTCCTTTGAACTTTTCCGAAGCTATGTGAAATCAAGAATTCTTTGTCCGAAGGAAATCCTATTGTAGCCAAGGCCTTTGCAAATGAGTATTTCAATTGGTCTACATCTTACCCAATGTATTCTTTCTTCCTTGGCTAGAGACGTGAACTTTCCAAATGGCAAGAGACAATCTGACCTATGGAAGAATTGTCAACACTTACCTTGGCAAGTGCCTTGTACATGCCATACAACTTGGGGGTCAATTTGTTTCTGTTTTGTTGTTGCAGTGACATTCTTTGTATGGTTTAAGATGGACAAAACACCTGTCCCCATTTTAAAAATGATTCTTTCTTTTATGTTGTGACTTATTTGTTGTTTTGTTTTGCACCACGGCCAATCTATCCTTGAGAATATGTTGCATAGCGTGTTCATTCTAAATATAATCTTCCACTGCCTAGATTCTAGAGTGCTTATGCAAATATGAATTAGTGGATGGTGGGGATAGTCACTCAATGCTTCAAAGGATGTCAATTTGTTTGCTATGTGAAAAGTAGTATTCTTCGAGTATTCAATCAGAGGTAACCATTGGACCCACCTAACTTTTTTATCATAGGCAAAGCAATGAGGATGTCCTTCAAGGCCTTTGTTTTACTATCTGATTGCAGGTGGTAGCAAGAGTTGTGTGCTAACTGAGTACGAAAAGTTTCCAACAAGTTTGTATAAAAGTTTCTTGTAAAAACTGCATCCACTAAAATTTTGTGAAAACATGATCTTCCTTAGGGCCTTAAACTCCTAATTTGCCTTAGGATTCCACACAAGGGCATCTGTTTTGAGGATAATTATAATGTGAGCTGCAACATAGCCTTAATTCTTCACAAACTTGTGGTAGTACCTTGAAAGTCCCAGCAATCCTCTAAGACCCTTAATATTCTTTTGAAGTGCCCAATTATCTAGTGCTTTGATCTTGTTAGGTCCCACCTTGAGAAAGGAGACAACGTGCCCAAGATACTTTTCTTTACTCTAAATGAACATTGAGAGGCCTTGGCGTCAGGTTGATGTTCCTCCAATAGTTGTAAAACTTCATCTACATTTTGCATGTGTTCCTCCCAAGCTTTACCATACAAGAGTGTCATTGAAGAAGACAATCTAAAAATTCCAAAGGAAAGGCTTAAGCATAGAACTCATGGGACTTTAAAAAGTTGATGGTGCATTAGTGAGACCAAAATACAATATAAAAAATTCATAATGGCCTTCATGTGTATGAAAAATGGCCTTAGGTATATTCTCTTTCTTGATTCAGAGTTAATGGTAGCCGAAACATACATCCAACTTAGTATAGGTATAGGTAACTTCTCTTTGATAGTGAGTTTTTCTAACTCTCAAAAGTCATGATACATGCACCAAGAAGTTTCTTTTTTGCACATCATAAGCTCAGGTGAGGATTAAAAACTGTCTTGGCTGAATTATCCCAACATCAAGCACCTCATTAACCATTTGTTCCATCTTGCTCTTTTTCTCATACATGTAACAAAAGGGTTGAATATTAGTATTTTGACTTCCTTGAATCAAGTGAATGGCACGAGCATGTTCCCTAATTAAAGGAAAACCCTTGGTAATATCTTGATAAACTTTAACGTTATAGTTTTCAATAACTGCTTGTAAATCTAGAGATTGATATGTTTGTTGAGGCTTTGCTTTCAAGGAAAATAATTGTGCGACAACTATTGATACTCCTTTCTTTAAGATCTTTGGTCTATGAGAGCCAATTACTTGAAATGTTTTGATGTTCCTTAAGATCATATCATTGTCCTATTGCTTGAAAACCTCCCTAGAGTTGATTCCCATCTTTTTCAAGGTTTTCAATTTTTGAACTCAACTCTACCAATAGGAATAGCAAGCATATTGCTAGTCAACAAATATTGTCGGTCTTTGTGGTGCGTCGATTGGAAATCATCACCTGAAACTTTAATGTTGGATAGGTAATGAAGTTAAGTAGTTTTTCCAACTCATGGTTGATAAAGTTACGAGTATTCCCACTGTTGATCAACATATCTACCTTTTACTTTTTGACATATCCCGTTGTGTTTAGAGTTTAAAGGGAATTAAACCTTGTCAAGGCATGCCAAGTGATGGTTGAATTGTCCATATCTTGTTTTTGTGTGGCGTCATCCAGTGAAAGAGGGACTTCAATGGGAAATCCTTTCTCATCATCTTCTCCTTGAGCATATAAATGTAGGAAAGTTTCTTCTCTTGACACATTTTACCATTGGTCCACTTTCCATCACAATTGCAGCCATGTCCTTTTCCCCTTTTCTCCTCCAATTGTTGTGGTGCCATGTCATGCCCCCTTTTTTGATCTAACAAACACATGAAGACCCTTAGCCTTAAATTGTTCCCAAGGGCTAAGGGAAAAAGAAAGAAAAGGGGACATTGGGGGTCTTTTAAGGGCAATGAAGCGAAAAGTACTTTATGTTCTAATTTTCACTTAAGTCGTGTTCTTTTGAGGGTTATGAGTGCCCAAGGACTTAAGTGGGAGTTATAAGGTTTGCTCTTTTAATATTTGAAAAGGAGGTTTCCCTCCATGTTGGAGGCCCCTTTTGGGGGAATGATTATAAAAGCGAGGGGATCATTTGAAGGGGACAGATTTTGGATGATGAATTTGGGCTTAAGCATGTAACGCTTGCCTAATCTATTGTAAGGATGGAAACCCTTCAATAGATGTTGGAACAAGGACGGAAACCCTGGGTCTAACTAGGGCATACTTCATCTAGGGGTTTGCGTTGTTCTTCATTGGTTTGTGGTGTAATTGAGCATCTTATTCAAGACAATAATTATACCTAGGGCAATGCCTAGGGTTTTGAGGAGAAATTGCAGCAAATTAGAGCTTTGAGAAGTTCGAGACAACTTTTGGTGGACTTCCTATGGTAGGAAAATTTTGATTCTTGTTTTGTTTGTTAGCTGCCATTTTTATGGTCATTTTGAGCTATCATTGGCATTGTAACTCCAAGTATTTCGAGAGATGAATTTCTGAAGTTTCAACGGTTTTTGGCCAATAATAAATCTTATATATCTCTGAATAATATTTGCATAATTTTCCGACATTTAACATGGTATTTGGCAGCCTCTTGAGGGCATCAGTGACTTAAATATAACATATAGTTATGGCTGTAATTTTCTGCAAGTGGCGACTTGGTTTGACTAAG
This sequence comes from Torreya grandis, assembly GCA_037957365.1. Classification (NCBI taxonomy): domain Eukaryota; kingdom Viridiplantae; phylum Streptophyta; class Pinopsida; order Cupressales; family Taxaceae; genus Torreya; species Torreya grandis. The sequence continues at coordinate 273,764 of JARHVA010005595.1, read as the reverse complement.
GTTTTGGCTTATTGGGAGCCTTAATCATTGATGATTGAATGTTGTTATGTTGCTGCATTTTTTATATGGTTTTTGCCGACACTTTCCAAGGGTTTGAGCAGGGTTTGGTGCTTGGAAAAGGTCATTGAAATTCAGGTTGAGAGGCGCTAGGTTTGGAGGTAGAAACCCTCATTTGCAACTTCCTTCTTTGTTGTGAGAGCCATTGGTTACTAAAATTCATAAGGTATTTGATATTTTTCAAAGTGGATTGGAGTTTTATTTTCAATGTTGAAGTGCATTTACAGCAACTAGGATTTACTGCAATTTTCAGTTATATGTTTCAGATTTCATAGGGTTTGTAGGAAAACCCATTTTTTGCATGATTGTGCCAATTTGGGGACATTACTTGGCAATCGAGTGGGCTGATTTTGATTGTGTTGGTTCTAGGATACATAGGAGTTACTTCTTCTTGTAAAGAGAAGTGTAGGACTATCACCTTTGTAAGGAAGTCACCTTGCTGGGGTTGCAATTTCTTTACCGCTGCTTGAAATACGAAATTGTAAAATACATTGGAAAGCTTAGGATTTGCTCTAAGTCACTCCCCTTTTCCGAGGATGACAAATTAAAAAATGCTCCGAAGGTGCCCAAAAATACAAAATACTAAAATGTATAAAAAATACAAAAAAAAAAATGGATTGGAATATCATGTTTTAATGAGTTCCACTTCATGATAAGATCCTCTTCACTTCTCAAGGGGACACTTTTCTCATATTTTTTTGAATTCTTGAGATGAGTCAGTTCTTCTACAATGATTATTTGTATTCTACATACAAATTTCTTCATCTACTTTTCTGCACCCAGCTACACTTACAATTGCACAGCAGAAAAAAAAAGCACAGAGGGGGGTCTATAATCATTCCCTTTAAGTAGAAATCAGAGAGAGTAGAGAGCAGAATGTTGTAACTTAGCATCTCCTTTCAAAGGTTGCTACCTTTTTGTAATAATCAAAGAGCAGTAGCTTACATCTCTTCTTTGAGATAGTCATACATACCTCTCAAACCAATACAGAATTTAGTTTATTCAGTCAGATATTGTTCTCTGTGTATATTTTTTTCTATATTCATTCATGGTTTTAGTCAAAATTGCAGAATTATCTTAGCTGCAATTGTTGGAATGAATTACTAAAGCCTATAACACATCCAAGTTACAACAATCTAGCGGGTTGTCCACTGGATTGCTAATCAAATCCAGATCAACCTCTCAACTCATTGATGTTGCAAGTCGCTGTGCTGACTTTAACAATATGAAATCCATTTAATTCTCAATTTTTTTCCCTTTGTCCACTTTGGTGGTCCGCAGTTTTCTTTTATTTCTGTCAAGGTGGTCATTGATGAGTTCATTTGGTTGTACTTATGTCTTAAATTGCAATTAATGAAGGCAACGTCACACAGGTTGGTGTAGCAAACAATAATGTTAGTTAAATGCAGTCATAGATACCAATCCTACTGGGAGAGAAATATACCAATTTTTTATATCCTACCATTCTGAAATTTCATTGTAAATCACATAATTTTGTAAATGAGTTATGAAGATGCTATTATCTATTCTTTTCTCTCTGTTGTGTATGCTTGCCAAGGGTGGAAACCCCAAATTATAACTTTTATTTTTATTAGATAATTGAAATTTCATTAGTAACCAAAACAGGGAGTAGAAATGACAGGTTAAACAAACAAAGTGCAATTGATGCAACGGCAAGTTAAAGTATAATGGACAATATCATAATGTGAGAGACTCAAGTTTTATCGTCCATGCAATTATAAAACAGGGCAATTCTCCTCCTAGGCCATAAATATTATTGTCTTAAAACCTTAGGTGGCATTTCTTTATCATTATAATAAAAATGATTTTCCAGCCTTTAGCGATCGTTGTACTTGAAAACTGGAAAGAGATTCTGAGAAACTAGAGGGAATCATGCAACAAATAGAACAAACTGGGTGATATTTTATGGCGGATCATAGTTGAAAAGCATCTATTGTAGTTTTATGATGATATTAACATTCAAATAAATTATTTCCTATGTATTTAGCATGGATGTATGGTGTTAAATAATGTCTCTGTGCACTTAACAAGAAGCGGTTTGTAAGGTAATTTCTCTATCAAGTTCATTAATGGAGGAGGAATAGTAACATGCACGCATCTATTCATGCTTGTGAACATATAACAATAACTGTAAACATCCAATAAACACAATGTAAATATGGAAAGAAATCATAGTTCATTTAGTATACATCATAGCAAAAAGAAAGAGCTGCATAAAATGAATTTGATGGGGTCTCATATCCATGGCATCCCATAGCTTAACATCTCTTTATAGCCAGAATTACATTAATAAATCCTTAATTGGTAATTATAACAAGTCCAATATTAATCAAGTTATCAAAGTCCCAGATTCAAAGTCCAACTTTTATTTGTATATGTTTTCAAATTCTTGAAGATTATATTGTTTATACTAGCATCCCCTAAAATGAAAATCCAGACATCTCATAATTATAGTTAGTAGTGATAGGTTAAGTTTTAGATTTAAAAGATTTTTACTTTTCATTAAACTGAAAATATGGTGGTTTAAATTATATCTAATTTCTCATTACTTGGATATTATCGCAGGTTCGCCCAAGTTTAACATATATGTTTAGTGAACCATGCTCTTATTGCGACGCGGATGGACGAGTTGAAGCACTTAATACAATATTTTCAAAGATAGAGCGTGCAATTCGTCGTTTTCTTGTGAGATACATAACTCGTAAAAGTTTTGTTTTGGACTTTTTGGGGCAGGATGTCATTCCAATGTTGTCTTTGGGAGCCTTTAATAGCAAGTTTTTGTTTATATCTTAAACAGAATGCTTCATGGGAGCAAAAGGCAAGAATCAAGAAAACACATAGAATTCATGTACAACTCAGAAGTTGTATGGAAACTTGCTTTGGTCCTTGTATAATGATCGAAGTGCAATCTAGACTGTTAAGATCAACCAAAGCTATGCCATCATCCCTGTTCGTATTCACATAACATATCCTTATTCATAGAGCTCGGGAATATCTGAGTGTTCCCCTTTGACAACTAAGATCAAAAGAAACACAAACTGATATATGTTATTTTTACTTTCAATATTTACACATAATTGATGTTCAAATGGTAATAGACTCCAGGCTGTTTTAGGAGATAGTGTAGCTATATAGAAAGAAGAAAAGTTTTGAAACTAAATCCACAATAAATAAAATGATGTTTTTTTTCGGTCATGCCTGTGAGTCTAAACTAAGTCTCAAGATGGTCAATCTTCTCTAAATTGTTAGAGAGTTGCAAAGGATTTGGAAGCTTTGAAAAAACTTGCTCCCGTAACTCATGAACCTATGTGGGTGAGTGCATATGTACGTTGAAAATATTTGTGACCTGAACTCCCACTTCTTTTTTCTTGCCAATTAGTTTCTCCATAAAATCATCACCAAAAGTGGCAAATCCACAAAGCTTTGTTTTGAAATTGTGTCTACTCTGTATTAAAAACCACATTTCCCATGCTTTCATACACAAATGGAAATGACTGATATTTAACGGTTCTTGGCAATGATATAAAAAACAGCCTATTATTTATCGATTTACCTAATGGAGAGAAAATAGAGTGGTATAGGAACTGTTATCACACTAAATCGCACCCTCGAGGAGGTTGCTCAAGCCTTCCTCATTTAGGTGATAGCATGGAAACACCTCTAGGCTGTGGGTGGCCTAATCAATAAGGTGAATCTCTAGATAGGGTTAGCGCCCTCGATACTTCACTTTGAAATTGCTATTAAACCTATTGCTTGCTAAAAAAGAGGGCAAAAATAGCTGAAAACAAGTAAATGGGAGGTGATGCACCAAACTTAACACCCTCCACATGCCTATACTACACTAAGCATGAATTAGAACTGAAACCTATTGCACTATTTCAATATGAGTCTCCAAGCATTAGCATTTCAATATGAAGGTTAAAGATCAAGACACTAACCAAGACGGGATGATCAAGAGGTTTCATAGGAGACACAAGTGAAGCAATCTCCACACACAACGATTGCAATGTAATGTCCTGTTTCTAATAAAATCCAAAGGGTGGCCAATTAGCTCATTTCCCATATTTCCGATGAGCTAATGTGAGTAATTAGGAAATATCTATTTTAATATTTTGGTCCACCGTAATTCATGTTATTGAAATATGGGCCATTAAATATTAAAATATTAGTTGTATTTACTCTTGCATGATTTGAGGCACAATTTGTGGAGTTGTTATGATGACACTCATGTAGGAGTTACAATCAATGAATTTTGGAAAGAGCATATCTAATATAGAAACTTTATGGCGGAATCTATGACGATTGTAAGAGATGTGGAAGTGGAGAATATTTTGGGCAAGTGGTTAAAGATGGCAAATTGATGTTTATCTCCTCAAATCAAGGAATGGGATTTTGGCATCCCACAATCAAGGAGTGGAGAATCTTTGTGGGTAAAATTAGCAATGTGTTAAAAGGAAACTATGACAAATCTTTGGTGGGATTTATGAGGAGATAGATTATGGAAACTTTCTATTCCCTGTGATAGAGATAGAATATGGAAATATTCTATTTGGGACGTTGGGATTTGTGGTCCAAATTTTATTTAAGATAGGCGGCCTTATTAATTTGAAATCTTTTGCCATTACAATCAATTTCTACAGATTGTTGCACTTCTACTTCAACAATAGGATTCAAGGACGAAACCCCTTGGTTTCTTAGAGATCAGAGGACGAAACCCCTTTGGCTTCTTGAGGGCAATCTCACACAAGGATTTTATTTCCACACCAAGCTCATTCAAATTTCAGCTTCAGAGTGTTTTGTTATTGTTCTTAGTAGTTGATTTAGTGTGTGTATGTGTTGCATATTTCTTGTAATAGTTTATTTCAGTATTTGCTCTCAGACTAGTTGTAACCTCTATGACCAGTTTTGTATGTCTTATTTCATATCATAGATGTATTTTTGTAGCATTCTGATTTGCTTCTGGACTAGATGTATCCTCCACGAGCAAATCTAATATATCATTTGGTAGTGGTCTTTGCATGCAGGTCCATTTTGAGAGTTTCCAATATCTAGTTGTTCCAAATCTTTGTTTTGTATTTTCCCAGTTGAAATAACGGTGTGCATGTTATATTAAGTGTGTGTATGTGCCATGCATATGTGTTTGTGGGTAAAAGTAGTTTAGATTCCCTTCGTTTTCAAATAAAATTTTGTCAGGGTTATTACAGTGGTATAGAGCTATGATCTTGCCAGCATATTGGGTATATTGAGTTGTTAATCATGGGAGGATTCTTGAGATTTTTAAAAGATGGAAAAAATGCAAATCTTATTCCAGATAAAATGGTGGAAATGCAGAGGAGCCAAAATAAAATGATCACTTCACTTCAAAAGCTTCTACATAGCATGCAAAATTCAATTCCAGCCATAACATTTCAAAAGAATGATGAAACCAGAAATGCACTCAAGAGAAAGAAACTTCCTTTCTATGACAAAGAACGCAAATGTTGGATCACGGAAGAAGTGAAGCAAGAAGGAAAGTTAGAAGTGAAATAATTTCCCAAGGAGCCAGAAAAGAAGATGGTGGAACCAAAAATAGTTATGAGTACACGTGAGCCAAAATTACAAGAGAAGGTCAAGGAAGAAATTATGGAGCAAGAGTCAAAGAAAGAAGAGAAAACAATCTGACAAAAAAGTGAAAAAAAGCAAATCATAGAAGAATCCACCATACAGATGGAAGGTAAGGATTTTGATTTAGAAGAAAATATTTCATTGATTTCTAAGATTGAATTTTAACATAATGTTTGTCTTCAAGAAGTCAAGGAGGGGCCAATGTTATGTGAGAATAGCCTACCAAATAGCCATATCGATGATCAAGAAGAAAAATTAGAGTTGCCAGAAATGGAAAGGAAGCAACGCTTGGAAGAATTCACGAAGATGGAAGGTATGAATTTTCATTTTAAAGGGAATCTTCCAATTCAAACATAAGAAGTTAAGTATTAAGATGACTTTATTGGAAGGCATAAGAAGAATGTCTTAGCAGAGACTAATGTTGGGTGTGAGTTTGTGAAGATTTTCAAATCGGCTAATGAAGGTAAACACGTTGACTATTTTTGTAATAATAGTTCAAGGCATGGAAAGGTCAACACAAATTTATTGCAGCTACTCCATAAAGTTCAAAATTCTTGGCATGATTATTTTCCTAAAATTCAAGGTTGTTTGTACATAAGAGTATGGGATCCAGGAAATAAGCTAAGACATATGAAGGCACAAAATTTTAATGGACTTAATATTATAGTTGCAACTAGATTCACCATCCCATGCAACCAAATAGGTAGACAACTTAATATATCCACGTGTAAGAAAAAGATATACAATGAAGTCTATGTTGTTAGAAATAATATGGTTATGAATGAAGGATGGCTACACTCCATTGGTAAGCTTCTACAGGGTCATAAATCTAAAGAGCTTAAGTTAATCACTAAAGCAAATGATGTCATAGCTAGGAGCACTTCTCATAAAGGACAACTTGTTTGGGCAGCAAGTTGCTTAATGAAGGAGAGCATGAAAATTATTTTATCTTTTGGTAAGCAACATAGTCTTTATTTTGATATAAAAATACCTCGAAATCAGCATAACACAGTGTTCAATAATATGTTCCCAAGATATTTACTAGATAGAGGATTCCAACATGCCATAGAGTTGGAAACTAATTTGTATCATGAATCTATATGGGAGAATCATGTCACATACTTGGGCCAAGTCACAAATGCTTAGGGCATACATGAAGATGCAACATGAGAAGCATTGGAAGGAATTGAAAAGGTAATCAAATCATGTCATGTACTTATCATTTTAGATTTCTCAGTAGCGCGTGGATACCCTCCTTTCAAGGTTCGTGGAGAGCTTGTTGGACAAAGAGTGACCGTGTTAATTGATAGTGGGGTCACCCACAATTTTATTAATGAAGGAAGATGGAGACTTCAAGCAGAAGAGTTTGAAGGCTTCAATGTCATTGTAGCTGATGGATACAATATACCATGCAAGAAGATTTAGAATCTTGACCTAGCCTTTGGAGACCATAAGGTTTGTGATGATTTTTATGTTGATTTAAGTGATATTGATGTGGTTTTAGGTGTGCAGTGGCTCCATTCTTTGGGGGAGTACTAAAAAAATCATCAGACTATGGAACTCAGATTCATATCCGATGGGGAGGAGGTAGTTCTAAAAAGAATAGCAAATGGAGCACCTCAAGTCGTTACAACAAGAAGGATGGACAAGTTGTTTGGTGATTTCAAAAGATCCCTCAAGGGGATTACCTCCAGAAAAGGGATTTCATCGTATCATAGAGTTGGAACCAGGGTTGAGGCCTGTCATGACCTCTCCATACCACCATCTCAGAATGTACAAAGAGGAGATTGAAAAGGCAATAAGGGAACTCCTAGATATGGGATATCATCAGATACGCAGGAGAAAAGAAGATATTCAGAAGACTACTTTCCGGTGTCACTATGGACACTATGAGTTTTTGGTTATGCCATTTGGACTCAACAATGCACTGGCCACATTTCAGTCCTCTATGAATAAGATGTTTGGTAAGCATTTAAGGAAATTTGTTCTAGTCTTCTTTGATGATATTTTGAAAGTTTGGATGAGCATCTTAAGCATTTGGATACAATTTTGGGTATTCTTGAAAAACAGTCCTTATTTGCTAAATTGTCCAAATGTGACTTTGGGTTGGCTAAAATCCTATACGTGGGTCATGTTATTATTGCTAAAAGGGTTCAAGTTGATCAACATAAGATCCAAGCCATTCTGGATTAGCCACCTTCTAAAAATCTAACACAACTTGGAGGCTTCTTTGGATTGTGTAGTTTTTACAGGGGGTTTGTTAAGGGGTTTTCTCAGCTTGGAGTTCCTCTTACCAATTTGACAAAGGGAGCATTTGAGTGGACAGAACAAGCACAAGCCACTTTTGAGAAGCTAAAGGAAGTAATAAGTTCATGTCCAGTTTTAGCTATTCTAGATTTTTCACTCCCTTTTGTTGTAGAGTGTGATGCTTCATGGAGTTGTCCTATCTCAGAGAGGACATCCCATAGCTTTTGAAAGCGGAAAGCTAAAAGGTTATGAGAGAAGACTGCGTATCGATGAAATGTTGTCTACAATGCATGCTCTGAAGAAATTCAGACAATATTTGGTATGTGGGGAGTTTGTTGGCAAGACATACCATGATAGTTTGAAATTCTTCCTAAGCCAACAAGGTTTGAATGATCGACAACAAAAGTGGAAAGATGATAGGTACATAGTGGCAAATGGGTTGATTTTATTCAAGAACGAAGTATTCATTGTTCCTGAATCAAAGATGAAGAAGAAAATACTCAAGGCATTTCATGATGTGCCATTAGCAGGACATCCAGGTTTCTTCAGAACATACAGACAGATTAGAGAAAGGTTCTCCTAGAGGAGTCTCAAAGAGAAGGTTCTTGTGCATATCAGAGTGGTGCAGCGGACGCGTGGTGAAGAGTTTTTGAGATTTGTTTGGGATCCTAGTAATATTCAGAGGAGAGGAGTTAGCACAATTATATTTTCATTGCTTGATCCAAGTCAAAGAGGTAGATGTATAGTCATGGATCACCTGAAGGTTTACATTTATGATGTTGAGAGTTATACACATTTATTTGATATTTATTCTCATGAGGTCAAGCTGTTTTTCAAAAAGGTGATCAAATTACATGAGTTGCAAGAGGATGTTTTGGATGTTAGCGAAAGTGAATCTTACAGTGCTCTTTGGCAGAAGATGTCTCACTTGACAGGTACATGATCCAGATTATATGGGCACTACAATTTGATTCATCACTTTGGCACAATGATTATGGAACATCCAGATTTGCATTGCATGAGGGCAAGCAATTTTGAGAAGGGGGATTTGTAATGTCTCGTTTCCAATAAAATCCAAAGGGTGGCCAATTAGCTCATTTCCCATAGGGCCATTAAATATTAAAATATTAGTTGTATTCTCCAAGTGGGGCATGGTATTTACTCTTGCATGATTTGAGGCACAATTTGTGGAGTTGTTATGACAACATTCATGGTGGGAGTTACAATCAATGGATTTTGGAAAGAGCATATTTAATATAGAAACATTATGGCGGAATCTATGACGGTTGTAAGAGATGTGGAAGTGGAGAATATTTTGGGCAAGTGGATAAAGATGGCAAATTGATGTTTATCTCCCCAAATCAAGGAATGAGATTTTGGCATCCCATAATCAAGGAGTGGAGAATCTGTGGGTAAAATTAACAATGTATAAAAAGGAAACTATGACAAATCTTTGGTGGGATTTGTGAGGAGATAGAATATGGAAACTTTCTATTGCCTATGATAGAGATAGAATATGGAAATATTCTACTTGGAATGTTGGGATTTGTGGCCCAAATCTTATTTAAGACAGGCGGCCTTATTAGTTTGAAAGTTTTTGCCATTACAATCAATTTTTATAGATTGTTGCACTTGTGCTTCAATAGTAGGATTTGAGAATGAACCCCCTTGGATTCTTGGAGATCAGAGGACGAAACCCCTTTGGTTTCTCAAGGGCAATCTCACACAAGGATTGTATTTACACATCAAACTCATTCAAATTTCAGCTTCAGAGTGTTTTTTTATTGTTCTTAGTAGTTGATTTAGTGTGTTTATGTGTTGCATATTTCTTGTAATAGTTTATTTCATTATTTGCTCTTGGACTGGTTGTAACCTCCATGAGCAGTTTTGTATGTCTGATTTCATATCATAGATGTATTTCTATAGCATTCTGATTTGCTCCCAAACTAGATGTATCCTCCACGAGCAAATCTAATATATCATTTGGTAGTGTTCTTTGCATGCAAGTCCATTTTGAGAGTTATATGTTTAGTACTTTTCTAGTTGAAATAACGGTGTGCATGTTATATTAAGTGTATGCATGTGCCATGCATGTGTGTTCGTGGGTAAAATTAGATCAGATTTCCTTCGTTTTCAAATAAAATTTTATCGGGGTTATTACATGCAAGATCATATAGCACTCTTCATATGACTTAATACTAACATTCATCAACTAACCATGAAACATACACTAATTGCAGCATTGAGAAGGCTGGAACTCAACATCTATTCACTTTCAAAGGCAAAGTAAAAGTGTTTGTATGAGCTGGGCTTCACCATACTCAGGTTGAGGATCCATTACAAGCCTTTCAAGGCTGTACATATAGGAGAAATGAGAGAGAAGAGAGAGAGGTACATTGAGAGAGCCCATGACAATTACAAGCCTTTCAAGGCTGTACATATAGGAGAAATGAGAGAGAAGAGAGAGAGGTACATTGAGAGAGCCCATGACAAGTGTCATCCTTCACAAGTCAGTTACCATGCCCAGTGTAGGAGGCCAACTACAGTCTTATCATCCTCCTCAACATGAGTTTTTTGATGAGATGATGATCTTACAAGGTGGTGTAGGAGTTTCTTGTTTGCACTTGATGACTTATCACTCTCCTCATGAACTAACCTCCTTGTTGAGAAGTGACAAGTTGCATTCTTGATCATATAATTGTCCTTGAGCTGCCATTTTATCTCTTTGACACTTTGCACATGCTTGAGAACTTTCCATACTGATGTTGTAGGGGGGTAATCATGTTCTCTTAGGTGTCTTGAAACCCTTCATGTTCACTACATCTCTCCCTCAAGGATCTTCAATGACATACTGAAGGATCATGCTCAATCTGTTGATGCATTAGACACTTCAAGACTGCATTTGATCATTAGGATGGCCTGTTCACAACTTGTAGAACTTTCTAGGGATGGTATGAGGTGCTTAGAAGGATACTTTAAAGGTTTCCATACCCCAAACTACCTTGAAGAGGTCTGCAACTAGTCCTCTATGCAAGCAAGAAGACACAGTCTTCATTAAGTCTAGTTTCTTGCTTGAAAACCTGTTACAGCACCATGGGAGTTCCTTCAAATGGATGTTTGAGGGATACTATACCTTTGCCCATGCTTAGAAGTCCTACACTGATTAAGAAACTCAAACCTACACAAACCTCTGCAAATAGCTTCAAAAAGCAGTGTTTTAGGCCATTATGTTACCTCTTCCACTCCACACGTGCCACCAAATGGCTCACTTAGGTGCCCATGGGATCCTCAAATGATATTAGGGTGATTTCATGACTATTCATGCCCATTAGAATCACTTAGAATGCAAAACTCAGACATTGGGTTCCTAGAAGGGTTTAAGGAGGGTTTTAGAGTCCTTAACTTGTTAACGATTGTTCATAAAGTTGAGGGCCTCAACTTATGAACTAATGCCAAAATTTTGGAGTAGGGGGACCTCATTAACACCTCCAATAGCCACTTGAAACCATGCATCTCCTCATTCAAGTTCTGAGTAGAAAACTATGTCTTGTCGAGTTCTTCACAAGGGGATAGGAGGGTTTTAAGTGGTCTCCCTTCTTAGTGATTGTTCATACCGTGCAGGCTCCCTTGAGAACAACCAATGCCATAAAGTTGGAGTGTGAAAACCTCCTTAACATCTCCAAGCTCCATTCTTTCCCATGCATCTTCTCAGTGGAGTTCCAAGCAAAGTTTAGACCTTCTCGAGTTGATAGACCTATGTGTGGAGACCGAGGAAAGGTTTTTAGGCCTAGAAGCCTTGAAAATGCATATTATTGGTTAGAATTGTCTCCAATAGGTCTACTAGTACCCCTATAATGCTTGCAGGTACTCCTCCATATGCCTTGAGGCTTCATATCTTTTAAATCTAACTTTTAACTCAAAACAGTCCCTTTCATGCAAGGTTTTCATCTTTTGATCAAGCATGTAGACCTACAGGTTTGGTTTAGGCCTGTTTGGGTCTTTTAGCCCTTTCCACCGTATATCACCCTTGTTTAGATCATTTGTTACTCTATTCCACTGTATATGAATGCCTTAAGTGGTTTATGCCCCCTTTCTGTAAAGACCCTTGCAATTTTGGCCTTTAATTTTCAATTCTGACTACTCAGGAATTTCGTCAAACACTTGTCTTTCAAATTCTGTACTTGTTGATTGCTTGTTTGAATGGATATCAAATATGATTTTTATGCCTTCAAAGGACTTCTATGATGTTTAAGCAAAGAACTAAATGCAATGCAACTCTTTGCTTTTTTTTGGATTTTCAAATGCAAATATATGAATACTACAATGAGAAAGTGCATCTAAAGCAATATGACATGTTGACAAACACTTGTCATGCAATTAAAGAATGAAGAAGTCTGAAAACTCATTGTTTGCTGATATGACATTTCTGATTACAAATTTCAGACTTACAATATGCACAATATCAATTACTAACCAAGCCAAAATGAAGTATGAATGAGCTCTAATGGCTGCCACTAAATCTGCATACAATGTACTCAGAAAATTGACAATTGCATAGGCAAATTGAGACCAAGAACCTAATTTATTGATGCCAAATTAAAGACCAATGCTCAACAATGAACTCAGAATTTTTTGTAGAATTTTTTGAACCTTTCAAAGGTGAAATCGCCCTCCTTGAAACTGGCTGCCCCTGCCCTAGTGGTGCAGATCAAACAATAAATAAGTGCAGTCTTTAACCTCCTCCAATTTGTCCTTGAAATGATTGTCTCAGTGATAGCAATTGATTGCTCAATACCCAAAATGATACGCTTCTCCAATTGAAAGTTATGAGCAAATATGTAGGTCTCATGTAAGCTTGTTGACCTCCATGACAGCAAGTAACAAATCTGATATGCACCTTCAAACTCTCCAAAATTCACTCCAAATACTCTCAAATGGAACGCCCTTCTCTCCTCAACAAAAATGATGCTAAAATATAAGTCAAAAGGCACAAAGTTGAAGACTCCACACCCAATCGACCTCCATGAATGCAATAAACCCCAATGTGAAAGACTGAAGTATCTCTCATCCAAATTATGCAGCCCTTCGGAGGATCTTTCACCACCTCAGTTATGTCAATCAAAGAGAGTGACCATTCTCAATGACTGAAGTAGAAATCTGTAAAAACCCTAGGCTCCACAATTAATTCATCAAAGCAAATGTCATGTACTGGATGTGAAACAATGAGCCTAGCCCTCTATTTATTCTTTTTCACCAAGAGGGGTTGGCCCCTTCTAGAAGATTCTCCCTTTTAAAATAATATTTAATTGCACTTGAATAGTGTTAAAATATTATTATAATATAGAGTGCAAATAAACATTATAACATGAGAAATACATTATCTCACCCCAAAACCATAAAAAAATCAAATGCGAAGCGACAAGCAACTACCCAAACGACCCTCTCATCAACTCCTTGGCCTACGAGGGTCCAATGATAGGCCAAACTCCAACAATGTCTGAATACTAGTTAGAAGGGGACATTACACTTTCACACTTGTATGAGGCAAGGATTACCCTAGGCAACTCAAAACACTCCCTTTCATGCAAGGTTTTCATCTTTTGATCAAGAATGTGGACCTACATGTCTGCAGACCTGTAGGTCTACATTCAATTTTATTTAGATCATTTGTTACATGCCCCTGAGTCTTTTATGCCCCACAATCATTTCATCTACCCCTTTGATTTGTTGGCAAGGTTGAAACTCTCTTCAAAACAGTCTTGTTTGGTCTTCCTTTGGGCCAGATACCTTACCAAGGGATGAGGATGGCTCATCTTGAATAATTTGTTGTTCTTCAAAATGAAACTAGTCAAGGTGGAGATTCTCATGGTTTCTCAGACCTTGGAACACCTTCAAACCTAATGATCAAACCAAAAAGATCACCTTTTCCTCATATAGTGCAAACACAAGGTACAAATTTCCTTTTGAAATGATCCTCTCTAAGGTAAGGGAATATGCGAGCTTGAGGCATGAGATGGTGAGTTTGAAATTTTTCAGAAGTTTGGGGAAGGCTGATTGCATTAAAGTACCTCATAAGAATGAATTGTGGAGGAATAAATTCATGTTTTTGAGTCATACGAAGTCTGGAATGTGCATACACAACCAACATATCAAAGCGGAAGTAGTTGGTTCTGCCATTCTTTTGGAGTATGAGGACATGTGTCAATGGTCTTTTGACAAAAATTGGATTTCCAACAAGGTAAGAGGAATTCCAGCTCCTCTAGAGGGTAGATTTTTGAGTTTTGGGGTCACTCTTGTGTGTGTGGGCAGCATGAACACCACTTCTATGTTCTCAAGGGCAGCCACATATATGTCCCCAACACTTTCACCCATGGAGGGCACTGTCAATGGTGCAAACATTGAAGAGAAGCAGAGGATTCATGTTTGACTGATATGTTTGTGTCTTGTGTAGGTGCTGATATAAGGGCATTCAAGGCCCTAAAAGTTGAAGATTTCTTTGCTGGAATACACTTTTCCAGCCATCTCTATGTTGTCCTTTCAAAGGAGTTGTCTCTCTTTTGCATCTTTTTGGCACAATTTAGTTATGGGATCTCCATGGAAAGAAAAAAGATGGGAAGCTGTTTTTTTTTCATTTCTAGCTTGCATAAAAAGCAAAAAATCTTCATCTACAGCCGTAGAATGCTTCGTCATGAGGGTTTTCTTCATTGGGAAGGACCATGGATTGAGTTTTGCATGAGGCCCATGGTTAGGACAGCCCATTGATTGTTTTTATTGCTGGAGGACAAGCAATTTTGGGTGGGGAGGATTGTTATGTCCCCCTTTTGGACATGACATTATTGAAGACCTTTAGCCTTGCCTAGTTTCTTAGGGACTAAGGGAAGAAGAGAAAAAGAAGGGAAACATTTGATTTTGAAAAAAATAATTGTAAAAGTAATTTATTGTTATAATTTCACTTAAGTTGGGGCCTTTTTAAGGGTCATGAGTATTGATCCATTTAAGTAAATTATAAAAAGATATTCTTTTATAATTTGAAAAAAGATCAACAAAAGAATTTCCCCCCAAATTGGTCGCTTCACTTAGGAGAAGTATAAAAGCAACTAAGGGGTCTTGGTAAAAGGCATGTTGGATCATTATTTGAACTTACAAGTTTTGAGCACGAAAAAGCTTGAGCTTTGGACTTGAAGACAAAAACCTTCAAGCAAAGAGATTGAAGACGGAAACCCTCATTCTTCTGTGGGGCAACTTTTTCTAGGAGCTGCCATTGTTCATCAAAATTCAGAAAAGGTAAAAAATGAAGGGTTTCCAAGTGGGGTGAATAGCTTGGAAGATTGACAAATTGCTCTAGGAGGGTGGCAACTTGCTTGTGGAGGTTGGCGACTTGTTTTGGAGGGTTTTGGCTAATGTTTGAGGGCCATTTTTTGCCCTAATATTATTCGGAAAGTTTTATATGATTTTTCCAGCCTTGGGCCATTTGGAAAAAAGACCTAATTGAGGGTTTGAGGTCAAATATTGATTTTAAAAATATTTTAAAATTTTATATATTATTTTAAATAGTTGTTGTGGTAAATTCAGCTTGTTTGTGAAGGAAAACATCATTAAAAGGTATTTGATTGCAACTATATTTTTCTATTAATTTTGAAGACCTTTTGATGGTAAAATGCTACAGAAATTGTCATCAAAGAGCCGCCATAAATCATATTTATTTTTTGAACATAGGTGCCTAGGGTTTGAAGGGCTAATTTGGATTTTTAAAGGGTTAATCTTGGCTGAAAGGATTCATAATTGATTTAAAGAGTTTAGCATATTTTTATGCTAATTTTGGAATATATTTTCAACTAGGGTTTGTTGTGGTGAAAATCATAATTTGGTTTTTTTGCTAGGATTTCATATAAAAATCAGATTTCAAAGAATATCCTTAATTTGGAGACATTAAACCTATTGATCAAACCAAAAAGATCACCTTTTCCTCATATAGTGCATGCAAGCCTATAGGTCTACATTCACCTTTCATATGATGAAACCTCCCTATCTTCGATGTCTTTGATTGATCTTTGAGAGCAAGATGAAACTTGTTTCACTTGTTTGAAGGCCCTTTTCCAATGAAAACTTTGTGCAAGAACCCAAGATTGCTGATCTTTAACCTGACACCTACAGAACTGTACTTCTCACATTTGAGGCTTGAACATTGAATTAGCCTAAGAAGGCTACTTTGGAGGTAATGCCAAACTTGAGAGGAGATAGAAAAGGGGTGTGAAAGGTTGGATAATATCACTTCAAAGCTTTTCAATACATTCAAACCATCTTTTGCCTCTCAATGACCTCAAGAAGGTCTGTTTTTGCTTGTGACCTGCAATAGTCTACTGAGTGTATGATCATAGCTCATTCTTCACCATTTTGGCCTATTTGATGCTTGGAGAAGACCTGAAGAAATTGGGTGAAGTTTGCTAGGGTTGAGAGAGACATTTTCTACCATTGTTATTAACATTTGCATGACTAAAAGCACTTCAACCTCTCCTCACACTTGACTGCCACACTAAAACAGTGAGAAGGTGCATTTCCCTTGTCAAGACAAATATGTGATTGTGTTCATCTGCATTGACTCAGTGCTATGGAGGCTCTTAGATGCTCTAAGATCACTCTCCCACCAACTTGTCTCCATCAACTTTGAAACACAAACCCAAGGAGAGAACCAAGGTCATGGGGTTTTACAAGGGTTTTAGGCACCTTATTCTGTTAGCGATTGTTCATAGAGTTCGGATTTCTGAAACCTGAACTCTTGCCATAAATTTGAAGGGCATAAGAGCACTCATCAACCCCTAGGAGCGTTTGGTCTGAGTCCTTTCCACGTGCATAAACCAATGACAACAAATGTACCTTCTCAAGCCTGTCAACCTCCTTGATAGAAAAGATAGATGAATTTCTGCCCTGTATTGATCTTCTAAGCTTTGAGCTGGCTTGATTCAACCCTGATGAGCTATAGAACATCTCATGTTTGTACAACCACCTAAAAACAAGTCACTTTTTGTTTTGAAAACTCACCAGAGACACTTGCTACCAGCCGTAAGTGATAATCATGAATTGTACAGGTACGTTAGGACTGCCACTATCATTTCTGACTTGAAAACTGCCATCTTACGTTGAAAAAACTTTCTCAAGCTCCTTTGACAAGTGTATTCAACATACAAGGTACTCATTTGGCCTTTAGACTGACCCACCACCTTGTATCACATTGACCCAGACATTAGGATGACTTTGAAGAATTTATTTCTTTGCAAACTGACTTGAAGACCAATATCATATTTGATGACCTCATTCACGTGACTCTCTTTCCTATTAAGGCTTATAAGGTTGAATTAGGCATTTTAAGACATCGCCTCTAGGTGTTAGCACAAGAAACTGACTTGATCAAGCCTAAAAACATAAGATCATAAACCTTAACATTTGCAAAATACCTTAATCTCCTCAAAACTACCTTAACTTTTGCAAATGCTTTATAGGGTGACTAAGATAAGGGAAACTGGTTAGGAGGCTGAGTGTTCATGACTTCACACTTTGGACTAGACCTTTCAATCACTGTGAAACCTTCCAAGGCAACATGACAAGACAGTTGATAAATTAGGGGTTTGAACTTTCATATGATAGGTATCTTTAGGACTCGTTATTTTCTTGAAGCACATTTAACTGAGATTGGTTTGTACAAAATGTGGGATCTTCAGATCCTAATTTTAATATTTGTTTACTTGAAGGCAAAGGCTAAAGATGAGGAATCTTGGCCTCACATTTTCTTGTGGGTAGATCCAGTCATGTCTGACTATCTGACCTCTGGAAAGAAGACGCGAGTAGAACTGTTGTGTACTTCTCTGAAAGTAAGGATCGATCTAGAGGTAAATAGTGGTCATCTTCCATGATTATAATTCTATTTATTCCTACAATGTTGTTTCTCAATGTTCAAGCAATGCACGATTATAAATACTTGATCATAAATATAATTATTGCACATTATTGATAACTAGTCATTATTCTAGGATGAATCATACCGCATGGGAGGGCTGATAAGATATTTTTTATTGGTTGTCCTGCAGGTTAAGAAAGAATTTGAGCGAGGTCAATTTGAGGTGAAGCAATGTATGATCATAAAACATTATCGTGCATCCTTGATAACATGTCATTATTCTTGGATGAAAATCATGCCGATAATATATTTTAACTTGGTTTTCCTACAGGTTTAGAATTTGAAAGAGGCCAATTTGAGGTGTCTGGTTATGCAAAGAAGAGAATAGCAAAGAAGCTCAAAGCAAGAATAGCTGGAAGAAGTGGCAAGAAAATGACTGATTTAATGAAGAAGAGTATACCTGATAAGAAGGTCCAAGCAGGAATATATGGAACAAGTAGCAAGAGAACGACTGATTTTGCAAACAAAAATATAGCTAATAAGAGGCTTCAAGCAGGAATAACTGGAACAAATAGCAGGAGAAACCATTTTTTGGAAAAAATTAAGAGTATGACCACTCGAATAAAAAATGATTGATATTGATTACACAGCTGGCTGGAGCAAGTCATTTTGATACATATTTTACTTGTCTGTTGGCACAGCCAAATTTTATGGTGCAGAGGAAAATTCATAGGGCATAACTCAGCAATTTTAGATCTTTGTTGCTCACATATTTCCATCAATAGAAATTCCCTCTAGTTGAAATATCACACTTGTAAGTAGTAGGGGAAGGGGCCCAGTAGTTGGGTGGGGTCTAATAGTTGTGATGCCAATGAAGGGTTTCTCTAATTATAATTAATTGATTCTTATTTAATTATATATAAGTGTTTGTGTACTTTTGGTCAAAGTAACTTATACATCGAATTAAGGGTTTTATTATTGTTTGGATGAATAATATAAAAAATGTGGACTTTATATATATATATATGTGTGTGTGTGTGTGTGTGTGTGTGTGTGTGTGTGTGTATATATATACACACACACACACACACACACACACACACACATATATATATATCCTCTTCAAAATTAAATATATTGTGAATGGTGGTTGGTTCAATTGGTGAAAATGTTTGGCTCACAAAAAGCCCACCATGGATCAATTCTTGTTGCTAGCAAGCCCTGCCATGATAGAAGGGATGAGTTGGGATCGTGCCCCAGGTGCATTTGGCGGAATGGGTGCCCCTCAGAGCTTGGTTCTTATATATATATATATATATATATATATTCAAAATTAAATATATTGTGAATGGTGGTTGGTTCAATTGGTGAAAATGTTTGGCTCACAAAAAGCCCACCATGGATCAATTCTTGTTGCTAGCAAGCCCTGCCACGATAGAAGGGATGAGTTGGGATCGTGCCCCGAGTGATTTAGGCGGAATGGGTGCCCCTCAGAGTTTGGTTCTTAACCTAAGATCATCGCATAAAGCAGTGGTCAAATACATAAATAACTATACTTTGGAAACCATTACAAACTTTTCATATATTTTTAGGTGCTAGTAATTTGAAAATGTCAACGTTTTGGTTCCAACTATTGACTCAAATTTTAAAATTTTGAACCTTTTGGCTCCATGCTATTCAAATTTCAACCTTTTCATCTTTGTACAGTGCTCCTCAAAGTATATTGCTTGTAGTTAAGCCTTGTGATTGCATGGCATAATTTTTTTTCCCCCATTTCACCTTGGGAGAAACTCTTGAGCCAAATAAACCTTTCGATTGGGATGGGGGCTGGTTGCGGGACAATGTAAGGGCATCATCAATAATAATTCAATGTGTACGACACTCACATTGTTGGTCATGGTTTGGTAATGGTTTGTTCGAAACATCAGGTAGAGAAAATCGTGAATGCTTTTCCTTATTGGTATATTTTTGTGCATGATTTGCAATTGAATACGTGTTTACTTGCTAGACAATACTTTGTATTGGATGTTGGGTTCATAGAATGAGTGGATGAAAACACATTTAGATGTTATGTCTACATCATTAATTTTTTTTCATTTGAAGTATGCCTTATACTGTTCGTTTGTGTGGAGGAAAACCGTGATGGTTGCCACATAAGGCTTTTGTCATGTAAGGTAATAGTTCCCAAACTTTTTTGTTCTACAAGACATTATTGTTTGCCGAGTTTCTTCAAATGCTTATCCTTTTGCTTCATTTTATTGAATCTTCTATTTTGTTGTATGACATTTTAGAAGAAAGTGTCTATTTAATCTAATGTCCAACAGTTGGTGAATACAACGAGCATTCTTCCTAGATATGGAATCCCAAATATGAATGGTGGTTTGAGGCCTTGCATTGAGTGTTGAATGTATGTTCTGGGACTTGATTTGGGGGTAGTGTTCCTATGGCTACAAGTTTTCCTCTAGTCGTCTTTATTGTTGCTTCATTCAATACCACTCTATGGGAAGCCATTGGTCGGGTGTGTACTCGAACCTCTTTGTGTCTCTTCTAAGCTTAATTTTTTTATTTAATTACAGAAATGACATTTTTGGGGACTCTTGTTTATTCATATTTGTCACAAATTGTAATTTTGTAAAATATCCATTCACCGTTGGGTATCTCAATTGGGTTTGGAATAATTAGTGTAGATAAAAGTCTAATCACTTTTGAACTCACCTTTTTACGTTAAGAAGACCTTCCACCAATCTAATGTCAAATTTGGTATGATGAAGTGGTTTTGTGTACAAGATGTGAGACTCCAAAGTTAGGGGCCCCAACCATTGGGCCCCTTGCCCTATTTTTGTTTTGACATTGTCATGACGAGGCATCATTAGTGTTACATGGGGAACACATTATTAGCACCAGCCAACAAAGGATGTACTATTGTTTTCACTTTTACTATTAGTTTTCCATAAGTATTTTTGCAGAAAATAAAAAATTGAAGTTATAAACAATATTTAACAAGCATCATGTAGTCCGTCTTTGTATCGAAATATTTGTATAGGTGAGTTTGCATGTAAATTTGTAATTTAATCTAAATGCATCAAATTGGTATAAAGTAAACATATAGTGCAATACCATTGTAAAAAAACCTTTACCATTAAATGTTTTCTATTGACTTATAGAGAATTGATGTAATCAAATTTAGTTTGTAGACATGTACTTAACAAGGCACATGTCCCTTCAATGGTTCCACAGTAGTTGTTTAGATTGTATAGTTAAGTTGCTCAACTTTGATAATATTTATTTATAATATTTAATAAAAAATATTGTATAATTTTTTAAGGGTAAAAAATTATATGTTCTAATTGATATTTAATACAATTTCTTTTACATGAATTAAATGTCAAATTTAAATACATATATTACTAATTTTTAAAGAATTTAAAAAAATATTTAACTGCTAAGAGATTGAAATAATTTAAATACAAAAGTTAAAATAATTAATATGGTTACAAAAAGTGCACCCAAAAAAAGTGATCGGAGAAATCAGGGATAGATGTTTTTTTATGAGATTGTCATGAAGGTAAAAATATGTGATTGTTTGAAGGAGGGTTTAATTGTTTTCCAATTTGTGTAAGTTAATTAGAGCTATGGAGAATGTGGGGTTCATATGAATGGATATGTAGGAGACAAAAAGATATTTGATTATTGCAAGTTAACAAAATTCTGGTTATTATTAAAATAACATATTAAAACCAGAATTGTGTGGAGTTTAAATATAATAATAATATTAAAGTATGTACAATTAGAGGAGCGCAACCACTTCCACAATTTTGCTCTTTTAAGGTTATTTGGTGTTTAAGCATTCAAAATGAATAATAATATTTAATTATTATACGATATCATTGCCTTGTTTTAAAATTTGTCAACACTTGATTAATTGATTGTAATTATTATTATAAAAATATAATAATGATTGCGATTATTATATTAATATAGATAGAACATTCTACAATAATACGTAGAAATATTATTTAATTTTTAGAGTAAACTTTAGAATTATTATGGTAGTTTGTTTTGTCAAAAGCTCTCATTGATTAAAATAAAAAAAATTATTTATTCAATTAACTCATATTCCTATAATCTCTTGACAAATACTAAATATTATTTCATTGAATAGAAATCTTAAATAATTAATATTTGTTAAATTTTGACACTTTTAGTTATTTTGACAAAAATAAACTTAAAAGATTATATATATATATATATATATATATATATATATATATATATATATATATATATATATATCCACTCTCTTTGTTTACCCTATTTTCTTTCAAAATCAAAACACTACAAATTTGATAACCCGTCACATAGTTTCTAAAAAAAGATGGTTGACAACGATATGCGAAAAATAACATTTCAATGATGCAACTGACTCAACTAAATATTATACAAACATTCAGCATTCAACAAAGGAACATTCACTTCTATTCAGCGTTGGGGTATCATATGTATGGCCTAAAAATAAATTTATTTCCTACCTTTTGTTGTAGTAGTTATCAATTTATTATTGATTCAAATGACAATATTTATGCAAGCCTAGGTACTATTGTTTTGGCTTGCGGTAATTAATTTGGTCTCCCCATCGTTGACTACCAATAACAATATGTTGCTCAATAAAAATCAAAATCACTTACCAATGTTCGTTGTGAAATATTAATATTTTATTTGGCTTGGAAGTTGTTACTAACCCGTGATTAAATCCCTGATCGATAGCCAATAGAAAACAGTTAATCATTTGTTTCCATTGAAAAGAAATTGAAGCCTAAGTTGTTGTTGGGGCTTTTACCACATGGCAGGAGCTCGAAGTGAAGGCCATCTGTGTTGTTGGTTGGGGCGTGGCAACTACCTTGGGGGTCTAAAAAATCAACAAGCAAATTCATCGAAGTTTTTGCTATGCAGAGTGCAGAGCAAGGTGTTTTCTAAAATTTCATTGCACTTCCAATCCTCCACCATTCTCATTTTCTAATCTCATGGAAAACAATCCGTAGTAGATCTTGTTCTCTGCATTTCCTTCAGTAAGTGTATTTTTCAAATAAGCATTAAATATTGCAATTATATTCATTTTTACAAAAAAAAAAAAAAAAAGTCAAGATCAACAAAGTCATTTTCTACAAATTTGCTATTGTTGTTAGTTATTGTCGTTCCCTGCACCGTTGGTACTTTCATAGCTGCCACCACTATCAATTGGATTACCATTACTATTACCAGAGAATGATTTTATGATCTTTGCAAATGTATTTGCTTAAAATATATTACAGTTGATTTAGTACAAAAATTGTGAACCGTAAATTAGCAAGATTTACCATGTTTAAATTACAATATAAATAGTTAATTGTTAGATGTGGGCCATTGTGCAATAATACATTGCTTCCAACCTGTAAAAGTGCTACAAGACAGAGCATGTGGTGCCTATGTGCCTAGCACCAAATTGAGTTCAACGAACTCTTAAAAAGCTATAGAAAACTGTGACTGGCTTATTCAACTACAAGGCCCTCAAAAAAAAAATGATTTTTTTTCAACTAATACTTTGTGGATTTGGTTTCTCTTCATAATTGCCTATAATATGCCCATTTTGGAATTAAAATAATATTATTACTAAAATAAAAATTATTCTTAAATACTTAAAATAAAGTAATAATAGTCTAATTTGATTTTCACTTAAGTTGGGACCTTTTGAGGGTCATGGGCACTTAAGGTTAAAAAATGAATTTTATAAGAAATCTTGTAATACATCTTTTTTAAAAAGGGAAAGGTAAACTCTCTATCTCTTTTGGAAGTCACATTTGGAGGAGGGTTATAAATGGAAAAGAAATACTCTTTTAAAAAGGTTATGCAATTTGGATATTGAAAATCTTGTGCAAGTATGTCAAGCTTGAGCAAGTGACTTGACAACAAAAATTTTAAGTGCACCAAAAAGTTTGGGGATAAAAACCTTCATTCTTCTACTACGGCAGCTTTATTCAAGGGTTGTTAATTGTGCCTCAATTTTGCATAGTTGTATGCAGGTGGATCTACAAAGGTGTCTTTAAATTCCACCTTCATTAAGGATTATTTCAAACCGTTCGGAGAGCTGAAAATTCATGATTTGCAGGCCAAAGAGGTGGGCAAACTTGGTTTGAGGATGTTTTGTTGATTTTGGAAGAATCTAACGTTGTAACTAGGGTTTTTGTAACTTCAGAACTACTTTTGAGGGACTTCCCATGGAGAAAAAATTCTTATTCTATTTTTGTTTGAAAGCTACTATTTTTATGATCATTTTGAGCTAACATTTGCATTGAAATTCCAAATATTTTGAAAGATATGAATTTTTAAAGTTTCAGCTAATTAAGACAAATAATAAATTATCGTGCGTTTAAAACAAGGTAATTTATATTCATGTAATTATTTTTAATATTTCTCCAAGTGGAGTGATTTGATTTGGGGAACTTGGAGACTTTATTGAAGGAATAAAACAAGGGTTTGAATTTGATATTTGTTTCTCCTATTTTTTGAGTGTGGTGACTTGTTTGGAGGGGATAAATTGGCTATTGGTAACCCTAATTTGTTCTTTGAAAGCCCAATAAATTACAGATATTTATGATATATTTTTCGTGAGTTCATGCAAGGGATTCAACATTGATTGGAAGAAAAAGTGCAATTGTAACAAGATCTTAAAAATCAGAATTAATATAACAAATTTTCAGCCATATCTCCATTCTATATTGTCACAAAAAGAGGTATTTTATTGTATTTGCATATTTAGTAATTAATGGGGTTATTGTGGAGTGTTATTTTTTGGAAATCAAGACATTTATTGCTATTGAGTTTGTTGGGTTTGAGGGAAAAAATTATATTATTTTCAATTGCACATAAGGATTGATTTGTTAGAAAACCCTAATTTGTCTTAATTGTCCCATTTGGGAACATTGCAATGGTATTAGAGCCATATCTTGGTTATATGGAGGATTCAAGGTTAATATCAAATAGTGACATGGATAAGGGAAGGATGGAAGGTATTACACGATACCAAGATCATGGGAGTCATCCCTTCACGATGGAGGACTAGCGTTTGGTTTGTTGGGATTTGATAGAAGATTATGATGAATACTTGACCCTTGTACCACAGTACAAAAATGGAAGGAGTTTCAGGTATTGGCTAGGTTTGAGATATGGCAAGGGGCACCATGAGCACATAGCTATACAAGATGATTTCGATAAGATAGTTCTTCCAACTTTTGATGGTGATCCACGTATTCCAGTAAGAGCATGGGTTAACAATATGATTATCTTGACTTGAGGCCTAGAGATAGAAAAGAGGCATTAATTTTTGTTATCCAACATTTGGATGGGGCTGCCCACGAATGGTGGCATCATGAAGGGGTGACACAAGGGCGTAGCACTATTGAGACACATGAAGAATTATTGGAAAAGATAGCTGATAAGTTTGGAAAGGAGTCTCTTATGCCTAAATCAATAAGGGCACATAACAAGGTACTCCACTTAGATGAAACACAACCCTTAAATCAAATAACAAATCCTAATTTCTAACTGTACAAGAGGTAGCCACTCCACAAGTTTGCTAATGATAAAAAATTAGTCAAACATAGCTCCTTTGTGAGGTGTAAACAATAAAAAACTAACTCAAAAAAATCAAAAAAATCAATGGTAAGTGACGTTGAATTGGAAGGGCAGCCACCAAATGGAGAGTCATTGATGATTGAGCTTAAAAAATTGGTCAATAGTAGACCCAAGGAGATAAGCAATCAATTGGGTTTGAAGGCAAAAAAATTAGAAGGGTTAAAGGCATGTAAAGAGGGCATAGAAGGGTAGCCAACTAAGGAGGAACAATCTTAAAATTGAGAGCAAAGAAATGGGTATGTGAAGATGGATCAAGCTGAAATTGAAGGGCAAATACATCAAGGAGGAATGGACAGCCAACATGTGACAAGGAAAGGGATGAGTGCTACCCTATCAAGTGCCAATAGATGCCATTGTTTGCATATAAAAGGAACCATTAGTAGCAAAAAGGTAATTGTGTCAATGGACAATGGGGCCAATCATAATTTTATAAATGCTAAAATTGTTACAAGACATAAGTTGCCCACTAAAGAAAATGAGGGAATTAAGGTAGTCATCAGGGATGGCTCCTCCATTCCATGCATTTCCAACACCTTGGGATTGAAACCTTCCATGGGTGTATATACTTTTGATTGGCCAACAAAAAGTCAAAAAGGAAGCATGAACAAAAACATCATAATAGAAGGTTATGCCAAAAAAGAAGATTTTTGTATTGTTCCCTTTCATGCATGGAGGTTTTAATATTTTTACGATTTGTGTAAGTTAATTAGAGCTATGGAGAATGTAGGGTTCATATGAATGGATATGTAGGAGACAAAAAGATATTTGATTATTGCAAGTTAACAAAATTTTGGTTATTATTAAAATAACATATTAAAACCAGAATTGTGTGGAGTTTAAATATAATAATAATATTAAAGTATGTACAACTAGAGGGCAAACTTTCATAACAGAATGCCTCCTGTGCGCGCGTTCCCTCAATATTTGAAATCGGCTGTCGAGATTCCAGCGGCCGGAGCGGCTGTGGCTATCGTAACGGGTGGGGATTTTTCTGCGTGTGAGGGGAGGGATCTGAATGCCCCTAAAGCGATTTCTTCTGCAGGGGGAGGAAATATTACGGCCTTGCGTTCTGCCTATGCTCCTGGTTCAGGGTATGAACCTGGGGGAAGAACTTTCACAGATGTAGCGGCCTTCGAAGCGGATCTACATGACGCTTTGCCTCATGCATCATTTGGGCCAACCCGTGTATTGCTAGTAAGTGCTTTAAAACCCACTAGGGTAACTCTAGATCCTGAAACAGTTGACGAAATCTTCGAATGGGTAGAAGATTTTTCCTCTCATGCCGCTATTTTTCGTTTCCGTGGCTTTTGGCCCTCTCTCGCAGATCTACATGGCTGGATCTCCAGGACCTGGTTGCCACTTATTGAAGACAATGTTGAAATCTTCCCATGCGTAAAAGGTTTCTTTAGAGCTTTCTTCCAAAGATCCGAGGATAGGAGGATAATCTTGTGCAACAGTAACTTTTTATGGCAGGGCAAATATCCTCTCATGGCCAAGCAGTGGCATATGGATTTTAATCCTCTTACGGAAACCTTTAACAAGTTCCCTATCTGGGTTCGGCTCCCTAATCTACCAATACATCTTTGGCATGAATTGGTTTTTAAAACCATCGAAAATGCTATAGGAGATTTTTTATTTGTGGATGAAAATACTTCGGATTGTTACCATTCGACCTGCGCACGCTTAATGGTTGAGGTGGATGTTTCTAAGGGCCTTCCTGAGGCAATCTGTCTGGATTCCCCAAGGGGTACATGGACATAAATGTTGGATTATGAGGGTTTACCTTTTTGGTGCAAAAAGTGCCACC
Source organism: Torreya grandis (assembly GCA_037957365.1). Classification (NCBI taxonomy): domain Eukaryota; kingdom Viridiplantae; phylum Streptophyta; class Pinopsida; order Cupressales; family Taxaceae; genus Torreya; species Torreya grandis. The sequence goes on along the minus strand of JARHVA010005595.1, from coordinate 246,468 downwards.
TGACAGGTCATATTACTGCTCGTTGTACGGCTGGGAAATCAAAATCTAGACGACCACCTTCTTGGTGGTCTGAGGTTTCCTCCGAACATTACATGGCTAAACAACCCGTGGAAGCTTCGACTGACTCTGAGAATGAAGATAGTATCCATTTCGAGCCGATGGTTGAGGAGGATTCGCTGGTGAAAGATTCTATTGAAGGTCCTGTGGAGACTGGGACTAGTGATCTTTCTGAACTAGTTGTTGAGGAGGCTTTGGTCTCTCCCCCTGTTTTGGAGGAACTTCCTAGGAGCCAGACTTTGGTTGGTTTTCATAAAGATTTTGCTGAGGCATATGTGTCCCCTGGACTTCATGGATCACTGTATTCTAAGGCATGGATTGCTGAGGCAGCTAAGGTAGAGGATGGATGGACAGCAGTTAAGAGGAAGAAGTCTAAGCCTTTGGTCCCCCCTCTAGATAAGAATCTTCGATCGTGTAAGAAAAATAATAAAAACCTCATTTGTATGGGAGGTTTTGTAGGGTGCTGATCATGTCGGTTGATGGTCCATTCCGTGTTTTGTCAGCAGTTACATCTGGTCTTTTTTATTGTTTTCAGGTTCCTGTTTAACCTGGTTTTGCTTTTACTGGTTTCGGGTTTCTTTTTAGAAACCCGGTTGTGCTTAATGGTTTATCTCTCTTTTGATGTAAAGGGTTTCGGGGCCCCTTCAAAACCTGCTTTTACCTTAATCTAAAACTAGAGGGCAACCTCTTCCACAATTTTGCTCTTTTAAGGTTATTTGGTGTTTTAGCATTCAAAATGAATAATAATATTTAATCATTATACAATATCATTACCCTGTTTTAAAATTTGTCAACACTTGATTAATTGATTGTAATTATTACTATATCAATAAAATAATGATTGTGATTATTATAGTAATATAGATAGAGCATTCTACAATAATACGTAGAAATATTCTTTAATTTTTAGAGTAAACTTTAGAATTATTATGGTAGTTTGTTTTGTCAAAAGCTCTCATTGATTAAAGTAGAAAAATTATTTATTCAATTAATTCATATTCCTATAATCTCTTGACAAATACTAAATATATTTTCATTGAATAAAAAACTTAAATAATTAATATTTGTTAAATTTTGACAAAAATAAACTTAAAAGATAATATTTTTTTTTTATATCCACTCTCTTTGTTTACCCTATTTTCTTTCAGAATCAAAACCCTACTAATTTGATAACCTGTCACATAGTTTCTAAAAAAAGATGGTTGACAATGATATGGAAAACATAACATTTCAATGATGCAATTGACTCTACTAAATATTATACAAACATTCAGCATTCAACAAAGGAACATTCACTTCTATTCAATGTTGGGGTATCATATGTATGACCTAAAAATAAATTTATTTCCTACCTTTTGTTGTAATAGTTATCAATTTATTATTGATTCAAATGACAATATTTATGCAGGCTTAGGTACTATTGTTTTGGCCTATAGTAATTAATCTGGTCTCCTCGTCATTGACTATTAATAACAATATGCTGCTCGATAAAAATCAAAATCACTTACCAATGTTCACTGTGAAATATTAATATTTTATTTGGCTTGGTAGTTGTTACTAACCCATGATTAAATTCCTGATCAGTGACCAATAGAAAATAGTTAATCATTTGTTTCCATTGAAAAGAAATGGGAACCTAAGCTGTTGTTGGGGTTTTTATCACATGGAAGGAGCTCAAAGTGAAGGCCATCTGTGTTGTTGGCAGGGGCATGGCAACTACCCTGGGGGTCTAAAAAATCAACAAGCAAATTCATCAAAGTTTTTGCTATGTAGAAAGCAGAGCAAGGTGTTTTTTAATACTTCATTGAATTTCCAATCCTCCACCATTCTCATTTTATGATCTCATGGAAAACAACATGTAGTAGGAGATCTTTTTCTCTGCATTTTGTTTAGTAAGTCTATTTTTAAAATAAGCATTAAATATTGCAATTATATTCATTTTTACATAGAAAAAAATCAAGATCAGCAAAGTCATTTTCTTCAAATTTGCTATTGTTGTTAGTTATTGTCGTTCCCTACACCGTTGGTACTTTCATAGCTGCCACCACTATCAATTGGATTACCATTACTATTACCAGAGAATGATTTTATGATCTTTGCAAATGTATTTTCTGAAAATATATTACAGTTGATGTAGGACAAAAATAGTGAATCGTAAATTAGCAAGATTTACCATGTTGTTTAAATTACAACATAAATAGTTAATTGTTAGATGTGGGCCATTGTGCAATAATACTTTGATTCAAACCTGTAAAAGTGCTACAAGACAAAGCATGTGGGGCCTATGCGCCTAACACCAAATTGAGCACAACAAACTCTTAAAAAGTTATAGAAAATTGTGACTAGCTTATTCAACTACAAGGCCCTCAATATATATATATATATATATATATATATATATATATATATATATATATATATATATATATATATATATATTCAAATGATACTTTGCGGATTTGGTTTCCCTTCATAATTGCCTATAATATCTCCATTTTGGAATTAAAATAATATTATTACTAAAATAAAAAGTATTTTTAAATACTTAAAATAAAGTAATAATAGTCTAATTTGATTTTCACTTAAGTTGGGACCTTTTGAGGGTCACGGGCACTTAAGGCTAAAAAGTGAATTTTATAAAGAATCTTGTAATACGTCTTTTTTAAAGGAAAAGGTAAACTCTCTATCTCTTTTGGACGTCACATTTGGAGGAGGGTTATAAACGGAAAAGAAAGGATCTTTTAAAAAGGTTATGCAATTTGGATATTGAAAATCTTGTGCAAGTATGTCAAGCTTTAACAAGTGACTTTACAATGAAAATATTAAGTGCACCAAAAAGTTTGGGCATAAAAACCTTCATTCTTCTACTACAATAGCTCTATTCAAGGGTTGTTAATTGTGCCTCAATTTTGCATACTTGTATGCAAGTGGATCTACAAAAGTGTCTTTAAATGCCACCTTCATCAAGGATTATTTCAAACCATTCGGAGAGCTGAAAATTCATGATTTGCAGGTCAAAGAGGTGGGTGAACTTGGTTTGAGGATGTTTTGTTGATTTTGGAAGAATCTAATGCTGTAACTAAGGTTTTTGTAACTTCAAAACTACTTTTGAGGGACTTCCCATGGAGAAAAAAAATTCTTATTCTATTTTTGTTTGAAAGCTACTATTTTTATGATCATTTTGAGCTAACATTTGCATTGAAATTCCAAATATTTCAAAAGATATGAATTTTTAAAGTTTCAGCTAATTAAGACAAATAATAAATTATTGTGTGTTGAAAACAAGGTAATTTATATTCAGGAAATTATTTTTAATATTTTTCCAAGTGAGGTGATTTGATTTGGGGAACTTGGAGACTTTATTGAAGGAATAAAACAAGGGTTTAAATTTCATATTTGTTTCTCCTATCTTTTTGAGTGTGGTGACTTGCTTGGAGGGGCTAAATTAGCTATTGGTAACCCTAATTTGTTCTTCAAAAGCCCAATAAATTATAGAGATTTCTCATATATTTTTCGTGAGATCGTGTAAGGGATTCAACGCTGATTGGAAGAAGAAATGAAACTGTAACAAGATCTTAAAAATCAGAATTAATTTAAGAAACTTTTAGCCATATCTCCATTCTATATTATCACAAAAAGGGTATTTTATTGTATTTGCGTATTCAGTAATTATTGGTGTTATTGTGGAGTGTTATTGCTTAGAAATTGGGGCATTTATTACTACTAGGATTTGTTGGGTTTGAGGGAAACATTTATACTATTTTCAGTTGTGCATAAGGGTTTGTTGGAAAAACCTAATTTGTCTTAATTATCCCATTTGGGAACATTGCAATGGTATTAGAGCCATATCTTGGTTCTACGGAGGATTCAAGGTTAATATCAAATAGTGACATGGATAAGGGAAGGGTGGAAGGTATTACACTATCCCAAGATCATGGGAGTCATCCCTTCAGGATGGATGACCAATGTTTGGTTTTTTGGGTTTTGATAGAAGATTATGATGAATACTTGACCCTTGTACCACAATATAAAAATGGAAGGAGTTTCAGGTATTGGCTAGGTTTGAGATATGGCAAGGGGCACCATGAGCACATACCTATACAAGATGATTTCGAGAAGATAGTTCTTCCAACTTTTAATGATCCACATATTCTAGTAAGAGCATGGGTTAACAAGATGATTGAGTATCTTGACTTGAGGCCTAGAGATAGAAAAGAGGCATTAATTTTTGTTATCCAACATTTGGATGGGGTTGCCCACAAATGGTGGCATCATGAAGGGGTGACACAAGGGCATAGCACTATTGAGACACACGAAGAATTATTGGAAAAGATAACTGATAAGTTTGGAAAGAAGAAGGAGTCTCCTATGCCTTAATCAATAAGGGCACATAACAAGGTATTCCAATTGGATGAAAAATAGCCCTTAAAATAAATAACAGATCCTAATTTCTAACTATACAAGGGGTAACCACTCCACATGTTTTCCAATGATCAAAAATTACTCAAGCACAGCTCCTTTGTGAGTTGTGAACAATAAACAACTAACTCAAAAAATTCAAAAAAATCAATGGTAAGTGACGTTGAATTGGAAGGGCAGCCACCAAATGGAGAGTCATTGATGATTGAGCTTAAAAAATTGGTCAATAGTGGACCCAAGGAGATAAGCAATCAATTGGGTTTGAAGGCAAAAAAATTAGAAGGGTTAAAGGCATGTAAACAGGGCATAGAAGGGTAGCCACCTAAGGAAGAACAATCAAAAAATTGAGAGCAAAGAAATGGGTATGTGAAGATGGATCAAGCTGAAATTGAAGGGCAAATACATCAAGGAGGAATGGACAGCCAACATGTGACAAGGAAAGGGATGAGTGCTACCCTATCAAGTGCCAATAGATGCCATGTTTTGCATATGAAAGGAACCATTAGTAGCAAAAAGGTAATTGTGTCAATGGACGATGGGGCCAATCATAATTTTATAAATGCTAAAATTGTTACAAGACATAAGTTGCCCACTAAAGAAAATGAGGGATTTAAGGTAGTCGTGGGGGATGGCTCCTCCATTCCATGCATTTCAAACACCTTGGGATTGAAACTTGCCATGGGTGTATATACTTTTGATTGGCCAACAAAAAGTCAAAAAGGAAGCATGAGCAAAAACATCATAATAGAAGGTTATGCCAGAAAAGAAGATTTTTGTATTGTTCCCTTTCATGCATGGAGGTTTTAATATTTTTACGATTTGTGTAAGTTAATTAGAGCTATGGAGAATGTGGGGTTCATATGAATGGATATGTGGGAGACAAAAAGATATTTGATTATTGCAAGTTAACAAAATTTTGGTTATTATTAAAATAACATATTAAAACCAGAATTGTGTGGAGTTTAAATATAATAATAATATTAAAGTACGTACAACTAGAGGAGGGCAACCACTTCCACAATTTTGCTCTTTTAAGGTTATTTGGTGTTTTAGTAGTCAAAATGAATAATAATATTTAATTATTATACAATATCATTGCCCTGTTTTAAAATTTGTCAACACTTGATTAATTGATTGTAATTATTATTACTATATCGATATAAAAATGATTGTTATTATTATATTAATATAGATAAAACATTCTACAATAATACGTAGAAATATTCTTTAATTTTAAGAGTAAACTTTAGAATTATTATGGTAGTTTGTTTTGTCAAAAGCTCTCATTGATTAAAGTAAAAAAATTATTTATTCAATTAATTCATATTCCTATAATCTCTTGACAACTACTAAATGTATTTTCATTGAATAAAAATCTTAATTAATTAATATTTGTTAAATTTTGACAAAAATAAACTTAAAAGATAATATATATTTTTTATATATCCACTCTCTTTGTTTACCCTATTTTCTTTCAGAATCAAAACCCTACAAATTTGATAACCCGTCACATAGTTTCTAAAAAAAGATGGTTGACAATGATATAGTAAAAATAACATTTCAATGATGCAACTGACTCAACTAAATATTATACAAACATTCAACAATCAACAAAGGAACATTCACTTCTATTCAATGCTGGGGTATCATATGTATGACCTACAAATAAATTTATTTCCTACCTTTTGTTGTACTAGTTATCAATTTATTATTGATTCAAATGACAATATTTATGCAGGCCTAGGTACTATTGTTTTGGCCTACGGTAATTAATCTGGTCTCCCCATCGTTGACTATTAATAACAATATGTTGCTTGATAAAAATCAAAATCACTTACCAATGTTCGGTGTGAAATATTAATATTTTATTTGGCTTGGTAGTTGTTACTAACCCATGATTAAATCCTTGATCGGTGGCCAATAGAAAACAGTTAATCATTTGTTACCATTGAAAAGAAATGGGAGCCTAAGTTGTTGTTGGGGTTTTACCACATGGCAGGAGCTCGAAGTGAAGGCCATTTGTGTTGTTGGCAGGAGTGTGGCAACTACCCTAGGGGTCTAAAAAATCAACAAGCAAATTCATCAAAGTTTTTTCTGTGCAGAGTGTAGAGCAAGGTGTTTTTTAAAACTTCATTGCACTTCCAATCCTCCACCATTCTCATTTTCTGATCTCATGGAAAATAATTCGTAGTAGGAGATTTTGTTCTCTGCATTTCCTTCCATAAGTGTATTTTTCAAATAAACATTAAATATTGCAATTATATTCATTTTTACATAGAAAAAAAAATCAAGATCAACAAATTCAATTTCTACAAATTTGCTATTGTTGTTAGTTATTGTCATTCCCTGCACTGTTGGTACTTTCATAGCTGCCACCACTGTCAATTGGATTACCATTAATATTACCAGAGAATGATTTTATAATCTTTACAAATGTATTTGTTAAAAATATATTACAGTTGTAGTACAAAAATAGTGAACCATAAATTAGCAAGATTTACCATGTTTGGTGAATTACAATATAAATAATTAATTGTTAGATATGGGCCATTGTGCAATAATACTTTGCTTAAAACCTGTAAAAGTGCTACAAGACAGAGCATGTGGGGCCTATGCACCTAGCACCAAATTGAGCTCAACAAACTCTTAAAAAGTTATAGAAAACTGTGACTAGCTTATTCAACTACAAGGCCCTAAAAAAAAATATAGATTTTTTTTCAACTAATACTTTGCAGATTTGGTTTCCCTTCATAATTGCCTATAATATCCCCATTTTGGAATTAAAATAATATTATTACTAAAATAAAAAGTATTCTTAAATACTTAAAATAAAGTAATAATAGTCGAATTTGATTTTCACTTAAGTTGGGACCTTTTGAGGGTCATGGGCAGTTAAGGCTAAAAAGTGAATTTTATAAGGAATCTTGTAATACATCTTTTTTGGAAAGGAAAAGGTAAACTCTCTATCTCTTTTGGATGTCACATTTGGAGGAGGGTTATAAACGGAAAAGAAAGGATCTTTTAAAAAGGTTATGCAATTTGGATATTGAAAATCTCGTGCAAGTATGTCAAGCTTGAACAAGTGACTTGAAAACGAAAATCTTAAGTGCACCAAAAAGTTTGCGGATAAAAACCTTCATTCTTCTACTACGACAGCTCTATTCAAGGGTTGTTAATTGTGCCTCAATTTTGCATAGTTGTATGCAAGTGGATCTACAAAGGTGTCTTTAAATGTCACCTTCATCAAGGATTATTTCAAACCATTCAAAGAGCTAAAAATTCATGATTTGCAAGTCAAAGAGGTGGGTGAACTTGGTTTGAGGATGTTTTTTTTTTATTTTGGAAGAATCTAACGTTGTAACTAGGGTTTTTGTAACTTCAAAACTACTTTTGAGGGACTTCCCATGAAGAAAAAAATCTTATTCTATTTTTGTTTGAAAGCCACCATTTTTATGATCATTTTGAGCTAACATTTTCATTGAAATTCCAAATATTTCAAAAGATATGAATTTTTAAAGTTTCAGCTAATTAAGGCAAATAATAAATTATCGTGCATTGAAAACAAGGTAATTTATATTCAGGAAATTATTTTTAATATTTTTCCAAGTGGGGTGATTTGATTTGGGGAACTTGGAGACTGTATTGAAGGAATAAAACAAGGGTTTGAATTTCATATTTATTTCTCCTATTTTTTTGAGTGTGGTGACTTGCTTGGAGGGGTTAAATTGTTTGTTGGTAACCCTAATTTGTTCTTCGAAAGCCCAATAAATTATAGATATTTCTGATATATTTTTCATGAGTTCATGCAAAGGATTCAACGCTGATTGGAAGAAAAAATGCAAATGTAACAAGATCTTGAAAATCAAAATTAATGTGAAAATTTTTCAGCCATATCTCCATTCCATATTGCCATAAAAAGAAGTATTTTATTGTATTTGCATATTCAATAATTATTGGGGTTATTATGGAGTGTTATTCCTTAAAAATTGAGACATTTATTGCTACTAGGGTTTGAAGGGAACATTTATATTATTTTCAGTTGTGCATAAGGGTTTGTTAGAAAACCCTAATTTGTCCTAATTGTCCCATTTGGGAACATTACAGTGGTATTAGAGACATATCTTGGTTAAACAAAGGATTCAAGGTTTATATCAAATAGTGACATGGATAAGGGAAGGATGGAAGGTATTACACCATCCCAAGATCATGGGAATCATCCCTTCATGATGGAGGACCAGCATTTGGTTTGTTGGGATTTGATAGAAGATTATGATGAATACTTGACCTTGCACCATAGTACAAAAATTGAAGGAGTTTCAGGTATTGGCTAGTTTTGAGATATGGCAAGGGGCACCATGAGCACATAACTATACAAGATGATTTTGAGAAGATAGTTCTTCCAAATTTTGATGGTGATCCACATATTCTAGTAAGAGCATGGGTTAACAAGATGACTGAGTATCTTGACTTGAGGCCTAGAGATAGAAAAGAGGCATTAATTTTTGTTATCCAACATTTAGATGGGGTTGCCCATGAATGGTGGCATCATGAAGGGGTGACACAAGGGCATAACACTATTTAGACACACAAAGAATTATTGGAAAAGATAGTTGATAAGTTTGGAAAGAAGGAGTCTACTACGCCTAAATCAATAAGGGCACATAAAAAGGTACTCCAATTAGATGAAACACAGCCCTTAAAACAAATAACAGAGTCTAATTTCTAATTGTACAAGGGATAGCCACTCCACAACTTTGCCAATGATCAAAAGTTAGTCAAACATAGCTCCTTTGTGAGGTGTTAACAATAGAAAACTAACTTAAAAAATTCAAAAAAATCAATGGTAAATGACATTGAATTGGAAGGGCAGCCACCAAATGGAGAGTCATTAATGATTGAGCATAAAAAATTGGTCAATAGTGGACCCAAGGAGATAAACAATCAATTGGGTTTGAAGGCAAAAAATTTAGAAGGGTTAAAGGCATGTAAAGAGGGCATAGAAGGGTAGCCACCTAAGGAGGAACAATTTGAAAATTGAGAGCAAAGAAATGGGTATGTGAAGATGGATCAAGCTGAAATTGAAGGGCAAATACATCAAGGAGGAATGGACAGCTAACATGTGACAAGGAAAGGGATGAGTGCTACCCTATCAAGTGCCAATAGATGCCATGTTTTGAATATGAAAGGAACCATTAGTGGCAAAAAGGCAATTGTGTCAATGGACAATGGGGCCAATCATAATTTTATAAATGGTACAATTGTTACAAGACATAAGTTGCCCACTAAAGAAAATGAGGGATTTAAGGTAGTCATGGGGGATGGCTCCTCCATTCCATGCATTTCCAACACCTTGGGATTGAAACTTGCCAAGGGTGTATATACTTTTGAATGGCCAACAAAAGGTCAAAAAGGAAGCATGAAAAAAAACATCATAATAGAAGGTTATGACAAAAAAGAAATTTTTTGTATTGTTCCCTTTCATGCATCATTTTCGTTATCTAAATTCAGACTGCAATAAAAAACTTGGAGGAAACAATTGTTGTTATGTCTTTTTATGGAAGCAAATGTCCTAACAAGAAGGGACATAGTAAAGAAGCCCATTAAAGGAGTAATGCCAAGGAGGAAAGAAGGAGGATGCACCTTGCATATAAAGGAAGGAGAATCAAATTTCTTGATGGGAAAACAATGGAGTTGTCAACTTAGTAAGCATTCAATGTTTTCTATTTATGATTGGTTCTTTCATTACCTTGGTTGAAAGGCTTGTGTTATCATTGAGATGGAGGTAAGGAACACCCAAGGAGAAGAAGAAGTCTGCCAAGTAGGTTCAAGGGAAGAACATGACAAATACCCCTCATTGATATGGGATCTAGGTGAGCTCTATCAACATAGTGTTGCTAGCATGTACATGACTAACATAGAAAATGGAATAGGCAAGGGTTATCATGGTCCCGTGATCATAATGACTATTGTCTTTTACATTTTCAGTTTGTGTCCATTGGAAAAAATTGTTGACATGGTGTGCATGGTTCCTAGAAAATTGTGCTTCTCACATCCCTACACTATGGGAATGATTCAAGTGTGTAGTAGCGAATTTACAACCACTAGGAGAAATTGGGAGGAGAAAAAGACATACTACAACGAGGATAAGATTAAGCTAAAACATGAAAAGAAGGTCCATATCATGCTCATGGAGCATAGTGACATAATTATAAAAGTGTTGCTAAACACTAATTTTTTTTCTAGCATGTTTGGTTCATGTGTAGGTTCATTAATGACACCACTTTCCATGACCAAGAGCAAGGAAAAGGGTGTAGTTGAGTGCATGAAGGAGGGCATGAGACCCCTCATGGATCAGGCAAAGGCATAAGTTATGAGCAATTGGTTACAAGGTATAATTCCAAAAAAAAAATTGTACTCTCACTTTCCAGAAGAGTCTGAAATTTATTTGCAACATTCATTGCCATTAACCTATGCCAAGGGGAATATTGGTTGCATAGTACGATCAACAAAGAGGTCTGAAAATTTTGATAAGAGGTCTGAAAAGTTTGTCAATTTTTTTTTTTTGAGTTGAGCGTTTTCCTACAACCAACTATCATGAGCAAAAAGATTGATTTTGGGGTCATTGTATCACCCATACCAAAGGGAAATGTTGCACTATTAATCACAAAATCTAATTTTCATGATATTTTTACAACTCCTTCACATGGGCAATATGACTAATTTTGTTGCATATTGTCAGTTGCTCATAAATTTTGAAAATGTCATTATTGGAAGGAATGGTTTGCATGAGAAAAATGTGAAATTTGAGGGCATAGAACAACACTACATCTTGGTGAGTTTTGATCATTTGTTTGACTATTACTTGACTTTATGCTTGCTCATGAGCAATAAGAAGGGGCATCCATGGATGGGATACACCATGCACATGATGATGGCCCTCCAAGGGGGATTGCAAATTGGAAAAAAATATTTCCAAGGTATGTTATTCAAAGCATTTGATTTGGTTAATTGTTTGCAATTTGGAAAAGATTTGCCATGGCATGTAGAAGTTACCAAAGAGTTGTTGAAGGGTGGCCACCTTAGTATGCACACAAGGGACAAAGATCAACTGGATCTTTCCATTTGGGGTAGCAAGGTATCACTTTTAAAAAAAAATTGTTTTGACAGTTCTAGCTTTCTTTTCATGTTGTTGTTCATATTGGCATCCTTGAAGAATATGGACATAGAGGACACATAGGAGGTCAATGTGGCAATGAATTGGGAGACTTATGGAATTAATGGCATTGCAATACATCACATAAACAACCCACATATCAACGTGTACATTTTTTTTAGTAAGGTGATTTTTTTCGAGATGAAGGGACAAATGTCCATGGCTTCACTGTGGAAGATTCCAACTCTTGAGATACCCATTTTGAAGAGTTTTGGGTAGAAATTGAAACATACTGATAGTTATTTTAAGTTGTGTGGGTCAACATGTGTTTGGGGCATCAATTGACATGAGAAAGGAATGAGCCTAGGAATTGATTGGGGGCTTAATAGTGGATGTCATGACACTTTCAACACTTGAGGGCAACCTCCAAAACATAGGTACAACAAGGTACAAGTTTTGTTTGGAGCCTCTTTTTCATGGGAAGAAGTTATAATTAGACATTGCATAATAAGGTGCATTGGAACACCTTCGTGGATATTGCAATTGCTTGAGGACAAGCAATTTTGGACGGGGAGGACTATAATGTCTCCATTTTGGAATTAAAATAATATTATTATTAAAATAGAAATATATTTTTAAATACTTAAAATAAAGTAATAATAGTCTAATTTATTTTTCACTTAATTTTGAAACTTTTTGAGGGTCATGGACACTTAAGGCAAAAAGTAAATTATATAAGGAAACTTGTATTATATCTTTTTTAAAGAGGAAAAGGTAAACTCTCCGTCTCTTTTGGGCACCACATTTGGAGGAGGGTTATAAAAGGAAAATAAAGGCTCTTTTGAAAAGGTTATGCAATTTGGATATTGAAAATTTTGTGCAAGTATGTTAAGCTTGAACAAATGACTTGAGGATGAAAACCTTCAAGTGCACCAAGGAGTTTGTGGACAAAAACCTCCACTCTTCTACTAGGGCAGCGCTATTCAAAGGTTGTAATTGCACCTCAATTTTGCATAGTTATATGCAAGTGGATCTACAAAACTATCATTGGATGCCATCTTCATCAAAGATTATTTCAAACCTTTCGAAGAGCTGTAAATTTATGATTTGTAGGTCAAAGAGGTGGGCGAACTTGGTTTGAAGATGTTTTGTTGATTTTGGAAGAATCTAGGGTTGTAACTAAGGTTTTTGTAACTTTGAAACTAGCTTTGAGGGACTTCCTATGGAGGAAAAATTCTGATTCTATTTTTATTTAAAATCTACTATTTTTGTGATCATTTTGAACTAATATTTGTATTGAAATTCCAAATATTCTAAAAGATATGATTTTTTTAAGTTTTAGTTAATAAAGACAAATAATAAATTATTGTGCGCTGAAAATAACGTTATTCTAGAAATTATTTTTAATATTTTTCCAAGTGGAACGATTTAATTTGGAGAACTTAGAGACCCTGTTGAAGGGAAAAAACAAGGGTTTGAATTTCAAATTTGTTTCTCATTTTTTTTTAAGTGTGGTGACTTGTTTGGAGGGACTAAATTGGCTATTGACAACCCTAATTTGTTCTTTGAAAGCCCTAGTAAATTGCAAGGATTTTTGGTATATTTTTCATGAGTTCGTGAAGGGATTCAACGTTGATTGGAAAGGAAAACACTGCTGTAATAAGATCTTAAAAATCAAGATTATTGCAAGGATTTTTCAGTAACATTTCCATTCCATATTGCCACAAAAAGAAATATTTTATTATATTTACATATTTAGTAATTACTGGAGTTATTCTTGAATGTTATTGCTTGAAAATTGGAACATTCATTACCGCTAGAATTTGTTGGTTTTGAGAGGAGTATTCATAATATTTTCAGTTCTGTATAAGAGTTTGTTGGAAAACCTCATTACATTTCCACCCGGTATGAGAGCATTTTTCCACATGAATTTCGAATGCAGTAACAAGAACTGACAATTCACCTCAGCTGTTTTGTTATCAGTTTCTTGGCAAGAAGAAGAAGATGCGCAAGCAAATAACTTTCTATTCATAGATTTAAAAGCTTTTGCCAAATCATTAATTAAACATGGATTTCATTACAAAATCGCCGATTATTGCGAAAACTAAGGCATATAAATTCAAGAATATCACCGATGAAGCTAATTTTAAAAAAAATGGGTAGCCCGCTGGGTGCACACGTTATAGAGAAAGTGAGAGCGAAGAGCAGGTATCTATTACTAATAAACTCCACTTCACTGACCAAATATTATCTTCTTCTGTTATGATTTGCAAAACGTCCGTCCATACCCTGCTCCATTGCAATTACTTACTTATTACATTACAGAACTGAATTGTAGCCCCTTCTTTTCTCAACAACATGTACTAAAACGGCATCGCCACACTTATTTTTATTCTACAAAACATGTCAATAAAATTAGAAATTTAGAGAATAGTTTATTTTCAAATATTATAAACTAAATTCATATGATTGATTTAAGGGGAAAAAACATTAAAACCTGCCCAATTCTTATAATAACTGCTATGGCTGGGACAGTAAATATATACTTATTTAATTAAAATAATTGTTAATTTTTTTTTGAAACAATTGTATTTTCAAATAATTATTCTATAATTTTTGATTTGTTAAACCTTTATCTGGTTGCTTTAGAAAGATAAATGTGCCCAGCAAATTGAAAAGCTACTGTAAAATTTATCAACTGAGCAGGAAATCAAAATTGTTGTGTTGAAACACTATACCGTCTTAATTACAATCCAAGGCTAAATTGTATTAGAAGCTCATCATCTTCCATCGTTATTATTCTAAAATAGTTTTGTAAGAGAAAGAAGCAAGCGACATCTTTCTTCGATTTATTGAAGAATTATTATGATTACAATGTCGAAGAAGAAGTAAATACAAGTCTCTTCCTCAAATCTGCAACAACAACATATGATAAAGACTTTTAGAACATCAATTTGGAATATGTGGTAATGAAAATGACAATTTGGAATTTCATTACCAACATGGAAATCATTTAATGAACGCTTCACAACGTACAACATGACATATATTTTGAACTTAATTGTAATCCCTATCTTATGTGTTTGAGAGTATCCCATTTATATTTTAATATATCTAATATTCATGTGAAAATTAGTTATATATTTATTGTAATTATAATTATTATATTGATATAAATAGGATATTTTATAATAATATGTAAGAGAATATTTTTTAATTTTTAGGTGTTAAATTTTAGAATTGTTATAATAATACATAACAAAAAAAATTGTTAAATGATCTACTATGTCAATCAAATATATTTTAATTGATTTTTTTTGTGTTCTTTTAAATTTCATTAGTGCAACTAAGTTGATTTGGCTATTTTCTTTGTTGTTAGCAGTATTTTCCAATTAAAAAGGTTGTATATTATTAAAATATTATATCCCCGTCCTTCTCACCTACCTTTGTTCAGCTCAAGAGTCACTCAGTATTTGCATCCACCAAACAAAATTAATTGTAATTGTTTCAGATTTGAATTCACTCAATGGTTGGAGTTGAGCAGGAATGTAGGAGGTGGGAAAGGACAAAAGAACAAAAAGAGACAAAAAAATGTAAGACGGGAAGAAAATAGCGTAGCAACAACGTGCAGAAAAAAATTAAGAGGTAGAGATTAAGTGCACCCTAGTGAATAAAAAGACAAAGGAAGAAAAATATAGAAGTAGAACAACTTAGAGGAATGTTCATGTGAGACAACAGTCTTGAGAAGAGAGTGAACATTAGTTTGATCAGTTTTAGAGCAACACTCAAATAAAGTGTATACAGTCATCATGATATAAAGAGAAAACAAAGTTTTAGAGCAGTCGATAGCAAGGAAGGACAAAATAGACGTTTTTTGTAAGAGTTTGTAACAGTTATAGCTGTGTAAGTTTATGCATTGTAATCAGATTTTAATAGATGTTTTAGAATCAATATGATATATGCATTTTTGTGTTTTGATGTTTCAACACCGCCCTCCCCTATTTTATTGTTTTTAGCATACCGTTTTGTGCATTTTTAACACTAGTTTATAGCTCTAGTATAACTCCAAAGCTTCAGTACTAGGCCTAGCATATAGCTTCGTGATTATTCTGAATCTTAAATTTTATATTATTTATTGTTCACTTGACCTTGCTATTATTTTTGTGAACAATTGGTGTTAGATCTCTTAGGTTGTAAGTCCATTTAGACATAGTAGTTGGCAGTTCTAGTTCATGGTAACATCCCCTATATTTGATGGAAAGAATTATGATATGTAGAACATTAAGATGAATACTATATTTAAGTCTCAAGAACTATGAGAGTTGGTTGAAGGTGAATACAATGAAGTTGCAGACCTAACGACCTTCAATACACTAAGCCAAGCACAAAAGAATGTGGTGAAGGAGAATAGAAAGGAGGATGTCAACAAACTCAACTACATACAAATAACAATGGCTGATTCAATTTTCTCAAGGATAACAATAACTATCCATTCTAAAAAAGCATGGAATTTTCTTCAAAATACATATCAAGGTAACGACAAGGTGAAGCTTGTCAAGTTGCAACACTTAAAAATGGACTTTGAGACCCTTAAAATGAAGAAGAATGAGTCAATCAATGACTTCTTCACAAGGACAATGAATATTGTTAACCAAATCAAGACATGTGGTGATGCAAAGATCATAGGATCATTGAGAAGGTGTTGAGAAGCCTCTTAATTATATTTGAACTTATAGTGGTTGTAATTGAAGATTCAAAGGATTTGAGACAAAGGATGATGAATGAGCTAATGGGTTCTTTACAAACCCATGAACAAAGGTTGAGTAGGTCAGCCACCTTTTCCCATGAACAAACATTCAAGACCAATTTGAATGTGAGAGGAAAGGGGGAGGACCAAACAATAGAGGAAGATGAAGAACTTGAAGTAGTCAAGAAGGTGGAAGACATAGCCATCAAGAGTCACATGGAAGAGGAAGATGAATGAGCAATAGAACTTCTAGGTGAGGATCTACATAAAAGTATGATAAGTCTAATGTCTAATGTTATTATTGCAAGAAGTATGGACACTATGCTAGTGAGTGTAAAAATAAATAGTATGACATAAATAGGTAGAATTCAAATTTCTCCCATGCACAAGAGGTTGAACCTAATAGGAATGAGAAAGGTGAAAACTTGTTCATAACATGCAACATTGTCGAACAAAATAGTAAAGAGACATGGTATTTAGATAGTGGTTGTATCAACCACATGAGTGGGAATAAAGACATGTTCAACCACATTGATGAATATATAAAATCAGAGGTGAATATGAGAAATATTGAGAAGGTTCCCTTCATGGGCAAAGATAACATATATATTCGCACCAAGCAAGGTGATAAAAGACAAATTCAAGATGTTTACTATGTACCCGGGTTGAAACACAACCTTATTAGCATTGGGAAGATTGTCCAAAAGGGATACAAGGTCAAAATTGAAGATGGATATTATATAATTTATGATATAAGTGGATGCAATAGACAGTAGTCAAGATGTCAAGAAATCATATGTTTTCGTTGACAATGCAGAGTGAGCTTGTAGCAGCATTTAAAATTATAATAGTAGATGAGTTTACCATTTGCCACCTAAGATACGAGTATTTGAGCTTTGGTGGGCTGAACCTTATTCACAAGAAGCAAATGGTGAGAGGGTTTCCCTTTATAGAACAACCAAATAAAGTATGTGAATGATGCATATTAGGGAAGCAACATAGGAATGCATTTCCTGTGGGTAAAGCATGAAGAGTTGGGGCTCCTTTAGAGATAATCCATTCAGACTTGTGTGGTCCAATGAAGACCCCATCCTTATCTAATAATGTTTAATTCATAGCATTCATAGATGAATTCAGTCAGAAGACATGGGTATATTTCTTGAAGAACAAATCAGATGCATTTAAGATCTTCAAGCAATTCAAGGCCATGGTGGAGAAGAAAAGTGGACACTACATCAAGATTTTGAGGATGGATAGAGGGAGAGAATATATATCAAATGAGTCCATGAATTTTTGAAAAGATCATGGGATAAAGAGTCAATTTATAACTAGGTATACACCAAAACAAAATGGTGTGGCTAAGAGAAATAATAAGACCATCCAATAAGGCAAAATGTCTGCTTAATAATTTATGGGTTGAGGTTGTAACAACAGTTGTATACTTGTTAAATATTTATCCAATAAAGAATGTTGGGGATATGATCCTTCAAAAAGCATGGAACGACCAAAATCTTAGAGTTGAACACCTTATAATGTTCGGATGTGTTGCATACGCACACGTGCCTAAGCTAACAAGAACGAAGTGGGATGATAAAGGTGAGAAGTGTATATTCATTGGGTATAATGACTAATTAAAGGACTATAGATTGTACAATCCAGTCACTAAGGAACTCATAATTAGTCAAGATATTCAATTCATTGAGCATGAAGCTTGGGAGGAGAGACAAGAAGAAGAATAAGCACAAACAAGGGCTAGTGGACCCTTTATTAAATTTGAACAAATAGAAAGTACATCCACTCATGCACCAATTTAGACCCATATTTCTCAAAGGTCTAATTCATCTAGTGGAAACAACCATCAAGGTCAAGGAAATGTTCATGAGTCAACACGATTCTCCTCCAACTCAACCCAATGCCTAGTAAGAAAAAGGAGCTATAAATATGTTTTAGGGGTTGAAATAGGTTCATTAGAGCATTCTAACAAGGTTAAGGATAAGGAGGAGTGTTAAAATATTATATCCCTGTCCTTCTCACCTACCTCTACTTAAATCTAAAGTCACTCAGCAGTTGCGTCCACCAAACAAAATTAATTAGTTGTTTGAAATTTGAATTCATCCAGCTGTTAGAGTTGAGAGGGAATGTAGGAGGCATGAAATGACAAAAGAGAAAAAAGAGACAAAAAAGAATGTAAGACAGGGTATAAAATAACATAGTAGTATCTTGTAAAAAAAGTTAAGAGGTGAAGAGTAAGTGCAACTTGGAGAAGAAAACGATAGAGGCGGCATAATATAGAAGTAGAACAATAGAGAAACGTTTGTGTGAGACAACAATCTTGAGAAGAGAGTGAATAGCAATTTGGTAAGCTTCAGAACAACAGTGAAACGAAGTGTATACAGTCAGTATGATATAAGGATAAAAACAAAGTTTTAGAATACCCAATAGCAAGTAAGGAAGAGAGACAAAATAGAACTTTTTTATAATATTTTGTAATAACTATAGCTATGTAAGTTTATGCATTGTAATCATATTGAAATAGATGTTTTAATATCAACATTGTATATGCATTTATGTGTTTTTATGCTTCAACACTTCCCTCCCATGTTCTATTATTTTTAGCATATGGTTTTGTGTATTCTTAGCACTAGTTTATAGCTCCAATATAACTTTGAAGCTTTAGTATTAGGCTTAGCATATCACTTTGTGATTAGTCTGAAGTTTAAGTTTTATATAGTTTGTTGTTCCCCTAGGCCCGTTGTATATTTCTACCAATATATATATATATAATTTTTCAATAAAGATACGCTAATGTTTGATAAAGTGTACATTCATTATCAGTCAATAAAAATAGTTTTATATGGTTTTATTTTTGACCACCAAAACATGACACTCACTTTACACATTCATTAAAAATTACATTTAAATTCAAATCAGTGGCTCATATTTGATGCTATTGATCGATATCAAAATCGTACGAGAGAATATCAATATGCATATTTATGCATTTTTAAGATATTTAAAAACAATAATTAATTTATACTATAAATAGTTATCAAAATCTGTGATATATATATATATATATATATATATATATATATATATATATATATATATATATATATATATATATTCTGTTAATTGTTATCAAAATCTATACTAGAGAATATCAATATACATATTTCTGTAGTTTCAAGATGTTTACAAAAATAATTAATTTATGATATTAATCGTTATCAAAATCCTTGTTAGAGAGTATCGATGTGTATATTTTTATACTTTCAAAATATTTAAAAAATAATAATTAATTTATGTTATTAATTTTTATCTAAGTTCGTGCTAGAGAATATCACTATACATATTTCCGTAGTTTCAAGATATTTAAAAAAATAATTAATTTACTACTTTGTAAAAAAAATGTTTTTCTTCGTTGACAATATATTTTCACCTCAAAAATTGTGAAATATTTAAAAATATAACATTATACCTTAATTTCATATAATATAAAACATTAATAATTAAAAGAATGTTACTTGTGGAAAATACATGACACATTTGTTATAGACGGTTTTAGATAAATTTCAACAAAACAAAGGTCTATGTGTTATTGTCTTAATCAAGGGGTACAACAAATTTTTCTTTATTGTCTTCACATTATACCTTTATTACATATAAATTAAAAAAAAAACATCACTAATTAAAAAGAATGTCACATGTATCAAATACATGACACATTTGTTATAGACAATTCTAGATCTCTTTGGACAAGGAACAAATGTTTATATGTTGTTCATGAACACTGATAATGCAGATGAAGTGCAATGTTTTAATTAAGCAGTACAACATTATTCTTTATTGCATCTTCATTATCCATGGTTTTCAAGTACCACAACATTATTCTTTATTACCTTCTTCACACTCCATGATTTTCATGCAATACATTACTTTTTATTGTCTTCAAACAACGCATTATTTTTTATTCTTTTTTGTCTTCACATGATGCATTATTTTTAATTGTTTTCACACAACGTATTATTTTTTATTGTCTTCACACAATGCATTATTTTTATTTGTGTTCACATGTCGCTTGCTTGTAATTGTGCTCTTCACTATTTATTTTAGTATTCTCATGACCATTAATTATTGTTTTTATAACTTTCTTTTTCAATGTAGAGGTTTTCAAGTAGTACAACCTTATTTTTTATCGTCTTCACATAACACTTTATTCTCATGACCATGTAATTTGTTTTCATGTAGTAAAACATTATTTTTATTGTCTTCACACAACACATTATTTTTTATTATCTTCACACATTGTCTGTTTGTAACTATTTTGTTGTTTGCTTGTAATTATGCTCTTCACTATTTTTTAGTAATGTAATTGTTTTTATGGATTTCTTTTTCGATGTAGAGATTTTCAAGCAGTACAACCTTATTTTTTATTGTCTTCACGCAACACTTGGTAGTCTCATGACCATGTAATTGGTTTTCATGCATTAGAACATTTTTTTTGATTGTCTTCACACGTCGCTTGCTTGTAAGGGTTTTCTTCAATATTTCTTTTAATATTCTCATGACCATATAATTATTTTTATGGATTTTTTTTTCGATGTAGAGGTTTTCAAGTAACACAACCTTATTTTTTTATTGTCTTCACACAACGCATTATTTTTAATTGTCTTCACACACCACTTGTAATTTTGCTCTTCGCTATATCTTTTAGTATTTTCATGACCATGTAATTGTTGTTTTTATGAATTTATTTTTTGATGCAAAGGTTTTCAAACAGTACAACCGTATTTTTTATTTTCTTCACATAATACTTTATTCTCATGACCATGTAATTGGTTTTCATGCAGTAAAACATTATTTTTATTGTCTTCACATTACTTGTCACTGTGTTCTTCATTATTTGTTATTAATATAATTGTTTTTATAGATTTCTTTTTTGATGTAGAGATTTTCAAGCAATACAACCTTATTTTTTATGTATTCACACAACACTTAGTATTCCCATGACCTTACAATTGATTTTAAAATAGTAAAACATTTTTTTTTATTGTCTTCACACAACACATTATTTTGTATTGTCTTCACATGTCACTTGCTTGTGTGTTCTTCACTACTTATTTTAATATTATCATGACCATGTAATTGTTTTTATGATTTTTTTTTTTGATGTAAAAGTTTTCAAATATTACACCTTGATTCCTCATCAGGGAAAATTGATAGATTATCCATAGATATTTGTAGTTAATAATTCAAATTTAGTTATATTTCTAACTAAGCTTGAAATTTATATTATTATGAGATAGTATAATGTTGCTTAGTTAGATGATAATACATAATCACGTATTGTGAGTTGGATAATGTATGTGTTTACATTTTAAGCATATTAATATATTGTTCTAGATATATTATTATTTTATGATTATCATGTGATATGATCTAATTACATGCGTATTGTGAGGTAGATGCAGGGGAATTCATTACTTGAGCGTGTTGGAGGGAGAGCATCATCGAGAGGGTGATAAAGATAGAGACGCTGAAGGTCTACATAGAGCTAGCGAAACTTTACACACATACACAATAGTTAGTCATTATAGAAATGCATTTAAAAATGATTGCTTTTGATGTTTGTTTAAATTGTTATTTTCTATGATTATCTGAATAGGTAAATTATAAAAATAAATTCTTTTGTGTGTTTAGCCTAACGTGTCATTAATACAAGTAGAGGCCAATTTAATAAAGATAAAATCAAATACAAGTTATTATTTATGATTTTACCATTACATTACTAAAGTGTAAATAAATGTTAAATTAGTTTAATATGAAATTAAAATTTCATATTAAAATATTAAAAAGGGATTTAAAAAAAAAAATATATTGAAATTAAAAAAGAAAGAGAAACAAATTAAAAATTTAGAAAAAAAACAAAAAAAAAATTAGATATTTTAAATTTAGCAAAAATTAAAAAAAAATAAAACAAAAACTAAAAATCTGGGAAAAAAATTAACACCTATTTTTCTATTTAAGAGAAAAAATTATATGAGAATTGGTATGATTTTGTATTGGAGAAAGAGCTTGGGAATGGGCAACATTTCAAAGAGAAAAGCATAAAAGAAAAAGAAAAGGACATATTTCTTAGAAGAAGTTCTAGGTAGGCACTATTTTTTGATTCCATATATTTATTTGAGTTATTTACACACACACAAACACACACATATTAAATTTAGCAAAAATTTAAAAAAATAAAACAAAAACTAAAAATTTGGAACAAAAATTAACACCTATTTTTCTATTTAAGAGAAAAAATTGTATGAGAATTGGTATGATTTTGCATTGGAGAAAGAGCTTGGGAATGAGAAGCATTTCAAAGAGAAAAGCATAAAAGAAAAAGAAAAGGACATATTTCTCAGAAGAAGTTCCAGCTAGGCACTATTTTTTGATTCCATATATATATATATACACACACACTTGTTAGGAATTATATACATCAGTACTTAACTAAATAAGAATGTTTATAACAATGATTAGTTGAATAGAAGAAACTCACTATTTAACCAAACTAAGATGATCAAATAATAGTAGATGTTTGTACCCATTTTATAGATGAAAATAATGATGGGCTTAGTAAAGAATAATGAAGAGATAAATATACTCTATATTATTATTATAAATATATATTTACAGTGGCGAATAGACCCTTTGAAATGATTTGTCTGACTTTTCCTCGAATCACTCAATGATTTAACATAGGCATCTATATTATTACTAACTGTAAACCATATAATACTAAAGTATGGTGATTTCTGGTAGCATTAATTAACATGAAAGTATGGTGACTTCTACTATATAATATCAAAGTATGCCAATTTTTTTTATTGAAGTTATTGAAACTCACTAACAATAAAATTATGATAGCAGTAAAAAAAACCCAGTGCAATATAATTCTGTGGTTATTAGTAGTTGACTGCACATTTATTTTGAATGATAATAGGTAACAAATTTTCCTTTTAGCAAACATACTTTTAAATCCATGATTATTTGTCTCTATTGCATCTTAGCAACGGTGGCATCACTTAACTTAATATGTAAATTTTAGATTAAAAACTAAAGGCATCTTTTTGGAGGGCTGAAGTCATCCTATAGCTGATATTTATAGTTGACTTACACATGCATTGATCTAGGATTTAGCAAATAGAATTATTTTATATTCTTGAGGCATCACCATACTATAGATTTGGGTTGTTTTCTTTAGAACAAAATTTATTCTGTTAGGGTGTCGACTTCCTTTGTATCTCTGTATGATCTATTATTATTTAATGGTCTGGATCTCTCCTAAAAAGAAGCGTCATATACTATTTTATAAAAAGAATAATATTATAATAATCTAATTTTATACTATATAATTTATAGATGTATATATATATAAAATGTTTTATATAATCAACAAAATATATGCCTTACTGTTGAAAATTCAACTATTATATTACAATGCCCAACTTGTATAACTGAATAAATAGAGATGCTTTGTTTTCCTTCCAATAGTACAAACAATGGCATCACCATTTAAATTTGGCCTTTTATATATGATGTTGCTCTATTTGTTTATCCCAACCAGCTTTGCTTTTTAGAATAAATATATATATATATATATATATATATATATATATATATATATATATATATATATATATATTATATATATATATATATATATATATTCTAAAAAGCAAAGCTGGTTGGGATAGATAAATAAAGTAACAGTGTTTATAGAAGGCTGACAAATAAAGCAACAACGTATATAGAAGAGCATATATTCTTTATTATAATGCTCAAGTGTTAACAAGAATTATAGAAGCCATGATATATAGTCCTCTATCTATTGAATAATGGATATAATGAGTAGCAAATTGTTTTGGGTATAGAATGAACATGGTTATGTAATAATATAATTGGGTATATTATAATACACAATATCAAATATGGATTACATACAAGTAACTAATCTATTTTAATATATAGCAATAGTGGTAGAATGTAAAGTTGGATATATCTATAATAAAGTTATATGATATTTTAAGATATGTTATTAATATCTCATTATGATATATCCGTCAAGAGTTATACCGTATTAAATATTCGCTCTATATTGAGAGATTATTCTACCCTTAGGGTTGGTCATAAATTTAGTACATAACATGGTTCATATGTTCAAATATATATTCTCTTAGAATATATGTGTATTTTATTAATATTAAATTTGATATATATTTAACTAGACTATATATCACTTGGGATATAAAATAATTGTGGAACATTCCTTTCCCTAGAAGTCAATTAGTTAAATAGTTATTGTCAAACATGGATTGGATTAATCATAGGAGTTGAACGGTTTAACATAGATACCTCCTATCATGAGTTAAATATTTTAGAGCTTTTAGATCTTTTATTATGTGAAAATCCATCATGTAGAATTTGACATAGAGTTACATAATTATAACTATTAACATAATTAAAAAACTGAGGTAGATTTCCTTAGTTAATATTCTTGGAAGAAATATTAACCGAAAAGTGAAAGAATTGAATAAAATAGTTTAGTCAATGATTACTTATAAACCCCTAAATATAAACCAATTGTTAAACTAGACATCTTGTGTTTTCAAGAAAATAAGTTTTGGATTGTCTAGTTATTGTATGCAATATGTGCTTCCATGTATTAATGACTACTTCATTAGCTTGATTTTGAGGCTTAGTAGTTTTGCTTAAAAAAAAAAAACCATGTTTTAAAAAATGTATAACATTAGAGTGTCTACATGTGGTGCATATTATGATGTATAAAGTACTCGCATATAGAGATTATACTTGTAGTTTAATAAATGATTTGAGTAAGTCATTAAGTTTCTTAGGAATCATGATGTATAACCTTTTGAATAGTCTCCTAACAGTAAATAAGTTATTAGAATAAAAATAATTACAAGTTTATGAATTATCTAACTCACTATTAATAATATGAATGACTGTTAGTCATGCATATTCAATATAAAATACTTGTGTGCATTATATTTTATGAGTGTATTAATATGCATCAATGTTTAGCTATATTTAGTGCATAATGATGCATCATGATGTATGTTTATTTGTTGTGATATTTTGGTATGCTTGTATGCAATTTAATTTAGCATATATCTAGGTGGTATAATATTGTATTTTTTACTTGTTATTATCGGTATGGATCAGTTGAGTCTTAAAAAATCATAAGTTTAGATTGTGTGTTATTATGTAGTTGAGAACCTATGATAGTATGAGATATCATAAGGTACTACAACATAAAAATATGTTGTATTCAGGTGGTGCATATTGTAATTATTATGCCTCAACTCATATCCACATTTGACTATTTTATTATATACATGCTGGTTATTATTGTGGATAGTGTGTTTTATAACAATTGGTAAGACATTACGTATACATGCATGCAACCCTTAAGAGTTTAACAAATGCTATGTTGGTATGTTATTGTGTTCTATATGAACTATGAATTACTTCGTTATATATAGTTACTTGTATATTTGTTTATGTTTCCATGATTTTAAGGCTATTTATATGATTGTTTTTGAAAAACTAGTAGTTATGTTTTAAGATACTAGTCTATGATAATATGGGTTATCACAGATGTAACATGTTTAGAAAAAAATTATGGTGGTTGAAATCTACAATTATGTATATTTTACCTAGGTGGTATATGTTGTAGTCATTAATTCTAGTATAGAATAGAAATTAATGTAAGATTCATTCATGCGTTTGACAAAATAAATGTATGTTTTGATTACTCCTATATATAACATAATATATGATGTATTTGATAAATATGATGTAAATTAAATAAATTTCATGGTTGAATTATGTTTGACCAATCTATATTGTCAGAGTAAGGAGTGAGATGGAATTCACTGGCTTACTAGTCTCACAATGACAGATGATGGCAGTCTGATCAAGTGGTGTGTATGAATTTGATTGATCTAGATTATTATTATTTATTATTTATAAAACTTTAGGCCAAAGTATGTTGAGTGAGACATTATCATTTCATGAGTATGATTCATATGCTTATGTGTATAGAACAAATTTATATGATACATTGCATGTTTAGTTTAAAACTATATAACACATGGGTACTTGCTTGTATCTCTAGATTCTCGCATCATCACTATCTACTCATCTATGAAGGGAGGGTCATTCTCTAATGAGAGATTATGTGGGGGATAATTGGTCTATGGTTGATATGGAAAAGCGCTTGCATGATGCTCTATCTTCCCACAACAATACTACTATTGAGACAACACTTGATATTACCATAGATACTGGAGAGTCTGAGGAACTCATACTTCATATAGCCATTCATCTATATGTACATTATATTGTATTTATCATTGAGTATTGTCACAAATAGTTATAATTACTTATTATTTTGAATCAACAGAAATGGTTGTAGACTTGTTTTAGTTGTAGTTGAGTTAAAATAATTACTTTTTGTATTTACATTATGATGTGTACTCTCATGATATTAGAGATCAATATTATGTGATGCATTTGCTTGTTTCTATTATCACCTTGTGTATTTATTATGGTCTCTCTGTAGATTTTTGTGGTGTAATTCATATTTGGTATATGTGTTAAATTAATTTTTTTTATGTATTTCTATTTCTAACTCAATGGGGTTGTTACATATAGTATCAGAATTGTGGCTCAAACTCTAGGACCTAATGAGTATATTAGAATTTTTGTAACTTTTTGTTCACCAGTGTGAACCTAGTGACATGGAGTATTGCGCTAGTATTTTGGACTTGTAGTGTCTTAGTGTAGAACCATGTTACACCATGATTGGAGATTTGAGACTTGATAGATTCTCTGGTGTGGCTTGGTGACTATTGTTAGTTTTGAGACATTCATGTAGTATGTGTGAGAACCATTGATTGTGTACCCTTAGTAGTACTTGTACCCTTTTAAGTTGTATATGGTATTGATTTATCAATTATTCTATTAGTGATGGTTGAATGCAAGGTTTGGGTAGAAAAATATATAACGTAGTTCATGAGTTATGAACAAAATATTTTATAGTTGATCACTTAGATCAAACACCTTAAGTGTGTTACATCTTTCTTGGTAATCAGGTCATCTTGCCATTTGTGTTTTGTGTTGTGAGTATTTTAAAGTTTGATATGCTTCTCACTTAATATATATATATATATATATATATATATATATATATATATATATATATATATATATATATATATATATATATACTCTCAATAATCTTAAGAATGGAAAATTTTATAAGATCAATTTTAGTTTTGACACCACCTAGTGTGATGGGAGTTTTCTTGCAGTATAGTGTTATTATTTTGTTTAAAAATCCCTATGTGTTGGGATCTTATTTTGGTTGGCACCCCTTAAGTTATGTGGATTAGGAAGGAATGTTATCTCTCTTAGTTAGCTTAGAGGTGGATTTATATTTTTCTCATTCTCTTTTGATAACAATAAGCTACTGAGAGGATTCATATGTTTGATGTTGACTTAGTGTTATCTTAAATAGGGACTTGTTTTGAAATTGTTGATTGATCATTTTCCTTGGAAGTTCTTGGGATAAATGTATTCTACTTATTATTAAGAAAGAAGTAGTAGGATTTGAAGAAATGATAATCTTTGTGGTTAGTGATTTATTTCTTTCGGTTGAGAAAATAGATTGCGATACCATACTTCCATATTTGGTAAGTAGGAAGTGGTTTGGCAACATTGAGTTGTAGTGTCTTCCTTTACCCAGTGAAGGCATGTAGGAGTTTTATTTTGAGATGATAGATCCCTATTATTCATTTGTTACGCTTTAGGTCACTACTTTATCTTATTTGTGAATGAAAGATGATGTGGGTGGCAAACCTTAGACTATATATATTAAATTTTATATTAATAATTATAAGTTGATTATAATTAGATTGATATTGTTTTATTTTGCTTAATGCATGTTGTTTTGAAGAGATATATTTATACCTTTGTCTGGAACTGAGTAGGCTATAGGAGGTGCATAACATCTTGTCAATCTAGGGATTGGAATGAACTTTTAACTTATTGTGTGCTAGTTGAGTAAACAAGGAGATATTGCTTTATTTATTCCCTTATAAGGTTAAAGGAATAGTGTGATTCTTAACTTATGTTAATTATAAAATTATTTCCTCTTAAATCATGAACATAATAAAATAAGTTAAGCTATGAAATATGATACTAGTATATTTAGCTAGTAGTAACTTAGTAAAATTATGGATTGATTGAATGATCTCTTTTGTATATATGATGATACATCTAGAATCATTTAGCATATAGCTTTGCTTTTAATGATTTGATAAGTATAAAATTGTGATTCATTGAAACAATATGCACATTTTAAGATCATTAGGTCGTGGATACCTAAGGGAAGAGTGGTGAATTAGGAATATGAGTTTTAAACGATAGGATGGTATCTTACTTAACCTCACATTGACTCGGTTGTTACTGAGTTAAATCTAGTAGATGGACTTATCTAATCCAATATTTGATAGGTAAAACTTATCAAATTTAGTCGTATGATCATACATATGTATACTATGGATATGTATTCCATGATTTTGTATACATTGAAAATATAATATTTCTAGTTCTTATTCATCATCATACTTGTCAGAAACTTTGTAGAATAGTGACAATATTGACATGTTATACTTATCAAGAGCTACATGGAGCAGCGATAGAATTAACTTATACACATTAATCTTTCTAGGTTCCTTAATTACTTTTCTTCAAGATGAGAAAAACACTCTCTAGAATAGAGAGATGTGTTGAGGGCTGAAAGATTTTGTGAAACTCTCTCTAGTCATTTATTTTGACTTGTATGATGATATTATGTGTTTTGAGATGTCTGTGAACTTTCACTAAGATATGTGAGACCCTTCATGGTAACAAAAGTGGTCAGTCTTATAGTATATAAGCTTGTCTTGATGATTCTAGACCCCAGGGTGGTCATGACAAAACCAATCAAAGTAAGTAATACTCACAAACATGTTTGATTAATAGAGAGATGTCATTGAGCAACATCTTTTGGGATCAGTATTCCAGAGTAATGCAATTTGAAAGAACTATGGTGAGTTCTGCAAGTAATTTTCTATTTATTTTCTTAATTTGATATTGCATACTATGTTAATGCTTTGCTAAATAATGTTTTAATTTAAAACTTATGTTTGAATAAGAGTCATTGAGGATGATGACTAGCTTTAGGGAGGAAGGATGTTACATCCCAATTCCTCACTGGATAAACTTTCTAGATTATTCATAGATATCTGTAGCTAATAATTCAAATTTGGTTATATTTCTAACTAAGCTTGAGATTTATGCTATTATAAGATAGTAGAATATTTTTTAGTTAGATGATGATACGTGATCGCATACTGTGAGTTGGATAATGTATGTATTTACATTTTAAACATATTAATGTATTGTTCTAGTTATATTATTGCTTTATGTTTATCATGTAATATGATCTAATTACTTACGTGTTGTGAGGTGGACACAGTAGAATTTATACCTTGAGCATGCTGGAGAGAGAGAAAGAATAATCAGAGAGAGTGATGTAGATGGAGACGTTGAAGGTCTACAGAGAGATGACAAAACCTTGCACACACATAATAGTTAGTCATTATAGAAATGAATTTGAAAATGATTATTTTTATGTTTATTTAAATTGTTGTTTTCTATAATTACTTGAGTAGGTAAATTATATAAATAAATTATTTTATGTGCTTAGTCTTATGTGTCATTAATACACGTAGAGGTAAATTTAATAAAGGTAAAATTAAAGATAGGTTATTATTTACGATTTTACCATTAAATTACTAAAGTGTAAATAAATCTTAAATTAATTTAATATAAAATTAAAATTTCATAATAAAATATTAAAAAGGGAATTATTTTAAAAAAACATTGAAATTATAAAAGAAAGAGAAATAAATTAAAAATTTAGAAAAAAAAGAAGAATTAGATGTCTTAAATTTAGCAAAAAATAAAATAAAATAAAAACTAAAAATATGGAAAAATATTTAACACCTCTTTTTCTATTTAAGAGAAAGAATTGTAGGAGAATTGGTACAATTTTGCATTGGAGAAAGAGCTTCGGGGTGGGCAGCGTTTCAAAGAGAAGAGCATAAAATAAAAAGAAAATGGTGTATTTCTCAGAAGAAGTTCCAAGTAGGCATTGTTTTTTGATTCCATATATGTATCTGTTAAGAATCATATACATCAGTACTCAACTAAATAAGAATGTTTATAGCAATGATTATTTGAATATAAGAAACTCACTATTTGACCAAACTAGGTTAATCAAATAATAACAAATGTTTGTATCCATTTTGTAGATGAAAATAATGACGGGCTTAGTAAAAAATAGTGAAGAGATAAATATACTCTATACTATTATTATAAATATATATTTATAGCAATGAATAGACCCTTTGAAATGATTTGTCTGACTTTTCCTTGAATCACTCAATAATTTAATATAAACATCTATATTATTGTTGACTGTAAGCCATATAATACCAAAGTATGGTGATTTTTGGTAACATTAATTAATATGAAAGTATGGTGACTTCTGAATGTTTATTATCAAAGTATGGTTATTTCTTTTAATGAAGTTATTGAAACCCATTGACAATAACATTATTATAACAGTAAAAAAAACCCAGTGCAATAGCATTATGTGGTTATTAGCGTCTGACTGCACATTTAGTTTGAATGATAATAGGCAATAGAATTTACTTTTAGAAAATATGAGAAAACATATTTTTAAATCCATGATTATTTGTCTCTATTGCATCATAGCAGCAGTGACATTACTTAACTTGATATGGGCATTTTAGACTAAAACTAAAGTCATCTTGTTGGAGTGATGAATTCATCCTATATCTGATATCTATAATTGACTTACACATGGATTGATTTGGGTTTTAGAAAACAAAATTATTTTATATCCTTGAGGCATCTCCATACTTCAGATTTGGGTTGTTTTCTTTAGAACATAATTTATTCTATTAGGGTGTTGAGTTCCTTTGTATCCTTATATGATCTATTATTGTTTAATGATTTGGATGTCCCCTAGAAAGAAGCATCATGTAATATTCCATAAAAAGAATAATATTATAATAACCTTATTTCATACTGTATAATATATATATATATATATATAAAATCAACAAAATATGTGCCTTACTGTTGAAAAATCAACTATTATATTACAATGCCCACCCTGTGTAAATGAATAAATAGAGTTGCTTTGTTTTCCTTCCAACAATACAAACAATGGCATCACCATTAAAATTTGGCCTTCTATATAGGGTGTCGCTCTATTTTTCTATCCAAATTAGTTTTATTTTATAGAATTATATATATATATATATATATATATATATATATATATATATATATATATATATATATATATATATAATAATAATAATAATAATGCTCAAGAGTTAACAAGAATTATAGAAGCCGTGATATATAGTCCTCTATCTGCTGAATAATCGATATAATGAGTAGCAAATTATTATGGGTATAAAACGGACATGGTTATGTAATAATATAATTGGGTATAATATAGTACACAATATCAAATGTGAATTACATATAAGTAACTAACCTATTTTAATATATGATGATATTGGTAGAATATAAAGTTGGATATATGTATAATAAAGTTATATGATATTTTGGGATATGTTATTAATATCTCATTATAATATATCTGTCAAGAGTTATACCATATTAAATATTTACTCTATAATGAGAGATTATTCTACCATTGGGGTTGGTCATAAATTTAGTACATAACATGATTCATATGTTCAGATATATATTCTATTAGAATATATATGTATTTTGCTAATATTAAATTTGATATATATTTAACTAGACTATATATCACTTGGGATATAAAATAATTGTGGAACATTTTGATCCTTAGAAGTTGATTAGTTAAATAGTTATTGTGAAATGTATATTGGATTAGTCATAGGAGTTGAATAGTTTAACATGGCTACTTCCTATCATGAGTTAAATATTGCAAAGTTTTTAGATATTTTATTATGTGAAAACCTGTCATACAAAATTTGACATTGAGTTACATAGTTATGACTATTAGCATAATTAGAAAACTGGGGTAGATTTAGTTAATATTTTTGAAAGAAATATTAACCAAAAAGTGAAAGAATTGAATAAAATAGTTTAATAAATGATTACTTATAAATCTCCAAATATATTATGTTTTTGAGAAAACAAGTTTTGGGTTGTCTAGCTATTATATGCAATGTGTGTTTTCATGTATTAATGACTATCTCATTAGCTTGATTTCAAGGCTTAGTAGTTTTGCTGAAAAACACTAAATCATGGTTTAAAAATTGCATAGCATTAGAGTGCTTACATGTGGTGCATATTAAGATGTACAAAGTGATCGTATATAGAGATTATACCTATAGTTCAATAGATGATTTGAATAAGTCATTAAGTTTCTTAGGAATTAAGATATAACCCTTTGCAACAGTCTCCTAGTAGCAAATGAGTCATTAGAATGAAAAGTTATTATGGATTTATGAATTATCTAACTCACTATTAATAATATGAATGACTATTAGTCATGTGTATTTAATATGAAACACTTGTGCGCATTACATTCTATAAATGTGCTAATATGTATAAATATTTAGCTATACTTAGTGCATAATAGTACATCATGATGCATGTTTATATGTTGTAATACTTTGGTATGCTTCTTCTATGCAGTTTAATTTAGAGTATACCTAGGTGGTATAATCTCATATTTTTTACTTGTTATTATCTACATGGATCGATTGAGTCTTAAAAATCATAAGTTTAGATTATGTGTTATTATGTAGTTGGAAACCTATAATAGTATAGGATATATTAAGATACTACAGTATAAAATTATATTGTACTCGAGTGGTGCATACTATAATTATTATGTCTCAACTCATATTTACATTTGACTATTTTACTGTATACATGTTGGTTATTACTGTGGATAGTATGTTTTGTAAAATTTGGTAAGACTTTACGTATGCGTGCATGCAACCCTTAAGATTTTAAAGAATGTTGTGTTGGTATTTTATTGTGTTCCATGTGAACTATGACTTGCTTCGTTATATATAGTTACTTGTATATTTATTTATGTTTCCATGATTTTAAGGTTACTTATATGACATTTTTTAGAAATTAATAGTTATGTCTTAGAATAGTAGTCTTTGGTAATATAGGTTATAATAGGTGTAGCATGTTTAGAAATAAATTGTGGTAAATAAAATTTATAGTTATGTATATTTTACATAGGTGGTATAGATTGCACTCATTAATTTTAGTATGGGATAGAAATTAATGTAAGATTCATCATATGTTTGACAAAAAAAATGTATATTTTGGTTACTCTTATGTATAACATAATATATGATGTATTTGTCAAATAGAATGCAAATTAAATGAATCTCATGGTTGAATTGTGTTTGACCAATCTGTATTGTTCATTTAGAGTAAAGAGTGAGATGAAATTCACTGTCTTATTAGTCTCATAATGACAGAGGAAGACGGTTTGATCAAGTGGTGTGTATGAATTTGATTGATCTAAATTTTTATTATTTATTATTTGTAAAAAGTTGGGCAAAGTATGTTGGTGAGACATTATAATTTTATGAGTGTGATTCACATGCTTGTGTGATATCTTACAATAGAATGGATTTCTATGATACATTGCATGTTTAGTTTAGAATCATACAACACATGGCTACTTACTTGTTTCTATAGATTCCTGCATTGTCACTATATACTTATCCATGAAGGGAGGGCCATTCCCTGATGGAAGATTATGCAGGGGATCATTAGTCAGTGGTTGGTGTGGAAAAACACTCGGATGATGCTCTCCCTCTCCATAATAGTACTACTATTAAGATGACACTTGAGATTGCCATAGATACTAGAGAGTCCAGAGAACTCATGCTCTGTGGAGCCATGTATCTATATATACATTGTATTGTATTGTATTTATCATTGAAAATTTTCATGAAGAGTTTTAATTACTTTTTTTTGTGAATCAACAATGATGGCTGTAGACTTGTTTCAATTATCACTGAGTTAATGTAATTAATTTTTGTATTCACATTATGATGTGTACTCTCATGATATTAGAGACCAATATTATGTGATGTATTATGCTTATTGCTATTATCACCTTGTATATTTCTTATGGTCTCTTTGTATATTTTCATGGTGTAATCTACATTTGGTATATGTGTTAAATTAATTTTTTTTACATATTTCTATTTCTAACCCAACAGGGTTGTTACATCAAACAATACAACCTTTTTTTTTATTGTCTTTACACAAAACATTATTTTCAACTATCTTCATATGTTACTTGCTTGTAATTATGCTCTTTTCTATTTCTTTTAGTATTCTCATAACCATGTAATTGTTGTTTTTATGAATTTATTTTTGATGTAGAGGTTTTTAAATAGTGCAAGCTTTTTTTTTATTGTCTTCACTTAACACTTTATTCTCATGACCATGTAATTGGTTTTCATGTAATAAAACATTATTTTTATTGTCTTCACACAATGCATTATTTTTTATTGTCTACACACATTATTTTCTTATTAGTGTGATGTTGTTTGTTTGTAACTGTGCTCTTAGAATTTTTTTAGTAATATAATTTTTTTTATGGATTTATTTTGAGATGAAGAGATTTTCAAGTAGTACAACCTTATTTTTTTTTGTCTTCACACAATACTTGGTATTCTCATGACCATGAAATTGTTTTTCATGCAGTAAAACATTATTTTTTATTGTCTTCACATTGCTTTTAATTGTATTCTTCACTATTTTTTTATAATATAATTATTTTTATGGATTTAGTTTTCAATGTAGAGATTTTCAAATAGTGAAACCTGTTTTTTATTGTCTTCACACAACACATGGCATTCCTCTAACAATGTAATTGGTTTTCATGTAGTAAAACATTATTTTTTTATTATCTTCACATTTTTATTGTTTTCACATGCCACTTGATTGTAAGTGTGTTCTTCGTTATTTATTTTAATATTCTCATGACTATGTAATGATTTTTAAAGATTTATTTTTAGATATAGAGGTTTTCAAATAGTAAAATCTTATTTTTTATAGTCTTGACACAACATTTCACTATTTCTTTTAGTATTCTTATGATCATGTAATTATTTTTATGGATTTATTTTTTGATGGAGAGGTTTTCAAGTAGTACAATTTTATTTGTTCTTTCCTTCACACAACATTTGGTATTCTCATGACCATGTAATTATTTTTATAGATTTTCAAGCAATATGACTTTATTTTTTGTTATCTTCACATAATGCTTACTCGTAACTGTGATTTTTTGATGTATAAATTTTCAAATAGTATAATTTTATTTTCACATAATACTTATTAATAACTATGTTGTTTAAATATTCTCATGACCTTTATTCCTAATTATGTCCTTTAAATATTCTCATGACCATATAATGCTTTTATGGATTTGTTTTTCAATGTTACTATAATGGATAGGAATAGAGTTGAGTATATTCTTAATTCCATTATGAAATGGATAATATGGACATGAGTAGAGAAAAGTATATTCTTAATTCCATCATGAAATGAAAAAAAAACATATAATGAACTTACCTATTTGCATGTAGTAAATGTTATTATAAACTCAATACTACAATGGATAGAAATAAAGCATAGTATATTATTAATTCCATTATGAAATGAATAATAAAATGAAAAAAAAAACATTTAAATAACATATAACAAACTTACCTATTTACATGTAATATATGTTATTATAATCTCAAATAAAATTATATCCCACACCCATAAAACCATAGCCAGATAGAAAAAAAAGAATTAAACGAATTAGCATAGAAACAAGTGTAACTATATGTGAGGACTACAAAAAGCAAATCAGAGTTGTGAAGTAAAAAAAATAAGGGACAAAGAGATTAATGTCATCTCGAGAACCCTACAAGCTTTATTACATGGAGATGACACCTAAACTTTAAAGGAACTTAAGATTTTTACAATAAATTAAATATTTTGCATTATCAATATGATAGATTTGTGTTAAAAATAGTTGTTACAAATTTGTGTCAAAAATAGTTGTTACAATTTTGTTGTATTTGTTATAACTCTTCATTCCATAAACTAATTGGTCTTGTAGATATTATTAATTTTTGTTTGATATCATAAATATTATTAAATTTTTGTGTCAAAGTAATTATTACAACTTTGCTATAACTTTATATTGTATTTATTATAACTCTCAATCCCATAAACTTCTTGGTCTCCTTAATAATATTAAATTTTTATATTCATTCATTCAATATTATCACAAAACTAATCTTCTTGGTCTCATGGACATTATTAAAATCTATCATCAACTTCATTCATTCAGTGTCATTTCATTAAATTCATCCAGTGTCATCACAAAATTCTTTTTTTACACTTTGAGTTGGTAATCCCCCTGTACCTCTTTCATTATTCGCTACACCCTTTCACATTTATACCACTGTAGAGATGATAATGATAATGATAATAAAAATAAAAATAACAATATGATGCTTGTGGATTGGGGAAGAGGTGGGGCCAATGGCTTTCCAAGCTAGGGGAAATCAACATTTGAGTAGGAAAAAGAAGGAAGATGATGATTGATTATGAGTGTCCACTAAAAGATGTGTGTCATGACTTCCTTCAAAACAAAAAATTGTGTGTGTCAATTTCTGAGTTACTCCCTTGTTGTGATGGTTTTAGGATTTTTATACATATATACACAACATAAATATTATCTTTATTATTAATAAATAGGAATAAATAATCATTTTGGTGATACAAATACACAGTGGGGTCTAAAGAGAAGGAAGGTGATAGTATTAGGTACTATAAATGATAAATACCTTCAATGAAGATGATGGGGATGGATGTTTAAAAAAAAAAACACTATAGTAATATTTAACCCATATAAGAAACTACTTCTTACTTCTTAATGACGTGTATGCAGAGCCAAGAAAGATGATCACCACTTAGGCACAAACATTAAAATGAATGCCAATTAATAGAAATCTTAAACCTTGTTTATATGGGTATGTAATAGGCTAAATAGTGTAAAAAAATAATAATAAACCCTAAAATATTAAGTAATGAATCCATTGGTTCTCCCTTTCCAATCATGAAAGTTTGAAGCACTACTATTAACACCAAAAGTCATATTCAGAAGCCATCTTCACAATTTTATAAATAAAACATAAAAAAGTCAGTGATATACCCATGGAGATAAGTAGTTGACAAGTGGATCCAACAAATTTTAAAACTTATTTAAAAATCCAAAATATTTTCTTTTGTTTTATTTGCATACAAAATGCAAAAACAATGTGTATCATTTGAAACAAAAATACAAGAAGAAAAAGCATTATATGGATCCAAATGTGTAAAAATAATAAAAAAATGATAAATCTTGTCACGTTTCATGGACATGTTGAATTTTAGAGAGTAGATAAATATTTTTATGTGTAATACTTCAAACTAATTCAATAAACAAACTACTTGGGATACTGGCCTTTATCCTCTCCCATGAATTCTCTTTGAATAATTAGAGTTTTGCATTGAACAAATAATATCATTTGAGATGTGTAATCTCATTCAACATGAGAGATCCTTCCATGTCATATTGTGATAGATGTTTAGATGAAGAGATTATTGAAAGAAAATAAAATATGCAAGCCCAAGTGGGAAACAACCAATAACAACATAAAATAAAACAAAATATCTGAGACTACTGAGCTGGTCCAGACCATACAACACAAGCCTTAAGAATTACAACTACTGACTAATAACATAGTTGTACACAAGTCTTGGAAATGCAAAAAATGAGCATGCTAAAATAATAAAAAATAGGGGAAGTAGAGATGGGTTGAAAACAACACAAGTTTGTATATATTAAATGAATCTATCAACTGATTACATCAATTGAACAAACTTACAACTATAACTATTATAAACTTACTACAAAAAACCTCTAAACTTTACTTGCTTTCTATTGGGTGAGTATTTGACTGATGTCATCAAACACCATTCCCTTATTATGTCTACTTTTCTCTTTTGTATTCTATCTTTTGTCTTTTTCTCTATATTATGTAGTTTGGTGTTACACTATATTCCTGCCTACTATTATTATAACTTTTTCCAAGTTCCTTCTCTCTACTTGCTGCATCTATTTTATACTCTTTGACTACTATTGCACTATTTTTCATTTATTCTTTTACATTCTATTTGTCTCTTTATCTTTTTGTCTTTTTGCTAACAGTTTCACCTATCTTCAGATTTCCCCCAAAATAGAAATGGTTCTTAAAATTTCATATTTGAACTGTTGCATTTAATTCATTTGGTGGCCACTATTGTGGAAGTCTGTAACACAAGGTAGGTGAAAATAGGGGTAGGGATATAATATTTTAACACTTTCATTATCCCTGACCTTATTAGAATGATATGATGAATCTCTTTCAACCACTAAAACATCCTTTAACTTCTCATTATTTGTCTATATTATTTTAGACTCATTTTGTTTATGTCTGTAGCTTCACTACTAAGTTATTAGCTCTGTTGATGGAGTCCATAGCTATACTAGAAGAGTTCATATTTGGACATGGACTCGACTAGTAGATTCCTTGGCTAGACTGACAGAGTCTATATTTAGACTACGAACTCGATTGATAGAGTATGTAACTATCTTGATGAAGTTTATAGCTTGGTTGTAGGAGTCTGTAGATACCCTCCTAAATTTTTTAGCTTAGCTATAAGATTTTATAACTATGTTTTAGGAGTCTAGAGCTAGCATGTAGGATTTTAGAGCTCATCTATTGGAGTCTAAAGATGGTCTATAAGAGTCTAGAGTTAGTCTATAGGAGTTTGGAGCTAGACTGTAGGAGTTTATAGCCAACATAAAACCTTATAGGCACAATGCTACTACATTAATGACCCCTAATCTTCCTCTTAAGTGCATGAAAATGTCTTTTGACAAATACTTAGTAAAAATATCACCTAGATGCTGATCTAATTTACAAAATTTAATCTCTATCACATGATCTTCAACTAACTCTCAAATGAAGTGATACATGATTTCAATGTGCTTGTTCCTACCATGAAGGATATGGTTTATTGATAATGTTATGAAAGATATATTATCACAAAATATTATAGAAGCTCCTTGCTACTCCTCATGAAAATCTAAAAGCATCCTTCTTAACCATATAACTTGATATGATGTTGTATTGGTTGTTATGTACTCTACTTCAACTATAGAAAGTGATACTATGGGTTGTTTCTTTGAAGCCCAAGATATGGCTCTTGACCTGAGATATAATACATACCACAAAATGCTTTTTTGGTCATCAAGGCTACTAGCCCAATCACTATCCATTTAACCAACAAGCTAAAACTTATCTGTTATTACATATAAAACTCCATAATCTCTTATTTCATTCACGTACCTCAATATCCTCTTGCCCACTTAACAATATTTCTCATTTGGCATTTCCATGAATCTAGATATGAGGTTGACTACATACATGAGATATGGCCTAGTTGTAGTCAAATACATTAAGCTTCCCACTAGGATCTTGTACCATGTAGGGTCTACATTGATACTAAAATCATCCTTGCATAACTTTAAGCTTTTATCTACTAGTGTAGATACTAGCTTGTTATCTAACATCCTAAACCTATCCAAAATATCCTTTGCATACTTATATTGGCATATGAATATGAATTCATCCATTTGATTGACTTCTATCCCAAGAAATCACTTCATGAATACTAAATTAGTCATTTCAAACTCCTTCATGGCTTTGTTAAACTCTTCTATTGACTAATTTGCATTTCCAATGAATATTATATCATCTACATATAAAACTACAATCAAAATATCATCTTTACTCACTTTGATTTAGAGTGTGGGCTCATTATCACTTTTGTTAAAGTCATTACTCAATAATTAAGAGTCTATATGACTGTACCATGCTCTTGGGGCTTGTTTGAGCCCATACAATGCCTTTTTCAAACTATATACTTTGTTCTCATGCTTGAGAATCTCATATCTAAGTGGATATCCAACATAAACCTCTTCTTCTAGAACCCCATTCAATAAGACTGACTTGAAATCTATTTGATGCACCTTCCACTTGTGTTGAGAAGCAATGGCTATGATTGCCCTTATCATTTATAGCCTTGCTACTAGTGCAAACATCTCATTGTAATCATGTTTAGGCTTTTGCTTGTAGCCCTTCACCACTAGTCTTGCCTTATGCCTCTCTATCTTGACTTTGGGAATGGTTTTTGTCTTGTACACCCACTTGAATCTTATGACCTATTTTATTTTTGAAAGGTCAACTAACTCCCAAGTCTGATTTCTCTCTATTATGTGCATTTATTCATCCATTACCTCACACCACTTATTGTCGTTGATTTCATATTCAAAGTAAATAGGATCAACTGATAAAAAGAGAGCATAATTCATAGTTTCATCTTAATTTTGCTCATACCTTGACTACTCATAGACTTCTTGAAATCTTTTTGTCCTTCCTAGGCATTGTCTTGAGTTGGAGGAGGATGATCTTGACTCACGAACAACTCCTTGACCTCCTCGATGGCTAATTCCACTAGATGAATCATCCTTTGGTGAAATAAGGGTATAATTTGGTGCATGGGTGGTTATACCACCTACTATTTTAGTTTCAATAAAGGGTCCATTACCCTTGTTTGTACTTGCTCTTATCTTGTCTCTCCACCCAAGCTTCATACTCAACAGATTGAACATCCTGATTGATTATGAGTTATTTAATGATGGGATTTTACAAACAATAAAACTTTGATTGAAAAATAAAACCTATGAAAATGTACTTCTCATCTTTGTCATCCCATTTGGTCCTTCTTTGTTTGATCACATTTGCATAAGTAACACATCCAAACACTAAGGTATTCAACACTTGGCTTCTGAATACTCCATAGTTCTTGAGGAATCATATCCATAATGCTCTTTATTAGATAGATACTTAACAAGTATACATATATTGTTACAGCCTCAAACCAAAAATTATTAGGTAAACCCTTTGCCTTTAGCATGCTCTTTGCCATCTCTTAGATGGTCTTATTCTTCCTTTCATCCACACCATTTTGCTGTGGTGTATACCTAGATGTCAATTGCTTATTGATGCCATAATACTTTCAAAATTTCATGAACTCATTAGAGATATGCTCTCCCCCTCTACCCATCCTCAAAATCTTTATGTAATGGCCACTTTAATTCTCCATCATGACCTTGAATTGATTGAAGATATCAAATGCATCTAATTTATTCTTCAATAAATACATCCATAACTTCCAACTAAAATCATCTATTAATTTCATGAAGTAGACATTCTTGGATAGGGATGGGATCTTCATTAGACCAAACACGTCTGAATGGATCATCTCTAAAGGAGCTCTAGCTCTCCATGCTTTACCCATAGGAAATGCACTCCTATTTTGCTTCCCTAATATGCATTCTACACACACTTTGTTGGTTGTTCTATTAGGGGAAACCCTCTCACCATTTACTTCTTGTAAAGAAGGCTCAACCCTCCAAAACTCAAATTACCATACCTTATATGTTAAATAAAAGACTAATCTACTATCATAGTTTTAAATATTGTTGTGAGCTCACTTTGCATTCTCAGTGAAAACATCCAACTACTTGTCATCTTGACTACTGCAATATACATATCGAAACCATTCCTATCAAAGATGATGCATTCACTATTATCAATTCTAACCTTGTATCCCTTTTATAAAAATTGACCTATGTTTATTAGGTTGTGCTTCAACCTAGGCACATAATATACATCTTAAATTTGTATTTTGTTACCTTGCTTGGTGAAAATAGATATTCTACCTTTTCCCATCTCAGGAACCTTCTCATTATTTTCTATCTTTACCTCTGATTTGATTGACTCATCAATGTAGTTGAACATCTTTTTATTCCTACTCATGTGGTTTCTATAACCACTATCCAAGTACCATGTCTCTTTACCACTTTACTCCATAATGTTACATGTTATGAATAAGTTTCCACATTTATAATTCCTATTTGATCTAGCATATTGTGTTTTGGATAAGTTTAAATTCTACATATTCATATCATACTCCTTATTTCTACACTCACTAGCATAGTGTCCATATCTTTTTAAATAATAGCATTGGATGTTAAACTTATCATACCTTTGTGTAGATCCTCCTCCAGTACTGTTATTTCTCCTCTTCTATGTGATTCTTGATGGCTATGCCTTACACATTATTGACTACTAAAAGTTCTTCCTTTTCCTCTTTTGTTTTATCCTCTCCTCCTTCCTCTCACATTCATGTTGGTCTTTAATGTTTTCTCATGGGAGGTGGTGGTGGACCTATTCATATTTTGTTTATGGGTTTGCAAAGAACCCATTAGCTCATCTACCATCATTTTCCTCAAATCATTTAAATCTTCAATTATAACTATTATAGGGTCAAACCTGATTGGAAGGCTCCACAACACCTTATTAATGATCCTATGATCTTTAAGGGTATCACAACATGTATTCATTTGAGTGACAATATTCATTGTCCTTGTGAATAAGTCATTGATAGACTCATTATCATTCATTTGTGGGGTCTCAAATTCCCTTCTTAAGATCTACAAATTGAAAAGCTTCACCTTGTATCTCCTTTGATAGGCATTTTAAAGAATATCCCATGCTTGTTTAGAATGAACAATTATTTTTATCTTAGGAAATATTGAATCAACTAATGCCATTTATATGTAACTAAGTTCCTTAGCATAATTTATCCTATTCTCTTTTAATGAATTCCTTTGTGCTTGGATTAATGCATTGAAGGCTGATAGGTATACAACCTCATTATATCCACCTTCAACTAAATCCCAAATCTCTTGAGAGTTGAATATGGTCTTCATCTTGATGCTTCACACATCATAGTTCTTTCCATCAAATGTAGGGGCCTACTACCACGAACAAGAACTACTTAATGACATGTCTAAATGGGATTACAACCTAAGAGATATGATACTAGTTATTAGTAGAAAATAAAATGTGCAAGCCCAAGTGGGAAATAAATAACAACACAAAATAAAATAGAAAATTTGATATTACTAAGTTGGTCTAGAACAAACAACACATGCCTAAAAAACTATAGCTACTGACTAATAAGATAGCTATACACAAGTGCTAAAAATGCATAAAATAAGCATGCTAAAATAATAAAAAATAAGGGCGGTAGATCTGGGATGGAAATAACACAAGTTTTCATATATTAAATGAATCTATCAACTAATTACATCAACTAAAAAAACTTACAACTATAGTTGTTATAGACTTACTACAAAAAACCTCTAAACTTTCCTTGTTTGCTATTAGGTGATTGTCTGACTACTGTCATAAAAAAAAATTCCCTTGTTTTGCCTACTTTCCTCCTTTCTATTCTCTTTTTTTCTTTTAATCTATATTTTATAGTCTATTATTGCACTAAATTCCCACCTACTACTGCTAAATTTTTTCTCCAGG
This sequence comes from Torreya grandis, assembly GCA_037957365.1. Lineage (NCBI taxonomy): Eukaryota > Viridiplantae > Streptophyta > Pinopsida > Cupressales > Taxaceae > Torreya > Torreya grandis. The sequence goes on along the minus strand of JARHVA010005595.1, from coordinate 202,352 downwards.
TTCCTCTTTAACTATTGCATTTATTTTCTACCTCTCTAATTGTTGCTACACCATTTTTCATCTATTCTCTTAGATTCTATTTATCTATATATATATATATATATATATATATATATATATTTTGACAATTTCATGTACCACCAAAATTTCCCCCCAAATAGAAATGGTTCTCAAAATTTCAAATTTGAAATGTTGCATTTAATTTGTTTGGTGGCCACTTTTATGGAAGTCCATAGCACATGGTAGGTGAAAATAGGGGCATGGATATAATATTTTAATAGAGATGTAAATATAGGAAACAAATGAGGGCTTACACCCATTCCAACATGTATGCCCACACCCAAATGTCATGTCAAATAAATACTCTATCTAAGTAATGTATGATAGGTGTCATAGAGTTTGCTTTATGATTTAAAAAGAAAATATTATTTAAATGAAATTGTAACATAAATACCAAAAAATATTTAATAACATTTCATTTAGTCTAGATATTAATTCTTACTATGTTGACCTTAGAATTGAATGGGCTCTAACAGTTTTGGTAGGGTGAAATAAGGAGGATGATGAGAAGTCCATAACAAGTTAGTGTGATTTTCAAGAAGTGAACAATAGAAGTAAATACTCATAGTATTCTCTGACAAGTAGATAAGATATTATGGTAAATGGTAGGAGTATCTAGTGTCGATAAAAAATATGTATTGATTATTAGTTAGAAATAGTTGAGAAATATTTTAACATGTAGGGCCTTTGGAAGGCTATAATTGACAAGCAAGTACTCCGTTGAAAGAGATATACTAAGATATAGGGAAAAAATGTTGGATTGTTGATAGAGAGTTTTTGGTTAAAGGGAAATGTTGTCTAAATAGAGAAATGGATTTTAAATTTAGTTTCAATATTACTAGTGTCATGATGCACCTTTGAACCATAAATTGCTAAGTAATTGATATAGTTATGTCATGTCCCCTTTTCAATTGACATGTTCTGAGTTCATGGTTAGCCTATTATGCGACCTTCGTAGGCTAATAAGATGGATAGAGGGTCATAATGGAGCTTGGCTCGACTTTGATTCACAAGATTTCTACATTTGATTTTCATTCAGGGTATTTCAGACACATTTGGCCTGAGCTCCTACTTTTTAGGGATATTTGATATGCAGCGGAGCACCTTTATTGTGGTATGGTTATGTGCGGAATCACTCCCTGATTCACTAGCTTCGATCGGTTCGTGGATCCGACATGTATTGAGGGAGATATTAATATTTGATTGATTTAATCAAATATTAATTATTTAGCCTATTTTTAATTAGAAACCCTAATTCTAATTTAAGAAACCCTAATTAGGGCAAGCATATCTTTTGAGGGTATAAGGGTTTCTCATGGAGGCCATTGTTGATTATGCATAGATTATTGATTATTGAAAATTGAAGTAATTCTTCTGTGAAGACTGAGCCAAGGGTTCCAGGATTCCATTGCAGTGAAGAACGTTCCCTCTTCATTGTGTGTGATTTAGAGGCTGTGAGATATCAGCTGATTTATTGCCAAATTGAGAGATAGCTTCATCCAAAAGTTATCACAGAGATACAGATCTGAGAGATAGCTTCACCCAGAAGTTATCACAGAGTTTCAAGGTTGAGAGATAACTTCACACAGAAGTTATTACAGATATTTCAGGTATTTATCTTTATTTAGTTTTGATCCAATAAATTATACAGATAGAGATATTCTGTATTAGAATAGTATATCTTCAGATCAGGTGGTTCAGCAATCAGGGGTTAAGAACAGACAGGCTGGCAACCGTACTAAGTCCGTACAGTTCCGTACAGATCCACGCAGATACCGACACCGGCAGACAGAGATCCCCAGTGACCGACAACGGCCGTCTGAGGATCGACGTCGGCAGATAAGGACCTATAGAGACCGACGTCGGTAGTATATCGACCGACGCAGGTGACTGTGTGTTCGACACAACAGGCCGAGACTTCCAGAATTGCAAGTTTATTCCCAGTTTGCATAATTTCAGGGTTTTAAGACCATATCTGTAATATTCTTTGGTTTGCATAAGAAAGGACATCTATTGTAATCAGCTGGATGAATGATAAGATCTGTGATTTGTTTATGCATGTTTGAATCTATTCTGCAAATTGTATCTTGTTCAGAGCTTTATATGTTTCTATATTCCCTGATTGAGGGGACATCACAGTGGTATCAGAGCTTTGGTCTTTGGTATCAGAGTTTTGTGTCTTTCATATAGCTCTATTGACAGGGGATATTACAGTGGTATCAGAGCTTTGGTCTTTGGTATCAGAGTTTTGTGTCTTTCATATATCTCTATTGACAAGGGATATTACAGTGGTATCAGAGCTAAATCCTGCCAGCCTGAGGGTCTATAGATCTTATGCAGCCACAAGAGTTGGGACCACACAGGTATAACACACGCAACCGAGCCTTGCTTGAAGGTATCCAGTTGTTAGATCAGAGACCGATCATCATGAGTGACAGACGTGAGGGCAGCCCACCCAGGGGCCACAGGTATGATGTTGATCAGGCCACCAGAGAGTTTCAGCGTGCTATGATGATAAGCCAACAGTAGATGACTCAGACACTATAGGGACTTATGACCATGATAGAGAGAATGAATGCACCTGATGGACAGAACAGGGACCAAAGAGATGATAGGAGTGCTATGGTTAATCAGAGACTACAACAGACTCACTCTAGAACAACTGATAGACCTACACGCCCTTCATTTATTCAAGAAGAACTAGAGGTACCAGCAGATGAGGAGGCAGGGAATTCTCCATTTGCAGATGTTTACATGGCTGCAAATGATGAGTGGGACTTATTACCTCCTCATATCCAAGAGAGAACAACCTTTGATCATTTTGTCAATTTGAGGAGAGAGCACTATAGATTGGCTAGACAGGATAGGAGACCTAGAGTCCAATTCAGTGAGCTACAGAAGGCTACTGGTAAGCTTTCTTTGACTACTTTTGACGGCAGCGGTAAGATGACAGCTCAAGCTTGGGTTCATAAGCTTGACACCTTTTTGGCATTGAGACCAATGTCAGAGATAGATGCCATCAAATACGCCACTTTACACTTAGATGGAGTAGCACATGATTGGTGGTACCATGGTATGGTAACACTTCAGCATAATCAAGTGACAGAGTACCAGGACTTTGTGGATAGATTGGTTGAGCAGTTTGACAGGAGAGATCCCGAGGTTTACTTCCGAGATCTGGCACAGTTGAGACAAACAGGTAGCTTGGAGTCCTTCATTGGTGAGTTTCAGAGATTAGCAGTCATGGTACCCAATATTTCAGAGCGTAGATTGGTAGTTCTCTTCATAGAGGGATTGACAGAGCCATTGAGGGGTTGGATCAAAGCCTTTGATCCTCCTTCATTACAGGTAGCTATGAGGAAGGCACGTGATATGGAGATGGCAGCCCCATCCAATAAATTTAACACCAAAGGTACTTCTTCTTCTAGAGACCATAAGCACTCCCACGGGGATACGGAGAGACCGGATTTTAACATAGATAAATCCGGAGTTAAAAATGATTCAAAGGCCAATCCAGCAGCACCACCTTTGGATCGTGAGGCGCTTAATGATCTACGCAGGAAGAAGCTTTGCTTCTACTGCAAAGGACCATATGATATCCATCATGATTGTCCTTTGAGGCCTAAGGGCAAGGCGAATCGTATGATGTGGATATATTATGAGGAGTCAGATTCTGAGGATTCTGAACAGCATAACAGTGCTGAGGGGGCAGAGGCAGAGGCTTCAGGGCCTAATGTAAAGGCAGAGTTAGAGCTTCACCTACAGGAGGCCCGCATATCCAGCATACAGTCAGATGAGTCATTCAGACTCCGTGGAGTTTTGGCAGGGCAGAAGGTTATCACCCTTCTTGATACAGGAGCCACTCATAATTTCATAGATGCTAGATTTGTGGAGAAGCGTGGACTCACTACAGAAGGTTTTGAGGGCATCAGAGTTAAGGTAGCCGATGGTCACACTCTTAAGTGTGAGCGTATGATTAGAGACCTCCCATTGCGCTTGAACAACTATGAGTTTAACGCTGATTATTATGTGGTAAACATGGGGGATATAGACTTAGTCTTGGGTATGAAGTGGCTTCATTCATTTGAGGAAGTTACTCTTCGTCTCAAGGACATGGAGGTTCTCTTTAATGTTGATGGGACGACACATATTCCTAAGGCAATACGGGGCAGCAGCTTCAGATATATGTTTTTTCATCGGATGGAGGTACCTATACCACATAACATGATAGAGGGTGATGACAAGAGCACATTGGCACCAGTACAGGAGAGGTACGAGGACGAGCTTGGTCTTGAGGTGAGTTCAGTTCAGGAGTTGTCACATGTGGTGAGGACTCAACTTTCTGTTACAGTCGGGTCACAGGTTGATGATGATATGACTATGTCTAGCCTTCACAATCCAGTTTTAGATATTATTCAGGTACGGAGTTTGCTTGCTGATTGTCATTTATGGATTGGATGTTGGAGTGCTTATCTTAGTACAAGAGATGATGTGACGCCATTACATGAGAGTTGGGATGGACATGGCATGGGGTTCGTGTTAATTGACAGCGGTGGAGATCCTAACTACATTTGGGATCCAGGTGGGTTGATTGATTTGTCATTCAGTGATTGCTTGAGGGCAAGCAATTTCAGGAGGGGTGGATTGTCATGTCCCCTTTTCAATTGACATGTTTTGAGTTCATGGTTAGCCTATTATGCGACCTTCGTAGGCTAATAAGATGGATAGAGGGTCATAATGGAGCTTGGCTCGACTTTGATTCACAAGATTTCTACATTTGATTTTCATTTAGGGTATTTCAGACACATTTGGCCTGAGCTCCTACTTTTTAGGGATATTTGATATGCATCGGAGCACCTTTATTGTGGTATGGTTATGTGCGGAATCACTCCCTGATTCACTAGCTTCGATCGGTTCGTGGATCCGACATGTATTGAGGGAGATATTAATATTTGATTGATTTAATCAAATATTAATTATTTAGCCTATTTTTAATTAAAAACCCTAATTCTAATTTAAGAAACCCTAATTAGGGCAAGCATATCTTTTGAGGGTATAAGGGTTTCTCATGGAGGCCATTGTTGATTATGCATAGATTATTGATTATTAAAAATTGAAGTAATTCTTCTGTGAAGACTGAGCCAAGGGTTCCAGGATTCCATTGCAGTGAAGAACGTTCCCTCTTCATTGTGTGTGATTTAGAGGCTGTGAGATATCAGCTGATTTATTGCCAAATTGAGAGATAGCTTCATCCAGAAGTTATCACAGAGATACAGATCTGAGAGATAGCTTCACCCAGAAGTTATCACAGAGTTTCAAGGTTGAGAGATAACTTCACACAGAAGTTATTACAGATATTTCAGGTATTTATCTTTATTTAGTTTTGATCCAATAAATTATACAGATAGAGATATTCTGTATTAGAATAGTATATCTTCAGATCAAGTGGTTCAGCAATCAGGGGTTAAGAACAGACAGGCTGGCAGCCGTACTATGTCCGTACAGTTCTGTACAGATCCACGCAGATACCGACACTGGCAGACAGAGATCCCCAGTGACCGACAACGGCCGTCTGAGGACCGACGTCGGCAGATAAGGACCTACAGAGACCGACGTCAGTAGTATATCGACCGATGCCAGTGACTGTGTGTTCGACACAGCAGGCTGAGACTTCCAGAATTGCAAGTTTATTCCCAGTTTGCATAATTTCAGGGTTTTAAGACCATATCTGTAATATTCTTTGGTTTGCATAAGAAAGGACATCTATTGTAATCAGCTGGATGAATGATAAGATCTGTGATTTGTTTATGCATGTTTGAATCTATTCTGCAAATTGTATCTTGTTCAGAGCTTTATATGTTTCTATATTCCCTGATTGAGGGGACATCACAGTGGTATCAGAGCTTTGGTCTTTGGTATCAAAGTTTTGTGTCTTTCATATAGCTCTATTGACAGGGGATATTACAGTGGTATCAGAGCTTTGGTCTTTGGTATCAGAGTTTTGTGTCTTTCATATATCTCTATTGATAGGGGATATTACAAGTTATTACTATTTTTGTTGTTACTATTATTTTTATTTATGGACATGAAATATTGATAATATGTTTTAAACTAATGTTATTATCAATGGAAGTTATTATTATATTTGATGATGCATTGCATTTAATAGGATGATTACTTAGAAAGAATCATGTTTCTCTACTATCATTCATTGCATGTTCATTTGTTACCAAGTGTTGATATAATATTAAAAGTACACTAATGTGTTGTGTGTAAGGGTACACATGACATAATGTACTACTTTACCATCATCAACTAACCTCGACCCAGCTTGGTATCTCTCTTCACCTTGGGTGAGCACACATAGATAAATTTCATGATATGCTGATGCGGTTAGATAGTGTTGGGGAATGAACATGTAGCACATGATTAGTGTGGGCATACCCAAATTTTGCTAAACATATTGGTTCTATTATCAACACTAGTCAAAGTTTATTGATTCAATGGTAATGAGGGATGATGTATTAGATCCACTAAAAAATATTGAGAATTGGTTAGAGCAGGTGGAGTAAAAATATATGATGAACCATCTCAGCTATGGCAATCAAGAGATAAAGGAATGGTTGGAAGATACCCTAGATGATGTAATTTATGAGGTGTTTTTCTACAAACTACCAACACATTTTCATGCATGGCTTACAACTTATGTGATAAACACAAATAGAAATTTTGGGTAAAAATACCCTTGGATGAAATATGACATAGAGTAGTTAAAGGACCTATATGTAGTCTGAGTTGTTGATATCTAGTGGCATGGCACATTAAATAGTTACATGCTAGAATTTGTTAAATCTACATATTATTATATAGAGGAGGTTAAATACTAGTTTTTACATGAAGCAAGAGGTTTATATTGGAAGTAATTTTCATTAGAGATTAATAAGTTGATGGTAGATAGTAGCATAAAAAACATATGAATAGCTAGCTAAGTTTATGCATGTATGAGTGGCATGGAGGGTAGAATATGAAGGGGGAATGGTTTATGAGAGATAACAAGGGATAAAGTCTTCATAATGGAGGGATCAAATAAGCATGAGCTTTGAAGGTGAAAGTATGATGATATTTGATAAAAGGTGATGATCGAGAAGAAACTTGGCTAGAGGGGAAAGTTTGACTCAATGGATGTCATGAGAACCCATGTATCATGAGGATGAATCTTACACAAATGATATATGCTTATGTTGATAATTAATTTCATTCCAATGAGCTAGGATAAATTATAGAAAGTGAAGTTAAAGTGCCTAAGGAAGTAAAAGATATATGGGGAAATACTATTGTGTGCATGACAATCTTTCTTATTCCTAAAACACTTGCTCATGCAATTTGTCCATAAACTAAAGAAAACAACCAAGAAATAATGTTTTTTTGAGTATAAGAGAGTTTATAATAAATAAAGAAGGAAGTGTGTTGTAAAAAATAGTTCCTTACCAACTATTTAGATCAATAGTTACATATCCCATAAAAACTTTGGATCTAATGATGTTGGTATGTTGCCCATATGAGGGGGTCCAAACCCTTGGTAAATTGGCATAATGCAAGGTGAAATAGTAGGATCTAATGGAGTCATGGCAAGATAACAAATAATACAAGTAGGTAGAGGATCATTAGTGCCACTTGTTGTATGAATTAGTGGAGTTGTACCCCTATTAGGAGGAAGTGGTTATGGTATATGAGGAAACCTTGGAATAAGTAATGGTTTGAGCTCACCTTCAAGTGATGTACTAGTAAAACAAGCACCAAATATGCCCATACTAGTTCTTTAGATCTTTTTTGAAATGTCTTTGAGTTTGCTTAATTATTACAAAGTAGAAAATTCCATGGAACATGTTCATAAATGTGAAATCTTTGGCACATAAAGGGAATTAGATAATTAGGGCACAAGGCAAGAAAGTTTTCCATAAATTTACTAATTTTTACGCATGTGTAGTATCAAAATATTGATCTAAACCATGACATTATTGACTATGGCCTTCTGAAGGCAATTTTTTTGAAATATTTTGATATCCTTGAGTTTGAGCAAAAGAGAATCACTATGATGAAGGAGATCAAACAAGATTTGATAGAAAGTGTCTGCACGTATAATGCTAGGTTAAAAATCTAGTATCCAAGATTTATTTTGATATCCATCAAGTACAACATGCACAATGGTTTATTGGAGGGTTGTTTGTACCTTTTTAGTGCACCTTATCCATGAATATGATCATTGGTCATAGAGAAGCCCTTAAAGTAATACTAAGATCTAAAGTCATTGGAAACATAGATAGGGGGTTCAACCCATTCATGGAGGTGAAAATTATTTTAATGACATCAGATTTGTATAAACTTATAACCAATAACATGTTGGATTTTAGAATTAGGTTTTGGTGTACTGATTACAAGGTGGAGGGATTTTTTAACCCTAAATTGAGACGGGTCAATATAACATAAGGTTAAGATATAAAAATGAATAAGCATAAGGGTGATAAATAGATCTATAGTGGGCCAATTAATTTTCAAACTCAGATAAATAATATTCTAAATTTAAATGGATGAGATATGCTAAAAATAAAAAGTACAACTACTGATTGATATTGTAATGAATTATAAATAAGATTACTTGGTTTTTTATGACTGTGCAAATTTGATATGGAAAAGGCTAGAAGTAGACTAAATATGAATTCTAGATCATTCATCAAATTTTGGAAACTTATATTCTATGGTCTGCGATGCTTGTATTTGACTTGGACAGTTACGTCATTGTTGGTGTATGGGTTGGGCATAACTTTATAGTATGGAATATTTATTGGATATGAGTGTGACCACTTAGAATCTTTTGGGTTTTTTGTTACCTTTGATTTGGTATGTTTAGATCTCATGCACATGTTTTTGCTCTTTGTCAAATGATCAATCCATAACTTCCTCACCCTTGGAGTGAATATGAGAAAAATGGGTTAATGGGCACATGGTGATGAGCTACCTAAAGGAACCCTCTATCAATGGGCATTTCCTACATGTCCAATACTTTGAAGAGGGCCAAAAACTTATGTAGTTCTCCCTTATGTGTTGGATTATGTGTGAATAAGGATGCAACATGTGATAATTAAGTACATAGAGTGATATAGCTTATAACTTAGAAAATATGGCTCATGGAATGCTCCTTAAGTACATCAGACCTGTAGATGGTTTTTTCCTATTACTGATATTGAAATAGGAAATAATAGGGAAGCTTTTACTCACTTGAATGCTTGATTTAATTCCTTTGGTAGGTTGCCTTGTGAGTTTTTATGTTCATGTTAGGTGAGGAATGAATGAGGATTGATCTTGTATATATACCAATCCCTTTTATAATATCTCTAATTAAAACATTTAGGATGACTATAAAGATATGTTACAATTACAAATTTGATAACTTTAGAGCATTGGACACTTAGTTTGGCACATGACACTAATGTTTATGTAAACATTTGGGTAGGATGAAAGTGTTTATGAAGTTGGAAAATAAGTACAGGTCCAAAACTTTCAAAGGATGATAATAAACATGTTGATAGCATTTTTCACAATATAAAAGGCTTAGTCATCAAAATAAAATATGTTTGGTTTGAGAGATGAGTAATAGGCACAAAGGATAGTAGATGCAAGCCTTTCGGCAATAGGAAGGTCTTAGAACTTTAAGGTAAAATCATGAGAAGTATTTGTCGATTATACAAGACTAAGGTGCTATATAATTTATATTTAGTGTTTACATTTCTCCCCTTTAATCTAGTAATGAAATTGCTAGTTTAAAGGAAAAAAATGTGTACCTAGGTGTGTATAACACACATTGTCTTTGCGTGAGTCCCACTTGAGTGATATTATAATGACTAACCTATAACCAAGAGCATGTTAAATTATATAATTAGTACATATAATTTTGAGTTAAAATAATTTTAAATGCTTGAAATCAAAGAGAACAAGGTTAGGATTACACTTGTGTATTGATGCAACTGTCTTACCTTTTAGAAATTTGATTTGAAGAGATGCTTTATTTTGAAGATTTAGAGTTGATATTAGGACAAACATACAAATTTCAAGTTCAAATATATATAAATATTATAGTAAAAATTTCCCCTAACCTTGGAGAAAAATTTGAGTTGCCACTTGATAATTGAGATTAGCTCAACTGTGTAACCTAGTCATACTTATAACTAGGTGATCATGAGTGATCCAAGTTAAATCACACTATAAATCTGGTGAAGATGGATGATTTGATCAATTAATCCTATAAAATTGGTAAGATTTATTGATGTAATCACCTCAATATTTCCAAAAGTGAACCAACTACTGCAATAGATTGACTCAATAATAGTCTATAAAAGTTGATTTTAGTGTATGTTAAATTCCATAGAAGTGTTTGAAATCTAAAATCTGATTTTATTTTAAAATTTAAGGTGTTATTTTTCATCATATGCACCTCATATATGTCTCAATCTAAAACCTAGGTATAATAATGGTACCAATGTATAGAATGCTACCACAAATGTGTATCTAAATCAAATAACTATGTAATTTTGGTCAATTTGTAAACTTTGTGTGGAATAAATGTTCCCATGACATTTCCACACTTAATATAAAACTAATAATTAGTATAAGTATGGAGAATATGTTTCCCTAACATTCCCCCAAATTAGTTTAAAAATACTAAATATTGAATAAATTTGGAAGCCATGCCTTTTGGGCATGCCCCCACTAAATATAAAACTATGACGGTGTGGAAGTCATGCCTCTATGATATTCCCCCACTAATATGTCCCCTATCCCCCATTTTTAGGTGAGGGGAAGTATAAATTGGTAGTTATTATTGATAAGTTTGACCTCACAGTTCAAACTATCATCCCTATAATTTGAAACTTTGTTTGTAATGCTTCTACAACCTTGTTCATAACTTTGTCATGCTTTTATAGTCTTCAAGTGGTATTTGAAAATATTTGATTAGAATTGTTTAAGGTAGTTTACTTACCAAGCATTAAAACTAATTCAAATTCAATCTAATGGTTCTTAGGGGTATGCCATGATATGTCAAGAGGGTACATAGTATGTTAGGTCAAGTCCTTTCACTTTATCACTTGGTTTAAATCTTTCTAATATTGTTTGATGAAATTAAGGTATTTGATCAAAGTTTAAGGTTTTTATAGAAACCTAAGTTTCAATTGTGATCAAAATAATCCTTATAATGGTGATTTTACTACATGGAGCATTAAATCAAATTATGAAGAAGTCATTTGAATTCCTATAATGTCTTGGATTGATATATTTTCTCTACATGAGATTATTTAACATACACCAACTTTCTTTGCACTTGGAGATGATTTTAAGGGATTTAAGACCATTTTCAAGATGGTCAAGATGGAATACACATACCATTGCACTTTTCAAGGCTTGAAAATGAGTTTACAATGTACTAATGTTAGGATGAAGTTATAATAATAGTCTTTATGTGAGAATAGTTCAATTTTGATTTAAAAAGGTAGTTTTATGAGTTTGTACGGACTTGAGGTATATACTTGTAGGTGAAAATGACTTAAAAGTGTCTCTTGGTCTTATATAGGTCATATACATGATTTTTAATCTTTCACATGTCTTTAAAGTGTAAAACATGCCTTTTCTCCTTCATTGTCCTCTTTATAAGCTCACAAAGGCAGATTTCAAATGCTCAGTATAGATAGAGGAGAGAGTTGGGTCCTAAATTTTTTACCAGAGGATGGGGTCCTATTAATTTTCATATTTTTGGCATTGGTTGTCATATCCATCCCTTATCCTTTATGAACAATTGTTAAGACTTCAGGGTATTCCAAAACTACCTAAAAACCCCATAGGTTTATTTTATTCTTTGAAATGGAGTTTTGAAACAAGTTGAACACATAATAGAAATTATGGGAGATGTATAGGGTCTATTAAATAATCTCACATCTTTCTTCAAGCCACACTTGGTACGTGTGACTTCATTTGGCAAGGAAAACTCCATTTTTGCATATTTATAAGATAACTATCATTGTTTCTTGATGTTTCAAGATTCTTAATATATTGGAGCATGTTTATAAATATTATATATCATGTTTAAATTTCTCTCAAAATTTTAAAAATTCAAAAAATTTCTCCATGCTCACTCTAATATCATTTTCTCCAAGCAACAAACAATGTTTTCAAGCCTTTTTAACTATGTCATGGATCTACCTATAATAATGGAGTAAAGAGGTCTTGTTTTGCCTAGTTAAAAATTATATAAAGGTACCAAACTCATGATAGAGATAAAGAGACAATTGAAAAGTGACTTCATGATAAAAAAGACAAGCCTAATGCCATTTTGGGCTATGGATTGTGTACATACATTCTACTAACACAAAATATGAACATGAAAAAGGTGCCAAATGTGTATTTAAGTGCTATTTGAAGTTAATAATCAAATTACATAGGTTTAATGATAATATTGAAGACATATAGTGGATGGTACAATTAGGTTTGGTGCATAAAAGAGCTTCTACCAATGAAGCACAAACTTGTAGGTTTCATCCTTATGTGAGATATATACTACTATTCATGAAGTAGTCTTGAGCCTATTGAAGCAATCTCTAATTTATTAAAACATATAATTATACCTATGAATTATACATGCTCACCAATAGGGAGAAATGAATTCAAAAAAGGTGAAATACAATAAAGGTCTAGGCCTAATTGAATGCACATACAGGCTCATCATGGGCATAAGAGAAAAGAGAATGGTTTTGAGTGCTAGATGGAGGAATTAAAAGGTCATATAGGTTAAATAAAATATAATTAATGTGACAAGACCTCAATAACATAATCAATTTTTATAAAAATCTTAGAAAACTTACCTTATTTAGCCTTACATCTAAGAAAATAATGATGACACTTACAGGCTTGTTAGATGATGGTGATGGATGAAACCATGAATTATAAAGGGAAGATAGAGTCCACATATCCTTCCAATACTTGGAATAACTTTCATATGATGTTTAGAGTGATAGAGAATGGTTCCTAGAGTTAAGTGGTGTGATTAGACCTATTAGGCTTAAAAATTCCACACCTAGGCCTATGTGTAAGTTTGTAGAGGATTTTTGACTCTTGTGAGTAGATGTAAGCATAATATTATAAATATGGATTCAAGAAAATTTATATTATTTCCAAGAACATTAAAAGTGTTGATATCTTGGTTAAAAGGGGTTTCATTTTTATAATTGCATCTAAACACCTAACACAACACCTACAATCAATTAAGACCAACTTGATGCAAACTCAGTGAGAGTAGGGAGATATTTAGTTTCAAAGAGGTTTGATGGTAATTTTAAGATTTAAATATTTAAATAAGTTATGTATATAAATTTTCAATGTTTTCATTCCACTTTGTCTTTCCATGGAAGACCAAGAACCCAAAGAACACTCATAGGTATATTTAAGCAAATCAAGATGGTTTCAAGCTTGAAAATAGAATAGAATGCATAATAGTAGATTTAGAGTTTGGATGTTTGAATGAAATATTTAATGGAACCATTGATATAATAAATATGGCATAATTTCATAAGGATAATCTGTCTTCAATTTTTAGTCAAAACATAGTCCACTATCACATACAACCATACTTTGAGAAAGTATAGGGAACAAGTGTATGCTTGTGAAAATATAAGGGTTTTAGAAGTTGAGAAGATTTAGAATAATACATTTATTCCCTCAAAATTTTATAAAAAATAATTGAAATGTTTAAGAGTTGTGTTAGAGGTCTTAAACACCAAAATACATTCAAACATTAAATGACTACCTACAGGTTCACTTGGACAACTATATTTGGTTTGTCAATTTGAAAAGGGAAAAGTGAAAAAAGTGATAATGGGGTGGAAGATTAAGTGAATATAAAAATTTATAATATTTATTTGAGATAAATAGGTCAAAATAGATTATAAAAATCCAAAATACAACTTTGACACCTAAATCTTCACCTACAGTTAGCCCTACCTTGTAGTTATAAGTTACATTCTTAGTTTGGTTAAGAAGTAAGGTCTAAGAGGAAATACAATCATATTAAATTGATATTATAATGATAATATGAAACTTATAAATAATATTCAGTTTAAAGAGAGATAATGTCAAGAATTAGGTAAGTTGATTAGACCAAGTTGCCTCAAGGTAGTAGACTACACAGTACTATGTATGAACATTTTATGATATAAGAGTAATTTATTGAAATTAAAATGGGAAATAAAGATATCGAAGGGTTAATGAAGACCTTAAGGATATTTTAACTCAATTTTTATGCCTATATGTAACAATTATGTCATGTGTGAATGATAAAGTATGGTAATTCCCTGATTTAGTAGATTACACAGTCCTAATGGAAGATTCCAAGTGAGGATGGTATGTGCTTTAAATTTTGAGATTAGAGTTAATAATAATGTGAAGTATATTAGTGAAGAATCATGGTGTTACTTTTAATTAATATAAAAACATACTAATATTCCATCTCATTCATCTAATAAGAAGCTTACAGGCGTGCTCCTACAGTTCAAGAAGTTTGAGAGTGTCTTAGTCATGAGACAAGGTAATAGACTAAGGGATAAGTTTAAAACACCTTTAATTAGATTTAATAGGATAATAATGATTCTAGGATATTTTTTATTTATCAATACATATCCCTAGATTAAGGTGATGATGGTCTTGAGATCCAATGTTACCTATTGGCTTGCTAAAGCCTAGATAAGGGAAATAAATGCTTATGGTAAATGGAGGTGTTAATAAAGTTTGATAAGAGAGAGAAGTGAATAAATGAAAACTTACACAAGGTGATAATGGGTAAAAAATTATTCACATACCTATTCAAAATTTTCATACTAATCACTTTCTCCAATGAAGGCCAAGAAACCAAGACTAATCACCTATAGCTGGTTTGTGTACCATGAAGACTGGTTAAGCATAACATCTAAGGTTTAGATAGATTTATCAGATAAAATTCAAGTTTTTAAGGGGTTTTAAAATTTTATGTAAATTCTCAAAAGTTTTATGGATCTCTAGGAAAGTTTTAGAGTGAAAAGAGCAAATACAGCCAGCAAGGGCAACTTGTAGTGTTTTACTCATAAATCCTCAATCTCAATCAAAAAGGTTGAAAGGGATATTGAGGGAATAAATTATGATGATTATAATTGGATATGGTCAATATATATTTTTTAGACATTCTTTAGGAATTATAACTCATAATCAAACTAAAAAATTGTAATTTTAGGCATATCTCTCTCTCTCAACCTCACATAATGCCTTGTCTGCCAGCCGAAGGTCACCATCTTATGCTCAGATATTTCATGACATTTTACATGGGAAATATATACCACATGGGATGTTATATGGGTCAAACTAATAAAAATTAATTACATTAGTTTTTGGTTTAACCCCCTGTACTTTATGAATCATCATTAAGATGATAAGGCACTCATAAGCTGCCTAAAAGACCAAATTTAACCATTTTGGGGAAATTGACTTAAAAATCACATGAAGTAACCTGGAATGATTTTAAAACCTCATAAAAATTATTCTATACTCCAAGTATATTCTCAACATGGCACTTTCCTTTACTTGTAACTATACGGATGCATTAAAAACTATACTTATATGAGTTTTTGGGCTCCAAATAGGGTTTTTGAGATATTGTACAAATTAAAATGGTTGGAGAGGATTTTTTAGGATGTATTTTACATATTAAAGTCCAAAAAATTATACAATATACTCTGAAAGTGCTTAAACAAATATGATTTTTCAAAGTAGTCGAAAATAGGCTTGAGGAAGGGCTAGTTTTTTGGCCATTTCTTGGTTTGACCACATAAACAAGGTTAAAAAATCCAAAAGTTGGAATTAAGGATGGTATTATAAATGGGAAATTAAATAAAACACTTCCTAGGATTTTCACATATGTGGGAGGCCTATGGTGTAAAATCTCAGTTTCTAGGCAAGGAGGCCTAATTAGGCCTAATTGGAGAGAGAGAATAGGCTAAAAAGTCTACTTTCACTCAGATTTAGGTCTTAAAACTTGGAATATAGATGTAAAAAGATAATTATTCCTAAAATATGTCTTAATTTATCCAATATATTTATAAATTATTCCACATAAGGAGGTTTACCTATTTTGAGGGTTACAAGGAATAGAGAGGAAAGCAAGGTAAAGGTGAAAAACCAAGCCTTTTGAACTGTTTAATGGATTCAAGTGTCTTATTATAGGTTTTTTGTCATTTTTAGAGGCCATAAATGGAGTAAAATTACCTTATTCAAATTAAAATTAAGTTTTCTCACCTTTTATGCCATATTGCAAGAAGAGGAGTTCAAGTGATCAACCAAACAAATCAATGCATAAAACTCTTCAACAAGATTTATAAAAGTTAATTATTCCCTCATACACCATTTGGATGATAATAAAATGTCAGGATATAACTATAAGAAGGATTCTTTTGGTTGAAGGAGTCTTAATAATCAAGAAAGTGACCTTTTCCTCTCCTATGCCAAGTCAAGGAGACAAAGTCAAAGGAGCTTCAAGGAGCCTTCTAACGTCCACAAAAAAGGTAGAAAGACATCATAAATGGATGATAAGTATTCAATGGAGTTGGTTGATGATCTGATCAAGACATGAAGACCTATTTTCAAGGAGGAGACTTATTCATCAATAATATAGGTGCCTTTAAATAAGAACATAATCACATGAATGGTTCAAACCCCAAGACACAATGCTAAGACTTATTCAAACATTTAAAAATCTTATCCATACATTAGTATGCCATTTTCCAAGAGATGAAGAGAGAATCAAGAATGTTCTATGTAGAGGTTGAAGGAGGACTAGGTGGATGATTCATCCCTAGGTTTTAGGCTTCTCTCTCTCTCTCTCTCTCTCTCTCTCTAAGTATGCCTAGTTCTGGCATTTGTAATCATCCTTAACCTGAGTTGTGGTAGATACCTACTCATAAAAACACTTGTGCTTGGCTCTATAAACTAAATAATACTAGATTTTTGCCTCTTCAATGCTTGTGATTAGTGTATGATTATGGTTTCTAGATGAATGTAAGTTATAGGGAATGATTTCTCACATTTTCCCTCTCTTATGTACCTATTTTCAAGTGGTAGTTTATCTTTTCAGGTTACATAGTGTGTTTAAACATCCATGTATGTATGGCAAGTGTAATCCTTCATCAATGTCCTTCAAAGACCTCATAATTAGGTACCTTAGAACATAAATCAATATAGTGACCTTTATGTGAAATATATATGTTTGGATACTCTTTATTTTAGAAGTAAAATTGGGTTCAGGTTTTAATTCAACCTTCTTAGTGCATATTAGGCAAGTGAAGGAAACATTTTAGTATATCACCTTGGTTAGATTGGTTTTCTTTCAGTTTATCTTCCTTCCTTTTTTCCTTTAAAGATGATAGTGTAGTTTAGAGAGCCTAAGTGATACATCAAAGGGAGATATCCTTATAAATCTAGAGATTCAATCCACCTATTAGGCCACCCACAACCTAGAATTATCTCCATGTTACTCCAAACTATGAAGGCTTGAATAACCTTCACCAGGGTGAAATTTTGAGTAGATAACTATTTTTAGCATGCTCAATGAGACCAACATCAAAAGTAGTAGAAGGATTTTTGGATTTTTTCTTCTACATATCAACCTTTAGAGTCATTCATAACATCAATGGCAACTCCAAGCTCAATCATCTATTTCTAATAGCCTTGTACTGGTTCAAGTAAGTTGTATTTTCAATTCATTATCTTCATGAAGTTTGATGTCTATGTATGAAGAAAATTTATGTTCTATACCTCATTATTAGTCATATAATTAAACATATCAGCCTTGTCATTATCCTTATTATCCCTACCAAGAGTCTTATCAGTCTTACCAATAGTATGATGGTTCATATCAGCTTTATAGTGATCCTTATTAGCCTCACTATATGACTCAACAAACTTATCATGTTTCTCATGATCCTTTCTATCAAGAGTATGACTCTTACCCTCCTTGTGAGTCATATCAATCTTATGACCAACCTACACCTTCCCCATATGGATATGATGACGCATATGAATAACCTTTTTTTCAAGAAAGAATAGATGAGATGGAAACCAAGGTACTAGCATGTGCAAGAAGGGTTTATTCAACTTCTCAATATGAGAAAGTGATTGGTATTTTTCAAGATGTGTCTAATGATCTATTAGAGAGGAATGAGTTGTGTAATTTTGTACTAGAGAAGATGGAGACTTGGGAGTGGAAATAAAGATATTTGAATCAAATGTGTCAATAACCCTCTTATATACCTTATCAACATTATTATACTCTATATTCTCATTAAGCCATTTAAATCTCCTCAAGAAGAGCCTTTTCAAGAAAACATAAACAAGCAATTCAAAGCCTTGAAGTTTGAAACCAAAGAAAATATTGTGCCTATTCAATCCACTCCTCTCCCTTATCAATAACCTAAAGCTATTCCATATTAGAGATCTATCCAATAAGGTTGTCAAGACAAGAAAGAGGTCCTAATTGAGAATGCTATAAATCAAATTTCTAATAAAATGATTGATCATTTGAGCTTATCAGGTAGCTATAGAAAACTTGACAAAGATACAAGCAATAAGGTTATGAGGAAAGTTATACAAGATGTTAAATGTTTTTTGTTAAGCATATATCTTAAAAAGTGGTTGATTCCTAAATCTAGTGTGATTCCTTGAATTTATGGTTTACCTATAATACATAAACTTGGAACTCTACTTTGACCTATCATCAATATTATAGGTTCACCATCTTATAATCTAGAAAATTTTCTTTCTGTTAATCTCAAATCTTTCACTGGTGACACTGATTCATTTATTAAAGACTAAACCCACTTTATTAATAAATTAAAAATGTTGAAATTTGATTCCCATGACACTTTGGTAAGTTTTGATGTGGTCTCACTTTTTACAAAAAACCCATTAAATGAAGTTTTAGACATCATTGGCAATCTTACTAATGGTGAAACTACAAATTTAGTTAAAATTTTCCTTTAATCAATGTATTTTGTATTTAAAGGTTCTATCTATGAACAAGTTGATGGTGTGGCCAGGGGTTCCCCACTCTCTATAGTGGTTTCTAACATTTATATGGAACACTTTGAAAATTTGGCTCTTATGGAAACTCTATTAAAATGCAAATGGTGGAATTGTTTTGTTGATGACACTAATGTTAATTGGCTACATGGTAGAGAGAGCCTTGATTTATTCTTTGAGTTTCTTAATGGTAGATCCAACCACATTAAATTTACTATGGAGGTTGAGGAAAATAATCAGATACATTTTTTAGATGTCTTAATTATTAAAATTCATAATGGTTCCCTTTCCCATCATGTCTATCATAAGAATACCCTCACTAATAGATATTTACATGTGGACTTTAATCACCACCCTGAATAAAATTTGGAATCATTAACACTTTAGTTACTCATGATACAATAATATCTGATAACAAACACCTTAATCAAGATCTTGAACACCTTTCAAATGTATTTATGGAAAATGGATATAAGGATGGCCAGGTTAGACAAATAATATAGGGTGCACATAAAGGTTGTCAACATAGGCATGTTGAAGATGATGAGACATGTGGCAAGATTAATTTGCCCTATATCAAAGGTAATATGAATAAATTGACAAAGATCCTCAAAAGAAAACATATTAAGGTTTCATTCTCACCTCTTAATTTGATTGGGAACATGCTTGATAGGACCAAATACTTATCTAAAACATTGTGTCATAATGGGGTTTATTCTATTCCCTATGGTTATGAGAAGATTTATATTGGTGAAACTAATCGTTTTGTCCAAACATAGTTAAAATAACATTTTTATGATCTTTCACATAATCAATTTCATAAATCTACCTTAGCCAAACATTCAAATAATATGGGGCATCATATTTGTATGGATGAGATTAAAGTTATATTTAAAGAAGACTACTATCTTAGAAAAAGAATTCATGAATCTATTGAGATTAAAACGTTCCTTAATAACTTAAATAAGGATGAAGGTTGAAAGCTCAACAATACTTGAAAACCAGTTTTAAGACTACTTAAAAATTGATCTTTTACTTCCTACCTTGGCCAAACCAACTATGTTTTAATGTCTTGTATTTATCCTTGGTTTACTAACTTCATTTTCAAATAGTTTTATTCTTTCATGTCCTAATGATGGGCTCAGCTTGAGGCCCAAAATATTTAGTTGGATCATTTTATAAACACAATTTATGGTTTTATTTTATAATCAAATTACAGCTAAGAATGAACTTCAATAAATCTATGATAAGAATGAAATGGTTGTTGAGAAGTATGTATCACTCATAAGACAACTAAATTTTCATTTTGTTTAAGCATTCCTACAATAATCCACCATCCCTAAGACCTCAAGTTGCAAGAATGTTCCCTTAGTTTCCAAGCCTATTCATGAGAAATCTACAATGACTAATACTTCATCTCAAATTCATGAGCATATTCATCACCCTCCCACCATATCCCTTATTAAAGAGGAGCATGTTATATCGAAGATAGAGAAGGAAGTTGCAGTTACAAGTGAGATTCTTGGAGAATGTGAAGAGGATGCTTCAAGTGAATTTGATGAGGAAATTTTCATCAGTACCCCACTTGAGGAAAAAAGAAGTATGGTTGTCAAAGATGAGTTTATTAAAGATGGTATTGATAGTATACCTAAAGAAGGAGATCTAATTAAATCTAATTTTACTGAGGTTGTAGCTAGTCTTGATGTGGAATGTTCTCAAAGTCACCAAGCTAGAGTCATGAATGAATTTGACATGGTTTAAAATGAGCAAGAAGTTAACCTTAAAGAAGTTTTTTCCCAATCACATCATGATTGCATGTTTGACACTCTTGATAACCCTATAGCTCTTGAGGAGAAAGATGAAGATGCTATTCAAGTTGGTCTTGTAGACATCAAATTCCTAACACCATTTGTGTTGAAATTGTGAATCTTACTCGAATTGTTCTCAAATGCATGTTTTAGGTCAAATTTCATAAAACACCCTAAATAGTTCAAACTTGTCATTTACAAGTGCCATTTTAGGTCAAATTATCCCTACATAAGTAGTGCATTTTATGGGCCATCTAACTTTGATCAGATCATTTTGAGTCAAAATGACCATTTCACCATTTAGTGCTCTAGATCACTCTTTTCTTATAATTCATTGGTACACATCATGTGCCTTTGTTATTTGTTGTTGGTAACATCCTAAATGGGCATACAGTTCCAATGCATCTAACATCACCTTCTAATTATTATTGAGTCAAATTACAACCTAGTAATATGACTTTTTAACCATTTTGATTAATTGAGGGCCAATTTTCAAATAATTGCACAAATGTTGATTAACCTTGTTTAAGGCTAATTAATCCAAATCAAGAGCTTAAGTGGATTTTCCATGAGAGTTGTTGAATATTTATTTTTGAAAATTGATTCTTATTATCTATATCACCTAGTGACATCATCTATGGGGTGGCATCCATCAAGCAATAAGTGCATAAAATATCAGGATTATGGGTCACCCATGCCTAGTTAATGCCTCCCATGTCTCTTCAATGCCCCTTCTTCCAAGGTCATCTTGAGGATATTTATGGATTTAATTCCAAATATTAGGATTATCCTCAACCACACATCTTAATCTTGAGATGGATGGTTTAGGTTGATCCTGATTAATCTCAAAAATCTATAAATAGAGAGGCCATGAACATCATTTCTAACCTATTTTGGTGTAAAGTTATTATGCTAAAATATCTTCAAAGCTTGAACTTTACAAAGTTATAATGATAAATTGTTTCCACAAAGCTTCATTGAGAGGTTAGTTTAGTGGTTTAAAATCAAGAGCCTAGGTTTTATGGAGTGTTATTGAGGCATTGGACGAGCTTACCACCCTTGTTGATAAAGACAAGGATGCTTGATCAAAGGAGAACATGTTTTTGAGCCACATAGGTATGGTAAATCCATTGGGAAGGTAATACGGTGTTGCTTTCTTTCATTTGTTTCTTTCTATCCTTTTTAATTCCCATAGGAATATATAGGCTTGGTTAGTTATTTATTTATGCATGTTTCATGGTTTATGGACTAATGCTTGACTAACTTGCTTTGTAATCCTCTCTACATCTTGGCATACCTGGTGTGACAAGATGCATCTCAAACCTAAAGGAGATCTTTTTGTAACCTTAAAAAACTTATTTGAGCTTTTAAAACTCTTGAAAATTGATTTTATAACTTTATTTTTCCATTTTTAGTTGCCACAATTTTTACACAGTAATCAACGTTGACAAAAATATTGACTTAACTGATGCTAGTTAGTAGAATTGACATTAGTCAGATCTCAGTTAGGTGTAGCTGACATTGGTGGTATTGACCAACATTGGTCACTATGTTTTTCAAAAAACACAGATCTGAGATCTACTTTTCCAAAGTTTCTTGTTTCAAACTCAAAAGAGCTTCAAAGCTAAAGGATATGCTAATAATTTTACTATAGGATCAAGTTTAAAATTTGCTTAAAACATGCTTAAAACAACTTTGCATGCTTAAAATTTTATTAGGAACTTTGTTTTGGTGTTTAACAAATAATTTAGGTGTTTTTGGTGATTGTTTTAAAAGTTTACAACTAAGACCAAGGGGTCAAATGAACACCAACAAATGTTTCATTTAGGTTTAAAACTAAACACACTTGTTAATTCTTGTTTGAAATAGTTGATTAGATTAATCTTGTTTATAAAAATGAGGTATGTTGCATGTATTATCTTCCATTTATCCCTTATAAGGAACCCTTGGAATTAAAATCACCATTCTTATTGCAAGTAGCCTAGTCCAAGGCTTAGAAATAAAGTCATCTAAAACACTCCCCAAAAACTCATCAAAGTTTTGGTGACCTTGAAAATGACCCTAAAGTATTTCTGCTTTTATGCTTTATTTATTTTTATGCATCTTGGCTTATGATGGGGACTTCATCACCTCTCACAAGTTATTTAGGGAAGCTTTGACCTAGGGTTTCATCTCCCAACATTGACTTCATTTGGCTCCTTTAGAGTTACACATGAGACATATCTACATTTGGACATCACATTACACTGAGTGAACAATAGGATGTAGTGGTTGTAAAAAGGACTAGACCTTTTTACAACTATCCAATGCCATGGTCACCCAATTTCCATGCTTTTATTTTGCATCATTTGACATGAAAGTCATTATGTAATTGATTCCCCTAGAATGATCAAAACTTGATAGTTTAATTAACCCCATATGCCATACCCTTGCTAGGATTTGGATGATTATACTTAGTACATTTTGGTCATTATTTGCTTGGTATTCTTTGAGGTTAAAAATTATTTATTTGTTCATAAGCCATGTCAAAATCATGTATTTGAGTTAACAAGGGTAGCGTTATGCTACCCAAATCATGTCAAATATTTTTTGCCTTTGAGTTTTTGAAACATAACCATTGACCACATTATTTGAGTATGCTTACACCATTAGGATGCTCAATTTATTTCAAGACTTTTTTACAATTGTATCAAAACCATTTGTTTCAAACCATTTTGTATATACCATTTGGACCTTTATCTTGTGCCGTCATGCTGTCTGATCTTGTCTAGCTTGTTTGGTCCAATCCTCGTCTTAAACTTTGCATTTTCAATTAGCCTTATCAAGTTTGGATCCAAACATTTATTCATTTATATTTAGGCCTCAATTCATGGTGTTGGTATACATATCTTTTTCTTTTGGGTTGTATAACTTTGATTAAATAATTACCCAATTTCGAACACTATTGATTGTTTGTTTATTCGAGTGCCTACTCTCATCATTTTTTTGTAAATTTTTTTGGGAACATGCAATCTTTATTCAAAAACCTTTGATGTTAGATGTTTGACGTTAGGTTGTTTTATTCCAAATCTCAGCACAAACTACTTTTGAGATGTATCTTCACCCCTTAAACCAAGTTGAACCAAGTTTGAACCACTTATCCTTTGGATCATTTTTCAAGGTTTGCAAAACTTTAAGTCTTTTTATTTTTAGAGCTTTCTTCATTAAATGAAAATATGTCTAGTTACACTTATGGTGCAGTCATGGCTAAACCAACTTATGATAGAATGGCCATACAAAATGTCTTTTATGACTTTAGTCAAGACCCCTACAGTGACAATATAGTTTGTGAGATAGATTTCTATCCACCTCACAAAAATTAGTCATGGGAACATAGTCAAAAACCAACTTATGATCCAACTCATGATCAGAATGATTGGGTTTATCAAGAAGACTTAGATGCTTTGGACTGTGTAAGTAATCAAACTCCACAATGAGCCAAGATTACCATTTTAGGACCTCCTCCTTTGGTTTACATGAGTAACCAAACTAAAAAGCATCTGATTGTTACCATTCTAGGACCCCTCCTTTGGTTTGCATGAAAAACCAAACTAAGAAGTGTCTGGTCATTACCATTTTAGGACCTCCTCCTTTGGTTCACATGAGCAACCAAACTAAGAAGCGTCTGGTCATTACCATTTTAGGACCTCTTCCTTTGATTTTCATGAGCAACCAAACTAGCAAGCATCATGTTATTACTATTTTTGGCCAATAACCTATTATTGAAGAACCTCCATTTGATGAACCAATTATTTTTGATCCCTTATTCAATAGTCTAATCTTTGGAGAGTCCATTATTGAATGATAAACCAAAGTTGCCACTAAACCAAATGTTCCCCACTTTATAAATTATGTGTCGATCTTCAAGCCTAAACAAGAACCATTACCTCTTCAAAAGCCATCTTATGAGGATCAAAATGTGTTCAAAGTTGATCTTTTGTAGCCAATTTTGAACCAAAACCAAAATGTTATTGTTGAAACACCCATTTCTAAGAAGATAAACTGTGATAATTTAACTATTCATACATTACCTATTTTTAAAGAGCCTCATCTCCTTGACAAGCATGTCTTGATAGAGTTGTCTCTTGATCTTTTCCCACTCATTGAGGAGTCTCACTTTGATAGACATGATTTTGTCGAGATGTCCCTTGAGCGGTTCCCTCTTTTTGAGGGGATTTACTTAGATGAGTCAGTATATGTTGAACCCTTTCAAGATGAATCAATTTTTATTGAGCCCATTATGCCATCACAGGCCATTACTTGTCAAAAATTTAGTATTCAATAGAACATTATCAAAACAACCATATCAAATGAAGAATCAATAGTAGAGTCTGGTTCCATTTTTAGACCAACATTGGATTTAGCATCAACAATAGACTCAACACCAATTATGACATTGGATTCAAATTCCACTACTTTAGAATCAGAGTTAGAAATAGATTATCATATTAGTTATTACAATATTGGTTACAATTTCCTTGCAGATATATTTGAATATATTTGTGATCCTTCTATAATTTTTGAGGATGATTACTTTAGCATCGACACAAGTTCCCCTAGTATCTTCTATGAGGGTTGTGATACCTTTCACTATTTCATTATTACCACCCAACATAGCCATTATATTGACATTCCACCTCCCCTAAGTGTCGATCAGGAATGATAGAATCACACTTTGTTAAACTGCATCTATAGTGATATAGCAGTTGAAGAAGAGCAAGGAGGCCAAGACCACATTCATGTAGTAGAAGAACACTCTCTTAGTGAAACATTTTTCAAGGCACTAGGGGATAAGCAAAGATCAAACTCAACATCTTTTAGTGATACCTTTTTGAAGGCACTAAAAGACAATCAAAGTCAAATGTTAACATCTCTTTGTGAAACCTTCTCAAAGGTGCTATGGGATGATCAAAACAAATTCATTAGTGAAAACCTCATCGAGGTGCCAATAGCTGAGCACAAAAGTTCTTCATTATTTACTAAAGATAATATCAAAGATTAAATAAAAATATATTCTAGTCTATAGCTTAATCAGATGGTGGCTACTCTCAAGATCAAGCAATAAAACAATCTGATAGTCATATCGAGCACATATTTAGAGGTCTTCAACCTCACAAAAACTAAAATTATGTTGAATCTAGCATCAACAACATTACATGTGACTAAAAGTCCTGATCTTCATTTGTTGCCCCCTATTATACATTCTATTATAACCCACCTATTTATTACCCACTTATCTCATCTATCCTACCATCATTTACCATCATTGGTAGCACTTTATTTTATAAAGATTATTAGGATATCTTGTCTTGATGTTTGAAGGAAGTAGAAACAACAATGTATGAAGATCACAAATGCATTATTGAGATCCATATCAATAACAAGCTATTAATAAAACAGTTGTTTTGGAAGGGTGTTGGAAAATAACTCATATAGCTGATCATTTTTGTTGTCTCACATATTGAATAGGATGTGCATCTCCTTATTAGTAAGAGCAACAAAACCATTTTTTGTCAACCATTCACCCATTTTCCATAACCATGCCTCATCTCTTAGGGAAAACTCTCTAGACCCTTTTTAGGAATTATTATACCATTGAGATCCATGAACCATGCCATGGCACTATAGTGATTTGAGGTCATACTTTGGGACTATGTAGGTAGTGTTTAATACTTGTTGAGGTCAATGTAGTCACCCTTCTCCACCATGCTTTCACTATTTTGTGAGCAACCTGATCCAGTCATTCCTTGGGGGAAACCCTCTTACCATTTTATTGAATCTATTTAGACCATCATTATCCTTAGCAAGACCATACCATCCTATCATTCCATTCCTATTTAAACCAAAGCCTATTTTTAGTCATCCTACTCAATCCTATTTTGATCTTGGTTCATTTGGTTCTTCTTTCACCTTTTATGGGGGATTCTAATAAAGTTTCAAAAATCAATCCAATCCATCTTTACAATGATAGTCTATGAAAGTACTGTGAGAATTGATTTGGAAAGATATCTTTCATCCTATATCCATGTTAGTTTATGTGAGCTTAATTATAACTGCCTATGGGCAAATCAGTGTTTCACTAGTCTTGCTACTAATTATAACCACCTATAGGAAAATTAGTATCATTGACCAGTTTCATTGTATCTTAGTTATAAATGCCTATGGGAAAACTAGGGGCAACACTTATTTATCATGTATTGCCATATTAACTTGCCATTACTATTTTCATTTGACTAGCCATTTGCTAGATTTGAGAACTTGTTAGGACCTGGTTGGTTTTTATGCACCTCTTATATGGATGGAATTACTATGACTTGAGGTCATTTTAGGAGTATATAGGTCATTCTTAATTCATGTTGAGGTCACCTCATTCCCCTTAACCTCTCTCTTACTAATTTATGAGCATGGGCCATTACAGCTGGCTTAGCTATCTTATTGGAACCTCTACTCTTAATATGTGCATCTCCTCAACTAGATGGTCACACTTTGTGCATATTTTATCCCAAAAACACAAAATAAATCAAAACATGATCCATAAAATAACATAAACATTATCTCATGATTTTATACATTTGTACATTCCCATTCTACCATCTAACCCTCTCATCATTTTGTGAGCAACTGTTAAGTTTGAACACTCTCACCATTTTTTGAACAACTGTTAAGTTTGAATGCTGTTGCCATTTTGAAAATATAGAAACACTAGTTAATTTCATCTTGTCCCATGCACTTGCCATTATTCAAGATCATTATTTCTCATCTCATCAACTTCTTATTTGTTAGACCATTCTCATTTATTTGTCATCTCTTCCATTTATTTTATAAATCATGTCGGTCTGATCATCATTTTTATTCTATCCCATTTCTTGGGAGAACTACATTTGGCCTAAAGTTCATGTTGGAACATGCATCCATGAAACTATGTAGGTAGCATCCTTTTGTTTTATACACCTGGAGTCAGCTCGACCAACCCCTTCCTTTTCTTCTCTTCCCCCATTTCTTCTGTCATTATTCTTTATAATGATGTGGTAGAAAGTAACACCTCTGCCACACATACATGAACATCTATCTTTAAACCTCACTAACTTGGTTTTTTTTTTGTGTGTGTTTATTTGAGTTTTCTTGGTGTTTTATTGTGATTTTGTACCTCTCTTTTTCTCTTTTTATTTTTTGATCTTGTGTTTCTTTGTCTTGTTTTTCTATTTGATTTTGCTTTTCTCTTTTGTGTTCAAGAATACCTTGATGGTCCACATGGATCTTGATTATTCATATCTTGGTCTCATGTCATCAAGATGTTCTTGCCTTTTATTTTTAAACATTTTTGTTCCTACTTAAGTCTTGATAGATAATATCTTGATTTTAAGTTAGGAGCATTTATGTTTGTCTTTTTCTTTGTTTTTGATTTTTTGTTTAAATGTAAGTCATTGTAACTCTAGTTTTGGTCATTGTTTTACCATTATCCTTAGTTATAGATATTCACACTTAAACTAGCTCAATGTTATTGGAATCTTATGTCATTCTAAGTTATTCATACTTATGATGCCTAATTTATTTTACTATAGCAAGCACTTTGTGCTCAGGTCTCAAAGTCTTAATGTCAACATTAGCTTTGATGAATGATTCTCAAGAACACTTTGTAAAACCTAGGCTCATGATATGGAATTAGGCTTCTAGGTAGCATGAATTTCAGGTTTCTTTGTCTATGCTTAGATGCGCATCTCTTCACATACATTGTGAGTTTAATCAATTCTTGGTAATTTTTCATAATTATGCATTCCATTCTCTCCAAAACTTGGGTGAACTACATTGGCCTAAAGTTCATGTTAGAACATGAGTCCATGGAACTATGTAGGTAACACTCAATTTTTATTGAGGTTAGCTCAGCTATCTCCATTCTTCTTTTCATCTCTCTCATCACTTTGTGCATTCTCATATGCTTGGATTTGTATGGCTTTCTAAGCCATTACCCCATTGCATATACATTTGTGCATACTCACTTTAGCCTATCTTTTTAGTTATATCCTTGAGCTATTTTTCTTTCCAATTGCCGATGTTGGGGCACCACATCTGAACACCATCTGAATCAAATTAGATATATAGGGGGAAATAATAATTATTCTTTATCAATGATCAAAATTTGCCCTACTAGGGCACATCTATTTTATCATGATCAAATATGCTCTAATGGAGTACTTTTTATATTCTCTTTAGAGACCCCATTCTAGTGGTGCTTCCCTTCCTAAAGTAGAAAATTCTAACTTTTCCTCTAATTCCAATCTCTCCACATTAAAGCCCATGATGGAAATATTTTAGTGTGCAACTTGTCTCAAGATTGATCAATGATGTAAGTGTGCAGCTTGTATTCTCAAATTGGGTATGTTTAAAGTGTGTCCCTTACATTTATTGATTATAACTTTCCCATTCCCCTTATTTTTGGGGCCTATTATACCTCTAATTATATTTTGATCATTGATGGTAATCACGTGTGCAAGCATTAGCTCATTTGGATGTGATCTATTTTATGGGTTAATCTCTCACTTTCTCTCTCTTTTTGAGAGTCCATCCTTCATCATCATGGGTCTATTTCAATTTATTCTTGATAACTCTTTTCTTTTAAAAGACATTGCTTCACTTGAGTATCTCTCTATGCCTTCTCAAATAGGGCTAAAATGTAGACATCCAATTTCTAACACCATTTCTGTTGAAATTATCAATCTTACTTGAATTACACTCAAATGCACATTTTAGGTCAAAATCCATAAAATGCCCTAAATGGTTTGAACTTTTCATTTACAAGTGCCATTTTAGATCAAGTATCCTTAAATAGGGAAATGCATTTTATGGGCTAGCTAACTTTGATCAGATCATTTTGAGTCAAAATGACCATTTCACCATTTAGTTCTCTGGATCACTCTTTTCTTATAATTCATTGGTACACATCATGTGCCTTTGTTATTTATTGTTGGTAACATCTCAAATGGAAATATGGTTCCAACACATCTATCATCACCTTCTAATTCTTCCTGAGTCAAATTACA
The DNA here is from genome assembly GCA_037957365.1 of Torreya grandis. Taxonomy (NCBI): domain Eukaryota; kingdom Viridiplantae; phylum Streptophyta; class Pinopsida; order Cupressales; family Taxaceae; genus Torreya; species Torreya grandis. Next base: position 172,267 of record JARHVA010005595.1, on the reverse strand, counting down.
ACCCATTAATATGACTTTCTGACCATTTTGATTAATTGAGGGCTAATTTTCAAATAATTGCACAAATGTTGATTAACCTTGTTTGAGGCTAATTAATCCAAATAAAGAGCTTAAATGGATTTTAATTTTTGAAAATTGATTCTTATTATTTGCATCACCGAGTGAAATCATCTATGGGGTGGCATCCATCAAGCCATAAGTGCATAAAATATCATGATTATGGGTCACCCATGTCTAGTTAATACCTCCCATGCCTCTTCAAGTCCCCTTTTTCCAAGGTCATCTTGAGGATATTTATGGATTTAATTCAAAATATTAGGATTATACTCAACCACACATCTCAATCTTGAGATGTATGGTTTAGGTTGATCTTGACCAATCTCAAAAATATATAAATAGAGAGGCCATGCACATCATTTCTAAGCTATTTTGGTGCAAGGTTATTATGCTAAAATATCTTCAAAGGTTGAACATTGTAAAGTTATAATGATAAATTATTTCCACAAATCTTCATTGATAGGCTAGTTTAGTGGATTAAAATCAAGAGCATAGGTTTTATAGAGTGTTCTTGAGGCATTGGAGGAGCTTACCACCATTGTTGACAAAGACAAGGAGGCTTGATAAAAGGAGAACATGTTTTTAAGCCACATGGGTATAGTGAATCCATTTGGGAAGGTAATATGGTGTTACTTTCTTTAATTTTTTACTTTCTATCCTTTGTAATTCCCATAGGAATAAATAGGCTTAGTTAGTTAGTTCTTTATGCATGTTTCATGGTTTATGGACTAATGCTTGATTAACTTGCTTTGTAATTCTCTCTACAAGTCTCATTAAAATTGATGAAAATGAGGATATAAAAAGTGAGTGATAGTAGTGCATTGAATCTCTTTAAGAGATTGGAGACCTTTTCAAAGGTACAATTCCTATTGAGCATGCTTATGAGGAGTTTGATCAAGAAATAATCATTGAAGACCATGATATAACTTAAATTAAATATGCAAAGATCCTTAAAGAGCTTGATGAACTTGAAGTCGTTGATAAGAAGAATGAGGTCAGGTCACCCAAGATGCTATAGAGACTCAAGGACAATCCCTAGATGGAGTATCTTTTGATGAGATTATAGTTGACAAGCAATATGAGAAAGATCTTGAAGTACAAGATGATTATGTCTTCATAGTTGACTGGTTTGTTATTGTTTATTCACTTGAATACATTATAAGATAGTTGGTAGGCAAGAAGAATGGCCTATCAATCACTATGTTCAGGAGGCAACTTGCCTTGTACCATTATTCACCTCATGGAGTGGAAGATGTCATAAATTTCCCATTTGATCCAAGAGGATCATGTTTAAAGGTTAGTTGTTTATAGTAGTTTTTTTTTTATTATTGTGTTCCCTAAGTTATTTATTAGCATAGGTGTGTGTGTTGTCTTGTTTTTTACTATTGTGTGTGTTGTAGGTTATTCAAGAGTATTGCAACCAAGGTCAAGGTCTGATCATATTTAACTTAGAGTGTGTGAGATACTTCATGAGTCTAAAAGAAATGAAAATTTGCATGCTTCCCAATTGATTCATCAAAATGTTGAAAAGTGTGACCTCATAGGTTAAAATATCACCCTTATAATTTGAAACTTTCCTTATCATGCTTCTACAACCTTGATCATAGATTTTTCATGCTTTGATAGTCTTCAAGTGGTCTTTGTAAAGCCTTGCTTAATACTGTTTAAGGTAGGGTCTTACCAAGCTTTCCAATGCCTTCAAAGTTAATCTAGTGGGTCCTAGGATTATGTCATGATGTGTCAAGATGGTAAATAGTCTATTAGGTCAAGTTTTTTCACTTGATCACTTGGTTTAAATCTTGCTAATATTTTTTGATGAAATTAAGGTATTTTATCAAAGTTTAAGGTTTTTAGAGAAACTTAGGTTTCAATTGTGACCAAAATAAGCCTTCTCAAGGTGATTTTATCACATGGAGCATTAAATAAGATGGTGAATATGTCATGTGAAGTATTAGAATCTCTTTGATTGATATATTTTCTCTACATGAGATCATTTAACATACACTAGCTTTCTTTGCAATTGGAGATGCTTTTAAGGGTTTTAAGTCCATTTTCAAGATGGTCAAGATGGAATACACATACCATTTCAATTTTCAAACCCTGAAAATGAGTATTAAATTTACTAATGTTAGGAGGAAGTTATAATAATAGTATTTATGTCAGAATAGTTTAGTTTTACACCAAAAAATTAGTTTTATGAGTTTATATGGACTTGAGGTATTAAATTGTAGGTGAAAACACCTTTAAAGTTTCTCTTGATATTATAAAAGTCATATAAATGAGTTTAAAGCTTTCACAGGTCCTAAAAGTGAAAAACATGCTTTTTTTCCTTCATCACTCTCTTCACAAACTCATAAAGTTAGTTTTCAAATGCTCAGTACAAAAAAAGGATAGAGATTTGGGTCTTAATTTTTTTTTTCAAAGGATGGGGTAATAGTAAGATTAATATTTGTGAAATTGGTCATCAGATCCATCCCATCTCCTTTATGAATAATAGTTAAGACTTCATGATACTCCAAAATTGCCTAAAAACCCCACAAGCTCATTTTATTATTTGAAATAGTAGTTTGAAACAATTTGAATGCATAAGGGAAATTTAGGGAGATTTTTAGGGTCTATGAAAGCATCTCAAATTTTTATTAAATCCATATTTGGCATGTGTGAGTTCATTTGGAAATGAAAACTCCATTTATACATATTTGAAAGATAACTATCATTATTTCTTGATGTTTCAAGGTTTTTAATAGATTGAAGCATATTTATAAATATTTAAAATCTATAAAAATCCACTAATGTTCTTCATGCTCACTCTAATATCATTTTCTTCAAACAACAATAAGTGTTTTCAGGCCTTTTTAACTATGTCATGGATCTACCTACAATAATGGAGTAAGGAGGTATTGTTTTTCCTTGTTAAAAAGTATATAAATGTCCTAAAATCATTATATAGATAAAGAGATAATTTAAAAGTGAATTCATGCTAAAAAAGACAAGCCTAATGCCATTTTAGGCTATGGACTGTGTACATACATTCTACTAACATAGAATATGAACATGAAAAAAGTGAAAAATGTGTATTTAAGTGATATTTTAAGTTCATAATCAAATTAAAGAGTTTTAATTATAATATTTAATCCATATATATGATGGTACAATCAGGTTTGGTACATAAAAGAGCTTTTAGCAATGAAACACAGACTTGTAGGTTTCATCCTTATGTGAGATATATACTATTGATCATGAAGTAGTCTTAAGCCTATTGAAGAAATATATATTCAAAAAATGAGAATGATTATTATGCATTATACATGTTCAAAAAGAGGGGTAAATTACTTAAACAAAGGTGAAATACACAAAAGGAAGGTCGAGGCCTAGTGGAATGCACATATAGGCTCATCATGGGCATAATAGAAAATAGAATGATTTTGAGTGCTAGATGGAGAACCTATAAGGTCATATAGGTTAAATATAATATAATTAAGGTTCAAATACATCACAAAAATAATAATAATCTAGAAAAATATGAGAAAACTCACCCTATTTAGCCTTAAAACCAAGAAAATAATGATGATACCCACATGCTAGTTAGATGATGGTGATAAATGAAACCATGAAGTATAAAGGGAATATAGTGTCCACATGTACTTTAAATTTATATAATAAATTTTATATGAAGTTTAGGGTGATATAGGACACTTAATAGAGTTGAAGTGGTTTGATTAGACCTAGTAGGCCTAAAATATCCATACACAAGCCTATGTGTAAGTTTGTAGAGGAGTCTTGACTCTTGTGAGTGGATGAAAGCATAAGATTATAAATAAATGTATTAAAGACACTTTATATTGTTTAAAATAACATAAAAAGTGTTTATATATTGGTTGAAAGGGTTTTCATCTTTAGAATTGCATCTAAACACCTATCACGACACTTATAGTCAATTAAGACAAGCTTGATGCAAACTTAGTGAGAGTTGGGAGATTCTCAGTTTCAAAGAGGTTTGATGGTAATTTAAATATTCCATGAATTAAATCAGTTTTTAACATACATTTTCAAGGTTTTTACTCTACTTCATCTTTCCATGGAAGATCAAGCACCCAAATGACCACTCATAGGTATGCTTAAGCAACTCAAGTTGGTTTCAAGCTTGAAAATATAATAAAATGCATCATAGTGGAATTGGAGTTTGTATGTTTGAATTTAAAATTTAATGGAACGACTAAGATAATAAATATTCCATAAAGACAATCCATCTTTAATTTTTAGTTAGAATAATGGTCTTTATGTCAAAACAATTTAGTTTTACACCAAAAAGGTAGTTTTATGAGTTTATATGGACTTGAGGTATTCACTTGCAGGTGAAAATGACTTAAAAGTGTCTCTTGTTCTTATAAAATTCATATTAATTATTTTAAAGCTTTCATAGGTCCTAAAAGTTCAAAATATGCCTTTTCTCCTTCATCTCCCTCTTCACAAGTTCACAAAGGTAATTTTCAAATACTCATTACAAACAGAGGAGAGAGAGTTGGGTCCTAATTTTTTTTCCAAAGGATGGGATTATAGTAAAATTAATATTTTTGGCATTGGTTGTTAGATCGATCCCCTCTCTTTTATGAACAATTATTAAAACTTTAGGGTACTCTAAAACTACCTAAAAACCCCACATGCTCATTTTATTCTTTGAAATGGAAGTTTGAAACAAGTTAAATGCATAAGGGAAATTGGGGGAGATGTTTAGGGTCTATTAAATCATCTCACATGTTTATTCAAGAGACAATTGGCATGTGTGAGTACATTTGGCAAGGAAAACTCCATTTATACATATTTTCATGACAACTATCATTATTTATTGATGTTTTAGGGTTATTAATAGATTGGATCATGTTTATAAAGATTATATATCATGTTTAAATACATATAAAATATATAATACTTCACCAATGTTCTCCATGCTTATTCTAATATCATTTTCTCTAAACAACAAATAGTGTTTTCAAGCCTCTTTGACTATGTCATGGATCTAAATAAAATAATGGAGTAATGAGGTCTTGTTTTTCCTTGTTTAAAAGTTTATAAATGTCATGACCTCATGATAGAGATAAATATATAATTTAAAAGTGACTTCATGCTTAAAAAGACAAGCCTAATGCCATTTTGGGCTATGGACTGTGTACATACATTCTACTAACACAAAGTATGAACATGAAAAAGGTACCAAATGTGTATTTAAGTGATATTTAAATTTTATAATCACATTGAATATGTTAAATGATAATTATTAATACATATAAGGGCTGGTAAAATTAGGTTTGGTGCAGAAAAGAGCTTTTAACACTGAAACATAGACCTGTAGGTTTCATCCTTATGTGAGATATATATTAGTGATCATGAAGTAGTCTTGAGCCTATTGAAGCAATATCTACTCCATTAAAAAATTATAATTATCCCTATGAATTATAATTTATCAAAAAGATTTAGAAATGACTTTAACAAAGGTGAAATACACTAAAGGAAGGTCTCAGCCTAGTAGGATGCACATACATGCTCATCTTGGGCATAATATAAAATAGAATGACTTTGAGAGATAGATGGAGGACATAAAAGGTCATATAGGTTAAAGAGAATATGATTAAGGTGAAAATAACTCACTAACATCATCATAGTCTAGATAAATCTAAGAAAACTCACCCTATTTATCCTTGTAGCCAAAAAAATAATGATGACACTTATAGGCTGGTTAGATGATGGTGATAGATTAAACCATGAAGTATAAGGGGAAGATAGAGACCAAATATCCTTAAAATATATTTCAAAACTTTCATATGATGTTTATAGTGATAGAAGATAGTTCATAGAGTTGAAATGGTCTAATTAGACCTATTAGGCCTAAAACTTCCACACACAAGCTTGTGTGTAAGTTTGTAGAGGAGTCTTGACTCTTGTGAGTAGATGAAATCTTAAGATTATAAAGAAATGGTTTTAAGACACTTTATATTGTTTATAACAACATAAAAAGTGTTGAGATCTTGGTTGAAAGGTTTTTCATTTTAAGAATTGCATCTAAATGGCTAACACAACACTTACAGTCAGTTAAGACCAACTTGATGTAAACTCAGTGAGAGTAGGGAGATTATAAATTTTAAAGAGTTTTGATGGTAATTTAATGATTCCAGGAGGTAGATAAGGTTTATAAAAACCTTTTCAAGGTTGTCACTCTATGTTGTCTTTTTATGGAAGATTGAAAACCCAAATGACCACTCACATGTATGCTTAAGCAACTCAAGTTGGTTTCAAGCTTGAAAATATAATAAAATGCATGGTAGTGGAATTGGATTTTGGTTTTTTGAATTAAAAAGTGAATGGAACCACTAAAATAATAAATATTCCATAAGGACAATCCATCTTCAATTTTTAGTCAAAACACAATCTACTATCACCACAACCATACTTTGAGAAAGTATAAAGAGCAAGTGTATGTTTGTGAAAATGTAAGGGTTTTAGAAGTTGAAAAAATTTAAAATAAGACATTGATGCCCTCAAAAATATATCAAAAAAAATCAAAGCATTCAAGATTTGTGATATATTTCTTAAACCTCAAAATATGTTTAAACATTACATGACTTCTTACAAGTTCACCTGGACAACTACAGTTGGTTAGTCAATTTGAAAAGGGTAGAGTAAAAATAATGATAATGGGTGGAATATTAAGTGAATATATATATATATATATATATATATATATATATATATATATATATATGTATAAGATTCATTTGAGATTAAGAGGTCAAAAGAGATTCTAACTCCAAAATACAACTTTGACACCTAAATCTTCACCTAAAGTTAGGCCTGCCTTATAGTTGTAAGTTGCATTCTTATTTTGATTTAAAAGTAAAGTCTGAGAGGAAAGAAAATAATATTGAATTGATCTTATAATGCTAATATGACATATCTACATAATACTTAGGGTCAAGAGAGATAATGTTAGGACTTAGGTAAGTTGATTAGACCAAGTTGCCTCAAGGTAGTAGACTACACAGTACTATGTATGAACATTTTATGATATAAGAGTGATCTATTGAAATTAAAATGGGAAGTAAATATCTCTAAGGGTTCATGAAGACTTTAGGAGAGTCTAACTCTATTTTTAGGCCTGTATGTAACAATGATAACATGCATGAATGATAAATCATGGTAATGGCTTGATTTGGAAGATTGCATGGTCCTAATGGAAGATTCCAAATGAGGATGTCATGTGATTTAAATTTTGAGATTAGAGTTAAAAATATTGTGAAGGATCTTAATGAATAATCATGGTGTCAATGTTCATGAAGATCAAAACATACTAATCTACCATCTCAATTATTCAATAAGAATCCCCTTATAGTTGAAGAAGTTTGAGAGTGTGTTAGTCATGAAACAAGGTAGTAGGTTGACGGATAGGTTTCAAACACTTTTCATTAGATTTTAGAGGATGATTATGATGTTAGGATACTTATTATTGATCAAGACACATCTCTAGATCAAGGTGATGAGGGTATTGAGATCCAATGTTACCTTTAGGCCTACTAAGGCCTAGATGAGGGAAAGAAATTCATATGGTAGATGGAGGTGTTAATAAAGTTTAATAAGAGAGAGAAGTAAAGAAATTAATAATTGAACAAGGTGAAAATGGCTAAACAAGGATGTACAAACCTATTCAAAGATTTCATACTACTCACTTTCTCCATTGAAAGCCAAGAAAATAAGATTGACCACTTACAACTGGTCTGTGTACCATAATACTAATTAAGACTAGAATATAAGGGTTATATGGCTTTATCAAATAAAATTAAAGTCTTTAAGGGGTCTAAGAGACTGAAAAGAGTAAATATAGTCAACAAGGGTAACTTGCATTATTTTGCTCACAAACCCTCAATCTAAGTCAAATAGGTTGTAAGGGATATTGAGGGGAAAAATGATGATAAAGATAATTTTAGATGGTCAATATAGATGTTTTAGACCTTATTGAGGCATTAACACTTAAAATCAAAGTCAAAAATTTCAATTTTAGGCATATCTATTTCTCAACCTCATAGAATGCCTTGTCTAACAGTTGAAGGTCACCTCCTTATGATCAAATCTTTCATGAAATTTTACATGGGAAATCATGCCCATAAGGGATGTTATATGGGTCCCCCTAATACAAATTCTAGACATTAGTTTTTGGTTTAACCCTCTTTACTTTATGAATCATTAGGCCACCTAGAAGACCAATTTTGACCAATTTGGGTAAATTTACATCCAAATCACATGAAATGAATTGTAATTATTATTAAAATATGTAAAAAATATTCTATAATCCAAGTAGATTCTCACCATGACACTTACTTTTACCTGTAACTATATGGATGCCTTAAAAATTGTACTTTTGTGAGTTTTTGGGCTCCAAATAGGGTTTTTGAAATAATTTATAGATGAAAATGGTTGTGTATGATTATTTTTTATGTATTTAAATTTATAAATACTAAAAAACCATATAAAATACCCTAAAAATGCTCAAAAAAAGCTAATTTTTTAAGGTAGTCCAAAATAAGCTTCAAGAAGGGCTAGTTTTTTTTGCCATTTCATGGTTTGCCTACTTACACAAGATTTCAAAATCCCAAAATTATCATGGAGGATGGTATTATAATTTGGAAATTTAATCAAACACTTCCTATGAGTTTCAAATGTATAGGAGGCATGTGGAGTAAAATCTCAGTTTCTAGGTAAGGAGGCCTAATTAGGCTTAACTAGAGAGAGAAAATGGGCTAAAAATATATTTCCACATAGAATTATGTCCTAAAAATTGTATTATAGATATAATATTATACTAGGTCATCAAATATGTCTTAATTTATCCAATATCCTTCATAAATTATTCCACACAAGGATGTTTACGTATTTTGAGGGTTATAAGGAATAAAGAGGAAAGTAAGGTAAAGGTGAAAAACCCTATCTTTTAAATTATTTAATGGATTCAATTGTCTTTTTAAAAGTATTATTTCATGTTTATAAGCCATAAATTCATGCAAATTACCTTCTTAAAATCAAAATCAAGTTTTCTCACCTTCTACACCATATTGCAAGAAAAGGAGTTCAAGTGATCAACTAACCAAATCAATGCATAAAAATATTCAACAAGATTTATTAAATTTAATTATTCCATTATAATCCATTTTGAGGACAATAAAGGTTGAGATATATCTAAAATAAGGATTATTTTGGTTGAAGAAGTCTCAATAATCAAGAAAAGGACAATTTTGTCTCGTATGTCAAGTTAATGAGTCCAAGTCAAATGAGATTCAATGAGTCTTATAATAGCACCAAAAAGGTGGAGAGACATCATAAATGGATGAGGAAAAATATTTATTGGATTTGGTTGAAGACTTGATCAAGACATGAAGACTTATTTTCAAGGATTAGATGTCTTCATCAAGAAAATAAGTGCATTCAAGCAAGGGTATAGGCACATGAATGGTTCAAACCCTAAGAAATAATGTCAAGACTTCTTCAAACATTAAAAAAGATTACATTTACACTATTACACCATTTTATAAGAGAGGAATAGAGAATCAATCATGTACTACATAGAGGTTGAAAGATAACTAGGTGGATGACTCATCCCTAATTTTTGGTCTCTCTCTCTCTCTCTCTCTCTCTCTCTCTCTCTCTCTCTCTCTCCACTTTCTCACTTTTTCTTTAAGTATGACTAGGTTTAGGATTTTTAATCATCCTTAACTTGAGTTGTGGCAGATCCTTACTTAAATAAACACTTGTACTTATCTCTATGAATTGAATAAGACTAAATTTTAGCCTCCTCAATGATTATGACTAGTGTATGCTTATGGTTTGTAGATGAATGTTAGTGATAGTGATTCCTCACTTTTCTCCTCTCTTATGTACATATTTATAGGTGTTAGTTTATCCTTTCAAGTTACATAGTGTTTTTTAACATCCTTTTATGTATGGAAAGTGTAATCCTTCTTTAGTGTCCTTTTTAGACCTCATTATCAGCTATCTTAGACTATGCATCAAGCTAGTGACCTCTATGTGAAAGATTGATGTTTGGAGACTCTTCATTTAAGAAGTGCAATCAGGTTCATGTTTTAATTCAGCAATTTTAGTGCATTTTAGGCAAGTTAAGGAATTTTTTTGGTGTATCACCTTAGATAGGTTTTCTTTCAGTTTATCTTCCTTTTTTCCTTACATGTTGGTAGTGTAGTGTAGAGAGCCTAACTAATACATTGCTATACCCTTAACCTTTGGTGTGTCTAGGGATATGTGCAGCTGACTTGTGGATTACATACTTATTTTATATTCTTGTTATATTTCTCTATGTTCTTAGTTAGGTCAGCCTATGGAATAACCATGGCTAAGTAGACTATATATAGGAGGTAGTGGTTAGTCTTTGATCATCATATTAAGTATTCTACTCTTATTACATTGTTGTGAAGATTTCCCCCTTAAATTGGCTTTGATATATTATATAGTATTATGTTCTACTATTAATTATTATTGTGTGATCTCTCATCTTTGCTTATTTGGTGTGATATATAATTATTCTGTGCAAACATCTAAGTAGTTTCATTACAAGTGGTATCAGAGATTTTATTATGGTAAGTTTTTTGTGGTATTTTTTTTGGATCTGGTGAGTTGTGACTTTTGAGTAGAAGGAATGAAAAAACATAACTTACAATCTAATAAGAATTAGTTTTCTCTATCAACACAATATTATTCAAAACACCTTTTTGAAAAAAAACAAAAAAACAAGTCTAGAAAAAACTTTTTCCCTTTACACATTTGTAGTCATTGGATTCATCTCGTTAAGATGACCATAATAGTGTATTCTGATGGTACACTTTTTTAGTGTCAAAAATTTTCACCCTAGTGTGCAAAAGCAGTCATTAGATTCATCTTGGTGAGGTGATCATGAAAAGCCTCCTAAAACAATTTTTTTGGGGTGAAAAACCTATTAGGGTTTGTGTATGGTGGGTCCTACTACTTAGGGAAAAAAGGGGGGCAAGAAACTCTTAAGACTCCTTATAGGGATAACATGGAATCTAAAACTTTAGATCTATTGATTTCTCAACTTCAAGCTATCATAAAGGGCTTGGTGTGGTAGGATGAATTTGCTATAGCTTAAACTAATGTTTTAGGGATGAAAAAAGATATTAATGAGGTACACATTTAATTACATCATATCTCTATGTAAATGGATAATATTTCATCTCAATTATAGTCAAACAACCATCCACTTCATCATTCAGGTCCTCCTCTCAACACTAACAACTCCAATCCTAGTTTGAAATTGATGTTGCCAAAAGTGGATATATGTAAGCTTAATGATAATGATAGTCTCACTTGGATTACTCAAATTGATAATTTATTTGATTTGCACTAAAGTCTTAATTCTCAGAAAGTGATAGTGGCATCTTGTATTTGGAACCTGAGCAATTCATTTGGTATTGCTAGTTGTGTGCTCAAAATAAAAATAATGGTGCTATTATTACATTATTTGTTTTCACTAATGAGTTGTTGGATCATTATTGGAATAATTTCTCTAAGAACTACTTCAAATAGTTAGCCAAACTATGTCAAATAAGAACTATGCAAGATTATAGTCATCAATTTTAGAATCTCTCCTTATGGGTGGAAGACATCACTGAGGCAAATTTGACTAATCTTTTTCTATATGGACTCAAAGATAACATCCAATTGAAGGTAAGGATATTTATTCCATCATCTATATCAGAATCTATCTCAATGACATATATGGAAAAATAAAAAGAGATGGTCAAATGGAAAACTTTCACTACTGGTCATGATCGCACCTTTCTAGCACCATCATTTCCTCAACCCACCAGATTGACACCTCAGCAAATTGAGGATAATAAAACCAAATCATTGTGTTATGGGTGCAATAGTAAATGGAGAAAAGGACATCACTATACTAAAAATAAGTTATTTTACATCAAAGTTGCCAATGAGGATGCAGATGATGAGGAGGCAATTGGTGAGGATGTAGAAGGACCTGAGGAGGAATTTGAAGACTCTCAGCCTATTATTTCCTATCATGCCATTTCAAATATTATTACTCCCTAAAATCTTAAGGTGGTGTGTTTATTTAATAAATAGAAGGTCACTGTATTGATTGATTTTAGGAGCACACATAATTTCATCAACAATAAATTGGCTCCTCATTTGAACTATTTTATTTATCCTGCTCTAGAATTTTAAGTCATGATTGTAGATGGTGTTTTTGTCAGTTGTTCAAGAAAATTATAGTATTAAGTTAGCCATGGGAGATTACCTATTAGATTCTCCTATGTTTTTTATTCCCATGGGTGGAGCCAACATTATTTTGGGAGTACAATGGCTCACCCCTTTGGGCACTATTGAGATGAATTTCTAAGAATTATTCACACACTTTCATTCTAAGGGAAGGAAATTTGAGATAAGGGAATTAAGGGATAAATTCCACAACTTGTTACCTCCCATTAAATGACCAAGATTCTCTAAAAGGGTGATGAAGGATTTGTGTCTCACTTATTTTCCATTAAAGTCTAGTGAACTCAACCATCTACACCTCCTAATCTACAATAAGTGATTGATGCCCATTCTATTATTTTTGGTGACATGCCAAAAGGAATTCCACCTAGTCACATGCATGGTCATTCCATAACACTTATTCATGGTATTACACCACCCAACATTAGGCCATACAAGTATCTCTATGCCCAAAAAAGTGAAATTGAAAAGATGGTACATGATATGTTAGATGTAAGAATTATTCACCATAGCCAAACTAAATATTATTTACAAGCTGCCATGGTGAGAATGAAAGATGACACTTGGAGGATGTGACTTGACTATAGAGAACTCAATAAGTACACTATCAAAGATATGTTTCCTATTCCTATAATTGAAGATCTACTAGATGAATTGAATGGTGCTCTTTATATTACCAAGTTAGATCTAAATTTTGGGGATCATCAAATCTGGATCCATGATGAAGACATACCTAAAATAGATTTTAGAACTCATGAGGGCCATTATGAATTTATTTTTATGCCTTTTAATCTAACAAGTACACCATCCACCTTTTAGAGTTTGATGAATATTGTTTTTAGGCCATTTTGAGGAAATTTGTTATGGTGTTTTTTGATGATATCCTTATTTACAATAAAAATTAGGAAGACCATTTACAACATGTGAAATAGGTACTATCAATTTTGGAATAACATTAGTTGTATGCTAAATCTTCCAAATGTACTTTTGGAGCATGTGAGGTTGAGTATTTGGGTCATATAGATTCACATAAAGGAGTGAAAGTGGATCCTAAAAAAATCCAAGTAATGGTGGATTGGCCAGTTCTTAAGACACTCAAGTAACTAACAGGATTTTTGGGGCTAACTAGTTACTATCACATATTTATCAAAATTTATGGTTATATTGCAGCCCCACTCACCTATTTGTTGAAGAACGACTCCTTCATGTGGACTGATATAGCTACTAGGGAATTTGAATAATTGAAACTTGCTATGTACACCACTCTAATGTTGGGCACTCTTGATTTTTCTAAGACTTTTGTGGTTGAATGTGATGCATATGGATATGGTATGGGTGTTGTGCTCATGAAAGAAGGCAAATTACTTGTATTTGAAAGTTTCCAAATGAAGGGTAAAAATTGGCTCAAGCCCCTCTATGAGAAGGAAATGATGTCCATTTTTTATGTAGTCAAATAATGGAGACCTTATTTGATGGGTCATCTCTTTTAAGTAAAGACTAATCATGATAGTCTCAAATATTTTTTAAAACAATGGTTGTTATCAAAAGAACAATATAAATGGGTAACTAAGATATTAGGATATGATTTTGAAATAGTCTACAAAAAAGGTATAGAAAATGTGGTGGCAAATGCACTATCTAGGAGGGATGAATCAGTTGAAGCATTGCTATGTGCAATGACCATTTGACAGGAAGATTAGTTAGAGGAAGTAAGATCAAAATGGGAAAATGATAGTACTACCCATGATTTGATTCAAAATCTTCAACAAGGTTTGGGTGGATTTGAAAAATTCACATGGAAGGGTAATGCATTATGGTATAAAGACAAATTATACCTATTTAAGAATTCTCTTCTTAAACAAATAATCCTTCAAGAAATTTATGTAACTCCATTTGGGGGTCATTCAAGATTTTTGAAAACCTATCATACAATCAAGAATTTTTTTTTGGGAAGGAATCAAAGGGGGGTATCTAGAAATATGTGGTTGAATTTATGATCTGTAAACAAAATAAAGGTGAAACCACTAAAACCCTAGGTCTTTTTAGCCTTTATCCATCCCTATCTAGCATTGGGAAGAGGTGTCTATGGATTTCATTATAGGGTTACCAAGATATGATGGTCAAAATGTTATCATGGTTATTATGGATCATCTCAGTAAGTATGCTCATTTTTTTTCTTTATCATAGACCTTTGTTGCTAGTAAAATATCATCTACTTTTCTCAATATAATTCATAAACTACATGGTGCTCCTAAGATCATTGTCAGTGATAAAGATCCCATTTTCACTAGTAATTTTTGGATTGAATTAGTTGCATGTTTGGGCACCAAGTTGGCTCATAGTTCATCCTATCATCCTCAATCAGATGGATAAATTAAGGTAGTCAAAAAATGTTTAGAAGGATATATCCATTATTTTATTTTTGATAAACAAGATAAATGGGTTCATTGGTTGCCACTTACTAAATGGTGGTATAATATTTTTGTTCATAGTTATTCCAAAATGTCTCCTTTTTTAGCCTTGTATGGATACCAGCCTCCATCCATCACTTCAACCTTGAGGGTCCATCCTAAGGTTCATGTATTTGAGGAACATATTCACCATCAATAAGAGGCCTTGTAAGTTTGTGTGAAAATTTAGCCATGGCCTAGAATCACATAAAGCAGTAGGTAGATTAACATCGGAGTGAGGAATTTTGACATTGGTGATTAGGTATTTGTTTTCTTACATCCATATAAGTAGATGTCCTAAAATCAACAAAAAAATGATTAAAACCTATCCCTTAAGTATTATGGGCCTTATCATATCTTACAAAAAATTGGCAGTATGGCCTATAAGTTAGAGTTTTCTTCATCCAATCACATACATCTAATATTTTATGTATCATGTTTGAATAAAGTCATTGAATAAATAATTGATACTCAAACTAAGTTACCAAAATTAGATGAGAAAGGAATATTTATTCTTGATCTTGAGGCAATCCTTCAAATGCATACTAAGCAACTATGGTCTAGAGCAAATACAGAGTACCAAATCAAATGGAAGAATATGCCATGTGAATATGCTACCTAGAAGGATGAATCCTTTATGTAGTAACATCTAGAGTTGATTCAATAATGAATAAAATGTTTTTTTGAAGGGGAGGGGCATACTATGCCCTTAACCTTTAACATCTAGGTATATGTGTGGTCAACTTGTGGATTACATACTTATTTTGTATTCTTATTACATTTATCTATGTTATTATTTAGGTCAACCTATAGAATAATCATAGCTAATTAGACTATATATAGGAGGTAGTGGTTAGTCTTTAATCATCATATTAAGTATTCTACTCTTATTGCATTTTATGGAGGTTTCCACCTCAAAATGGCTCTACTATA
Source organism: Torreya grandis (assembly GCA_037957365.1). NCBI lineage: Eukaryota > Viridiplantae > Streptophyta > Pinopsida > Cupressales > Taxaceae > Torreya > Torreya grandis. The sequence continues at coordinate 156,521 of JARHVA010005595.1, read as the reverse complement.
TTATCTAGTATTCTGCTTTGCTATCAATTACTGTTGTGTGATTTCTCATCTTTACTTATTTTGTGTGATATATAATTATTATATGTGAAAATATAAGTAATTTCATTATATACATCAAGGTGAGCTAACCCTATAAATCTAGAGATTAAATCCACCTATTAGTCCACCTACAATTTAGGATTATCTCCATGTCACTCTAAACTATGAAGTCTTGAACAACCTTTACAAGGGTTCAAGTTTGATTAGATAATAGTTACCTTACCTCAAAAATATAACTGTATAATCTATGTATATATCATGTATCATATAAGAGTATCATGTCTAGGTAGATATACCAATGATATACATAGTATGTGATCATGTCAAATCCTAAGATGCATGATGTGAATCATGGAAATATATAGATAGTAATAGTATAATCTCAATAAGTAATCAAGCACACACACAAGAACACTCAAAATCAAACAAAATAAAATGGTTCAAAGAAGCTTTAAACAAGGGGCATGCTCAAATGTCACATAATCAAAGGGACATGACTTAGTCAAATGTTTTAAAATCATATAAAGACATGTTTGAATGTCAATAAAAAAAGTAGTGACATATTCAAATGTTAGAATAGGAAAATATAGGCATATGGGCCACAATAAATGGAACATATTTAAATGCTCAAAAAATAATACAAGATAAGACAAGAAACTCAATGAAGTGTATAAATGAAAAGCATGGAACATAAATAACCAATAGAAACATATCATACTAGTCTTTGGATATATGTGTCAGTAAAAAAATTTAAGTACATAGCATGTCAAGTACACTATGAAAGATAAAAACATGGATAAAGGCATGTGTAAGTATATAAGCTCAAATATAATAATTGAAAATGAGCATAAACTGATATAACATAGGTGTATCATGATCAAATAAGTGGATTCCATTAATGTCCAAATGACATGAGTAGAGAGAAGGCCCAACATCTAAAAGTGAATAAATCATGTGCTTAGGTATGCATGTATCACACTCAAAAGATGTGTGAAACTCGTGTATATAGATATAGATGATATTTTATCTACCAACATGGAACTAAAAACATAGATGTGAAGGAGCTAATATAACATGTAAATGATGAAAATATTTTTTAGTTTTTGAATGTTTTTATTTGTTTGGTATTTTTGAAATATTGAAACCAATTCAATTAAGAAGTCTTCAAATTAAGGAGCCAAGGTGCTCCATGATGGCCTTTCATGCCAAAACTATTTATAATGTTTTTTTCTTAATTATTTTGTATTTGCTGGTACATATATACCAAAAACCATGGGTATCTTCCTCTCATAATATCTATCATGTGGGATACAAATTTATTTATTATCATGCTAGAAAGTAATGTATTGACATGTGGCACTGGAAGTTTCTTGAATATCTATCAATAAATCTTGGCCAAGATGTAGAGTCAAATTTGGATGTTGTTTCATTATTCATATATCAAGGTTTACTACCTTTGGTCCACATGCAATGGGTAGTATAATGTACCCAATATATCTTGGAAAAGATAAAGACTCAGGTAAGAGTGTAAATTATCTCCTTGGTACATTAGATAGGATAAGTTGATTAGGTTGTTTTAACACCATAATAACCATAATAGTTGTTTCATTTTTAGTTTTTATGGGTTTTAACTTATAATTTGGTTTAATAGTAAACTTGGTATTTGATGTAGTTAGTGTGTTTTCTACATAATTTTATTCAATGTAGTAAGTTTTATTTCGTGATCATGAATAATATGACATAATTCATTGAAAGATTTGAACTATTTAAAATAACGGACTCATGTAATGGGGTAAGAAAACTTTTCTTGAAGATGTCTTTAATCTCTTTATCTACCACTGGATTGGTCATTTTAGCCAACATGATCTTATACCTTAATACATATTCATTGATAGGTTCATTAGTTCATTGTTTGATTTTTGATATTTGGGCATAGGAAACCTTTTTAGTAATATTGATAGAGAAATGTGAAAAAATTGATCTGTAAGAGGTTTGAATGCTTTTATTGATTAGATTGGTAAATCATAGAACCACCTTAGAGCATATTCCTTGAGGCTCATTGGAAATAGTTTAGTAAAAAAAATATCATCAAAGGTATAATCAAGGCATGTCTCATAGAAGGATCAAAGATGATGTTCACAATCACCCTTGCCATCATAAAATATGTATTTAGGTGCAACAAAACTAGTTTTTAAGAGGTGTAAAAATATAACATATGCAAGAGGGTTATGCAACACATCTTGTGAATCTATAAAATAAGGTGATTTCATATAATTTTGTTTAATATTTGTAACCTTATCTCACAAAAGTTTTATATTTTGGACAAGAGCTTTCACCTCTTGGTCACTAAGGTTTGAAGCTTGGAAAGTTACCAAGGGAGATTTACCCATAGTTTGAGTGGATACATGAATTGAAACTAGCAATTAGGTTGAAGTATATATTTTTCCCATGTAAGATGTAGCAATAATAGGATTTATTTTAGGGAATAATGGTTTAAACACATATCCCATTCCCCCATTAAAATTATGAAGTGGTGAGGTGATCAAAGAGAGGGTTATTGGTATAGAATCAATAGTAGTACCACCTAAAACATTACCATCATAGGTGATGAAGCCTTAGCCTTAGAATGTTTACTAATTTCATCTCTTGTAACATAAAAAATGCATCTATTAAGTCCTTATTGTTATTAAGATTAGCAACTAATACTTCTTTCTCTTCCATTTGAAAATGAGTTTTTTGGTTAACATTTTCCATTGCTTATAAATAAAAAAATTAGAATTTGAAATAAATTACAACAATAAAAAAAACAGTGAACCCTAAGCTAAATTAAGGTTTGTATATAAAGACACAAATGTCGAGTTTACAAAATATTTAACCTTGAATTGAGATGGGTCAATGTAGTATAGAGTTAAGATTATAGAAATGAATAAGCACAAGGTTGATAAATAGATCTATAGTAGGATAATTAATTTGTAAACTCATAAAATAATATTCTAAATTTAAATGTTGAGTTATGATAAAAATAGAAAGTATAACTACTAATTAATATTACAATGAATTATTAAAAAGGTAATTAACTAGTTTATTCTGCACATGTAGATCTGATATGGAACAAGATGGAAGTAAACTAGATATGGATCTTAGATCAAGCATTAAATTCTCTAAACTTTCATTTTTTTGGCCTTAGACACTTGTGTTAGACTTAGCCAACTATGTCGATGTTGGTGTCTAATTAGAACGTAGGTATCCATTATGAAATAGTAACTAGATTTGAGTGTGACCATCTATATTCTTCTAGGTTTGATATTTTATTTATTCTAGTGTGTTCAAATCCCATGCATAGGCTATAATTCTTTATCAAATGATTAAAGCCTATCTTTCTCACCCTTGGAGTGACTATGGGAAAAATGGGTTAGTGGTCACATAATGTTGAGCTACCCTAAGGACCTATTTTTTAATGGACACTACCTACATAGCCAATAATACTAAGAGGGCCTCTGACTTATTTCTCCCTTACATGTTGGCTTATGTGTGCATAAGGATCCAACATGTGATTAGAAAGTACATAGAGTGATCTAGCTTGTAACTTGACAAATATGGCTCATAAAATGCTCATTTAATACATTAGACTTTTAGATGGGTTGACCCTATCCTTGATATTAAAATATGAAATAATAGGGAATATTTTACTCACTTAAATGCTTGATTGAATGCCTTTGGTAGGTTGTCTTGTGAGTTGATAGGTCTATGTTAGGTGAGAAATGAATGAGGATTGATCATGTATATATACCATTAATTTTTATAAATATCTCACATTAAAGAACTTAGACTGACCATAAGGATACATTATAATTACAAATTTTATGACTTTAGGGCACTTGAAACTTAGTTTGGCACATGAAACTACCATCAATGTAGGTTTTTAGCTAGGACACAAGTGTTTAAGAAGATAGAAAATAGGTACTAGTCCAAAAATTATAGAGGATGATAATAATCATGCATATAAAATTTTACATAGTAAAAAAAGCTTGGTCATTTGAATAACATATGGTCAAACTAAGAGATAATAAATAATCACAAGAGATAAAAGATGTGAGCCTTTTAGAAACAATAAGGTCTTAGAACTAAAGGGTACAACCATGAGAATCGCTTTCCAAGTATACAAAACTAAGGTGTTATATAAGTTAGATTTAGTGTCTATAGGGACATAATAAAAATAATTTCCCTAGGCAAAATGTGAGAGACCTCATTGCTTCATGGGAGATATGTCATGAAGGCCATAATATGCACATTTCCCATATCCTTCAATGTGCTACCTATACTAAGGTATCACTTTATTAAAAACTTTGTGATGCCTCCACCCACAAAATAAAAGATTACTAGGTGATTGACATAATTCATGAATCAAGAAAATGAGGCATGTAAAATATGGCTCCATGACCAACTAAACCAAAATTATTGTGATTATGGGAAATAACATGGGTACATAGGCCATAGTGGGGAATGGGGAGATGAAAGGTTTTTCCCTGCACTTTTTATAAGTGAAGATCACTAGACCATTACCAGTGAGACTACCCCAAGTATCCCACTTGTGGATATTGTATAGGTGAACACAAGATAGAGGGGTGCCCAGATTTATATGTTAAAATTTCACACAAGGATCAATTTGGAAAGGGAAATGACATTATCATACTTTCACAGAACCTAGAGTAATGGGTTCCAAAGGCATAAATCCAAAATGATGTTGGCCCCAAAGTACATGTAACAACTTATAGTGGCTTAAATATGCAACTAATATGATATGAACCGAGAGTATCTGAATATAAGGTGGCCCACTTCAAGCCCTTAATAACACCTATAGATATTAAATATAAATGATACATCACCTTATTATTTTACATTTGAGAAATACCTATCATGGTTGTACCCTTAAATTAGAAGACCTTCCCATTATCTAAAGGCTTAAATTCACTATCTCTTTGTGATAAATTGTTTATCTCTTAGTCCAACCACTATTATTATGATGACCATGCCTTATATACTATGAAAAACACTATAAACCTGATATTTATCCTTCTCTATTAGTTTTGGACATGCATCTATTTTATATATTCCCAGAAACTTGTGTTTCAACTAGATGCCTACATTGATGTAGGTGTCCCTTTCCTAAATAAGTGTCAAGTGCCCAAAATTCATCTAAGTTGAAAATGTAACATATTATTATGTTTAGTGTAAGTGATTTAGTGTGATATATTTTCAAAATGGATTGGTATATATATAATATCAACCCTCATTCATTCCTCACCTAGTAAATATTGAGAACTCACAAGACAACTTACTAAGATAACTCAATCAAGCATTCATGTGAGAAAATATACCTTATTCATTACTATTTCCATATCAAGAATATGAATAATATCCCCATAGGTTTGAAGTAATGAAGGAGCATCCTATGATCCATATTTGACAAGTTAAAATATATATCACTCTATGTACTTTCTTATCACACATTAAATCCTTATGCACACACAAGCCAACACATAGGAGAGAACTACATAAATCTAAGTCCATCTTTAGGGTATTATCTATGTATGTAGTACCCATTGACAAAGGGGTCCTTGGGACAACTCAACACCATGTGCCCACTAACACACTTTTACCACAATCACTTGAAGGGTGAGAAAGATAGGGTTTAATCATTTGACCAAGAGGGATAACTTATGTGCACAATATGCATACACTAAAATAAAGGCAAAAAAAACCAAGAAAGTTCTAAGTGATTACATCTAGAGCCAATCATTATTTTATACTAGATAATTGCATAAAAAAATACTAACATAAATGCCATTGTCTATATCTGATATAAGAATTTGAGGCCACATAACACAAAATCATATAATTTGATGACTATTCTAGGATCTTGATCTAGTACATTTCCATTGTTATTTAATCCAAATTTGTATGCACACAATAAACTAGCTATGTACTCTTGTTAATTAATAATGGTTTTAATTATTATTTTTGTCATATCTCTATATTATAAATTGAAGATATTGTTTATCTAAGTTTTTAAATTAATTGGCCCACTATAAATATGTTTATCACCCTTGTGTTTATTCATTTCTTTATTCTTAACTCTAAATGATCTCACACATTTAAATTTAGCATTAAACATTTTGGTGAACCCATGTATTAATCGAACCTTGCTAAAACCTAGATTTAGCTTAGTATTTCAACCTTATTTTTTGATTTTTTGACTTTTTCCATAGGATTTCAATTTTTATTTCTAATTTTACCTCTATCTTGGAGCAAAAGTTAGCATCCAATTACATTTTTCCATAGGGTTTCATCCTTACTTTGTTCCTAGTATTTCATGTCCATACACTTGTGATTTATTTTACTTGATTGACTCATTTTTGTTTCATGATGTATTTTAAAATTATTTAAAGGTTTTTTTATAATTTTTCTGATATAAATAAAAACCTATTTTTGTTCATAAAAAATTGTACAATTTTTTTAAATTTTGTATTTTATTATTTTTAGTAAATTGAAACCTATAGGCTAAAAAATATACTTTTATTTCCATATGTTTATGGGTTCATATTATTTACTATTTTTCCTAAATAAATTATTTCATATTCTAAAAATTCTCATCCAATCACTTTATATTTCTTTCTCTTCATTTAGCACATTGTGGTGACCTTGACCTTTGGTCTCAAAATGCTGGTTGACCTAGGGTTTCTTGATTTACTTTTTTCTCTCTCCAAATTTTGATTTCTGATTTTAAAGTATTCAAAATAAAAAATATATATTTTATTTTCCTAAAATAATTCTAAATATGGATACATTTACTGAGTACTTTTCTTTCCAATTTCTCATTGTAGTCATTTCTTGTTGTCTTATCTACATTGTTTTAAATTTAAAAACAACCAAATCATAGAATTATCCTAATAAAGATAAACATCAATCTCATATTTACCACTCTTGTTGAAATAATATTGATATTTTTCCTCCTAACCCTAAATATGGTTTTGGTTTCCATCCATCTAACTAGCTCCATGTTATCACTCCTCCAAGGGGTAAGTTAGATGGTATATTTATGCATATTCAATTTGAGGTACCTAGGGTTTGTGATCGTGAAGCCCTGAAAGATAAAATAATCATGATGAATAATTAAATATAATACTTGTAAAATAATTTTAGTTCCAAGCTCACATCATTATAAAATTAGATTACATACCTAAAAAATCCAAAATATGCTAGTGTTAACCATATGCTTACATCTTCCTCTAGCAATGTTTTACCCAATAAGATTTCACATCCAAAATAAAAAATACAACATAATACATATAAAACAAGTGATTAAAATATTATACCAAAGGATACTAAGAGTCTAAGTGAAATCCTGAGAGAAATGCTTCAAAATAAAGTGATTCAACTACCACCTCCACATCCTATAAATATATTCAAATATTATTGTGCATATCATAGAATGCATAGGCATCATATAAATTATTGTTTAGATGTGAAGCACAAAAAAAATACAAATGATAATGGTGATCATATCATTGATACATCAATTAAGCAAACCACTCACATTATGAGGATCTCTCCAAAAGCACAAGTACAAAAATAAAAATCATGGGTGCTAAAATATAATTCATAGTAAAAGTAGTTGAAAATGAAATAGTTAGACCAAGAAAAGAATACAAATATACCTCTCCATAATGATACTAAGCTTTCAAAACAATATTATTTTGGATGAAAATATCTAAAATACTTTTGTTATCATGGTCAAGGATTGAGAAAACATTCCCAATGTATAATTCATCCCATCCCCACATCTAAATGATGATCATCAAGGCTTGGTATATAGTGACAATATTGATGAAAATCATTCAAATATACATTTTGTCAATTAAAAAGAGAAATAACCTACAAATGAGAACAAGTCAAAGAATAAATCACACATAGAAAAGAAAACATTACAAAAGGAGAAATGGGCACATCAAATATTTAAAGTATAATTTATAACAAAAAATGTTAAAAATTAAGAGACAATTGAAAAATCTAACATTCCAAATATGGATATAAATGAGGAAAATAAAATAATTTATTCAAATCAAGCTAGATTCATTGCTCATATAGATGGTAAACAATTTTCAAATGAACAATCCAACAAACTATATTCTAATCCACTCGATAACTTACCACATAATATATTAATACCTATACGTCATGGTACATATCATTTGAGTCCATCAGTAGAATATACAAAACCAAATAAAACTAAAGGAAAACCAAATATACCAAGTACAAAGTTATCAAAAGATAATGATACACTCTTTGATTCTGCTCTACATATATATGGCACATTTTTTTTAGGAAATGTTATTCATTTACCACTCCTTGTAGATTCCCATCCTCATCTTGAGATCATTGGATAACTTGTGCATCTTCAAATACTCTAGATCAACTAAACATGTTCCTTCTACTGGTAATCCAAACAAACCTAAGAGCATTCAAAAATTGGGTTTACAAACCAATACATTTACTACTCCTATTACAAGATTTCATACTCTTATGAGGGATATAAATAGTGTATCAGTTCTCTATTTTTAGATATGACACATATATATGTTCCTTGGAAAGATGATGAGTGCATGGAATTTGGGGGCCAAAAGGGGATCTTAAGTGGACATGTTTTACTTGAAAAACAATAAACCTTAACTTGTACATATTATTTGAGACACATAAACTCAAAATTTGAAGATGTCATAGGAACATGATTTGTAGCATTTTGAGTGTAGTTTCTAAACTACTAGTTTTTTTAAATGGTCAATTAAAATTAGGTCAAATATTAGAAATTAGAAGTAGTAGTACTATTTTTAATAAAAATTAGAGTAGATATATTTCTGTGTGGCCCATCATTTTTTGAGCATCATTTAGTTTTTTTAAAACCTTTTAGTGGAAAGTTAGATA